>CM031861.1:29087790-29285454 GCA_018697195.1 Certhia americana | reverse complement strand
CTCCCTCCTTCTCCCTCCTTCTCCCTCCTTCTCCCTCCTTCTCCCTCTTCATAATGGAGCATGATTTTTTTTATATCCTTTCTCATTGGAAGTACTGTTGGGGATTCACTAGGAGGACTCTTATGTTGTAGCATCGTTATTTTTGCTTTCCTTTACAATTTGTCGGGAATATTTTCTGTTTGCCTTTGTCCTTTTAGAGCTAGTTAGCACAGACCCCTTTGTTGTGAAGCTGCGGTTTGAGCCTTCAGGACGTCCCGAGTCTCAAGTTGATTATTATCTGACAGTCAAAGAAAACCTCTGTGTTGTATGTGGCAAGCGAGAATCCTATATCCGGTGAGTTGTTAAGTGGATAGGAGAAAAATGCGTCTTCTAAAACAGGACTGAGGTCTGCATCACGTTTGGCATCCAGATGCTTGGTTAGTGGCCTGAAATACTGTGTTTGTTCATGACCTGGATGGGACACTGTTTGAGTGCTCTGCAGTTGTTTGGCTGTGTGAGACACTGAAGAGACCAGCCTCTCCTCTTACAGAGGCAGGAGATACTGATCCTAGGAGAGATCAAAGCATATGGAACACATATGTGCTGCAGTTTGAATGACAGGGGCAGCAGTGTGATGAACCACACTGGGTGGGTGGCATGCCTTTCGAAAAGAGCTGCACTATTCCTTCCACTACTTAATTCTTTATTTTTGAAAGGTTTAGGTGAGACTAAAGCTCATGAGGTCAAAAAGAACAAGATTTTTCTCTTTGTCTTTTTGTCTGCTACAGATTAGTTGAGAAGTATACTTCTCATAGTGCACTACTTGTTTATATTTTTTTTACAGCATGAATCTTTAATTGGAAGTGATGAATTTTTGGAAAGGAAAAAAGAGAAATGCAGAAAGTCTGGAGAGAGAACTACAAATGAAAAGAATAAAAATAATCACTTTCTGTACTGTGTCCTGGTAATCTTTGCTTACCTGGATTTTACCTTTCTGGGGCAGGAAGAGGAGGAAATGGGGAGCAGCAGCTCCAGACAAATGCAATGAGCTGTCTGTTTGGTCTTCTCTAGGAAGAACGTTGTCCCTCATGAATACCGAAGGCACTTCCCCATCCAGATGAAGGACCACAACTCACATGATGTGCTCCTACTCTGCACATCCTGCCATGCCATCTCCAATTACTATGACAACTACCTGAAGCAGCAGCTGGCCCAGGAGTTTGGGGCTCCGATCGGCTCTGAGGAAGGTGTGCGTCTCCTGGAGGACCCTCTGCGCAGGCAAGTGCGCTCAGGGGCACGAGCCCTGCTGAATGCAGATGGCCTGCCTAACCCCCGAAGGGCAGAGCTGCTGCAAAGCATCAAGGACTTCTATAACACAGACACAGTCACTCCAGAGATGCTCCAGGCAGCAGCTGGTCTGGAAACCAGGTATAGCAAGCCCATGTGGGCTGGATGTAAGGTTTTTAGTCATTTATATCACATTTCTTACTGGTTTTGGTTTTGTTTTTACCCATCTCCCCTCAACCCACCACTGGTCTCTGAACTGCAGCTCTTGTTTCTTTCCCTCTTTCCCTTCCTCCTCACCAGTCTTCTGTTCTTGCTCTCCGTCTTCCCCTCCAACATTTTATACTTTTTCTGCAGGACAGATCAGGAAAAGAGTCTGAAGGACAGTCATATCGGAAGTCTTCTCTTCTTCACTTCCTCAAAGCCTCCCCAGATATCTTTTCTTAACAATTGTCTAGTCTCTACATGAAATGAGTATCTTGTTATGTTTGCTGTTGTTTGTAAAGTGCAGATGTTGTAACTCAGAACCCATCCAGGCAGGGAATTCAGTGACAGGCTCAGCACTCTGAAGGGTCATATAATTCTTGCCTTGAGAAATTTGCAGTCTCTTGAGGAGCTTGTAATGGACCTTAAGAGCCTTGTTTAGTGTTGCTGTAAAGAACACTCTCCGTTCAGAGAAACCAGCTTTACAATGTAACTGTGTTCCAGCCAACAGTCTGGCATTGAAGCAAAACTTAACACTCTCCCTCTTGGTTAGCTTACCCTTTGTCTGTAATTAATTAAACTCTGCAGCTTAAAGTATCTTCAGTAACTTGCTCTTCAGTGGAGACAGATCTGGAGTCTGACAGTGGACTTGAGTGAAAATAAATTGTGTTTGTGTCCTGGCAGGATCTGCAATGAGAGCTACGTGCCACATGGACTGAAGGTGGTGCAGTGTTGTGCTAAAGGAGGCCTGCGTTCTCTTATGCAGCTGGAAAGACGCTGGCGGCAGCATTTCTTGGACAGCATGAAGCCCAAACACCTCCCAGAGCAGTGGTCAGTGGACCATAACCATGTGAAGTTGATCCAAAAGTATGGGGAGGATCTTCAGATCAAGCTGTCATGAAACTAACTTCCTGGACTCTGGATAATGTCTAATGGACATATGTAACTGAAGATAGAAAGATGATTTTTATTTCTATGTCTCCACTAACACCTGGGGCCTGGGTTTGCAAAAAGGCAGCAGTAGATCTGCCAGATTTGCCAGTTAGAGTTAAATTTGACAGTTTATGGAGTTAAGTCCATTGACTTGAACTTTCAGGTGGTTTGGAAGTTTAATCCTAGTCTGTCACTTACTAGTTCAGTGTGAGAGTGATGTGATAAGGGAACTTGTCTTCTCAAAGTGACTGTGAAAAATCATTTTCTAGCCCCCAGGATGTCTGATGCCTCCTGACCATCTCTCATAATAGAGTGAGTCCAGAGAAAGGCAACAAAAGCACAATAGATGAATGTTTCTAGATTTTCTGACTTACATTTGTGCCCTTGGCTTTACCTGAGAGTTTCTACCTTGAAGGTCTTGATAAAAATCTTCCTTTGTTTTCAGTGCAGTTGTACTCACTCATAAGAGTTATTAGTAGAGAAGACCCCCTGCCAGAGAGAGATACCTTGTTTGGAAGAAGCAAAGAAACCTTATTTTTTTGCAGATTCTGAGCTGTCCCAGCATTGCAGATAGGCCTCAGCAAGTTTTCTGGTTGCAGATGCCTGATGAGCAGTGACCCTCTTGCAGTTTGGAAATAACCATGTCAAAATTTTTGTTAAACAGCTTCCAGTAACACAGAGTTTATAAAAAATGTTTTTCCTAATCTTCTTGTTTGTTGTGAATAGCGTGCTCATGCTTGCAGGGCTGTTACAGAGACAGGGTGGCATAACTCCTGTGACTGGAGTGTTGGAATGAAAGGATGCAGGCTCTTCAAGAAGAATAGGCACTGGAGGTAAGGAGGGGGTGTCACCTTCCATGTCAATGATTGATTGGAATGCATGGAGCTCCATCTGGAATGCATGTAACTCAGCCGAAGGATAGATGAGGAGTCTGTCAAGAACTTAGGGGACAGGTTTAAAGGGAGGGCAGGGACAGGTGACAGAAAGGATCTGCTACAGGTGGCCCAACCAGGAAGACTGAGTGGATGAAGCCCTTGATAGATAAGAGCAATCTCATGTTCACAGGGTCTAGTCTTCTGGGGGGACTTCCACCACCCCATATCTGTTGGAGAGGCAACACAGCAGGGCACAATAAATTCAGGAGATTCCTGAAATGCATTGATAACTTTTCCAGAAAGTCAACTGCATCATGGGCTGTGTCAAAAGAGGCATGACCAGCATGTCAAGGGTGTGATTCTCCCCCTCTATTCTGCTCTTGTGAGACTACTTGGGACCACCTGTGTCCAGCTCTATGGCCCCCAGCATAATAGAGCAAGAACAGTGGAGGGCTACAAAGATTATCAGAAGGCTGGAGCATCTCTCCTGTGACTTCTTACAAGAGTGTGTAGAGATAGTACAAGGATTAGTGGCTTTAAACTCAAAGAGGCTAGGTTTAGATTAGGTATTGGGAAGAAGCTCTTACTGTGAGGGTGGTGAGGCACTGAACAGCTTGCCAGTGAAGCTGTGAATGCCTCATCCCTGGAAGTGATCAAAGCCAGGTTGGATGGAGTTACGAGCAGCCTAGTCTAGTGGAAGGTGTCCCAGCCCATGGCAGGGATATTGTAAATGGATGCTCTTTAGAGTCCCTTCCAACCCAAACCATTCATGTGAGGAAACAATTTAAATTAAAGACCAGAAGCTTTTAAGAGATCTGACCACACGTGGCAAAAAATGGAAAAATCTGATGTTCTGTACCTGGATTTGACGTGTGGTAGTGAGCAGGTTATACTCTCTTCATGCCTGTTTCTCTGTCTCTAAAATGGGACTAATAATACTTAACTATCTCACAAAGGTGTTGTGAGGCTTAATTAATTCATGTTTTTGTAAAATGCTTTGAAAATATAAGCTAGTGTGTGCTAATTGTTGATTTTTAAGATGTGCTGCTGTCTAATTTCCTTAAACAGTCACATTTTTTGTCTGGCACTAGATCTTAGTTAAAAATAACTTTTTAAAAATACACACTCCTTTCTGTAAAATCCCTTTTGATGATTTTGATTGCATGAGATGAGTGTGCTTCTACTGAATGATGAAGCTGTGCTCAACTTTTATACATCTCTGTAAAGAAGTTTCAGTAAAATCCTTATCTTCACACTGCTGTGTATAGTGCAGTTGACCCACATTTTTTTATAACAGTATCCTGGACCTGCTGTGATTGTGGCTGAAACTGTCCCTTAACAGATAATTCAAGAAATTTCACAGGCCGGGGTAAAAACCCTGTTTGTAGCAGAGACTGTTTGAGATAAGTAGGAGCCATGAAGAGAAATGGCACATTAATGCCATCCCAGAGGAACTGCAATAGCAGCAGGAGGAATCAAAGATTCATGATAAATACTACTTATCACAGAGCTGCAAATGAGATAATTTTCATTATAAGGGCAATTTTTTTTCCTATCCAATTGGCAAGACTTAACAAAAAATTTAGCCAAATGTGGTGTGTCTCTGTGCTCGTTCACACAGCTGATTATAATCCCAGCAAGACCTTCCTGCCTACAGCAGCAGTTTGGATATAACTATTTCTCTCCAAAGCATTTTGAGCATGTGTTCAGATAGTGCTATATCCTGTCTCCATGTGATCGGGGTGTTGAGAGCTCTCTGCATGACTCAGAAACTCCTTTTCTGTCATCAGGAGTACAAGGTGTCCATTTCACCTCTTTGTTCTGCTTTGTTTTTTCTCCCTTTGTTCTGATATAGGAACTCCTGATCAAACTCTTCAGTGGAACCGATTGGCTGACCACAGGGTCAGGTCTTTTCTGTTTGTGAGATAAGAAAGTAATGTGGAGACAAGAACTGGACTGCAGGTCCTCTATTTTTAAGGAGCCAGTAGTATCATTGAAGAGGGTTTTTTCCAAATCACTTGTTCAGAAATAGAAACTAGCAAGGAGAACTTCCTTCACAAGTATTTTCTAAACTAAGATTCTTTGTTGTTTGTAAGATATCCTTAACTTGCATAATTTTAATTCAGTCTGAAAGAAGAGGGGAAGCAATATATTTATTACGCAAAAATAGACTGATTTTATTTTATTATGATTTTAAATTTTCTACCAGTCTATAGATAAAACTTCCTTGTATGTCTCTGTTGCTAATTGTTACTATAAAAATTTACTCTTTTACCAAACTTACCACTTTTGAAGTTCTTTCCTTCCTTTCTTGCATGCTTGCTTTTTCTCTTCTTTCCTTGTGTCTTACCCAGTCCTTAGGGGTCCATTGTTTCTACAGTAACACCTGGACCTCACCCTCTGAGTTTTGCTTTCTAGTTCCTTCCCTGATTTGTATGTCAGAGATCAGCTGTGGAAGAGCCCATGCTGGCAGTAATTCTGTGCTCCTAAGCAATGGGATAGTGAGCTTGCTCAGCTGTGTTTAAATAGTGGATTCAGGTGCTGTCCTTGGCCTGGGCATTTTGGTCAGTCATGGCTACAGGTCTACATTTGTTAAATGAAACCTTAGATTTTTCTCAGACTGAGCATTCATCTAGATTGTCCCAAGTATTTTATCTTAACTGGGACAGTCCTGCAATTAACCACACACGTCAAATTTGTCTGTGCAGGGGGAGAATTGGCAATGCTCTCTGTATGGGCTGGCTTTCACAACATGGGATTTTTCTTTCTGTTGATTGTCACTTCACATTTTTATTTGTCCAAAGTATGGACAGATATCTCTCTTTGCCAGAGAGATGGGGGAGAGAAATTTTCCCTTTTACCTGGTGCTTGGTGCCACCTGCCTCAAACAGGTCCTTGCAGATTAGCGAGGAGCACACCACATCTGGCTGAGATCTCCAAATCTATCTTGGCTTATGAATTCCCTGCAGTACTTGCTTCTATCCTTTTTGTTTCATGTGTTTTGCCCATGTGAAACAGATGTTCTGTAAGAATATGACTGGGTACAAATTTCCAGAGACACACCTCTGGAGTGGGAGAAACAATGGCCCTTGAAGCCCTTCCTCCATGGGCTACAAATTGATTTCTGTCTTTTCAAAGACTACAGTTTGTGTTTTTTCTTGATTTTTCAGTAACAGACATTATTGCAAGGTGCAGGATTTACCAGCTGGGCAGCATTGTCTGTTGGAGGTGCAGTAGGTGCTGCACTTTTGAGCAGACCATACATGACATGTTAATTATGCTGCTGACAGTCTTGGCATTTGGAGTGCCTTGGTTTTCCTCCTCTGACAGTCTCTAAAGGTCTCAGCTGTCACAGCTGTGACTGACAGGACTGAAGACAACATTTCCCTGTGGGCTTGCATTTTTCTGTTTGGTATTTAGTAACGGCAGGGATGGTAAGCTCTTTTCCTGTTGCATTTCTATTGTCTGGCTCCTTGGGGAGTATCTGAACTCTGCGCCATCTGTAACATGGTTTTGGTGAGAGTTTTTCCATGAAGGCAATGTGGTTGCCTTGAGAAGCACCTCACTGCCTTGGCCTGGTGCCTGAATGTCTTGGAGGAACTGGGTCTTTTCGCATGCAAAGGGGGCCTCTGTAACAAGGAGACACCTGCCTGTCTGCAGTGTTCTGTATGGATTTAGAGGCACATGTAGTCTGAATCAGAATGTCAGGTCTCATCACTGCTCCTTGATCTCCTTCTTTTGGGCCTCCACAGTTGTCCGGACCTGTAAGACCTTCTTCGTTCCCACAGGCTGTCATCCCCTTTTATGTTCTTTGGGAGTAGGGTCCATTACGAAGAATTCTCTCTCTCTTCTACTTAGTACCATACTATTGGTATAAGGACTTTTCCTTACCCTGAGGGGTAGGTACACTGTGTGGAGAAAGGCAGAGGGAGTTTGAGCTAAGTGCAAAGATATGTCCAGCTTTCACTGGGACTTACTAAAGGAGCCACATTGAGCCCTCTTGTATTAGCCCTGTATCAAGGGGGTTTTGTTAAGTGCTTTTACAGGTAAAGAGGGTGAACCATGTGGTTGGCAAGTGAACCAATGTGGTTAAGCTTTGTAGAGGGGGAAAAAAAACCAAAGCCAAAAAAATATGTATGGAACATAATTTCTCTTATTCAAAACATATTCCTCTATCACTGTGAATTCTACCATGAAGAGCAGGCAGCTCTGGCAAGGATTTTCTGTGCCAAGGTTAGTGCTGCATCCTCTCTTGCCACTTAACTGTAATGGAACTTGTTTCTGTCTTGAATTAGCTAGTGTGATGCTACCTGGGGCCTCAGTAGTATTGGTCGCCAGGAAACAAAGCAAACCCATCTTCTTATTATTACATTCCTTTGCAAGCTATTGGATAAGTTCAGCTTTGAGATGGGGGGGAGTAAAGAGAATTAAAAAAAAAAAAAAAAAGAGGATGGAGGCTTTTACTATAAAATAGAAATGTTCTCTTCAGATAACAAGAAGCCATTTCCTTGTACAGGAAGAACTTCGTCTTCGTCTATAGATGATAGGAAATATGGTTTCTATCTTTCTCTTCTTAAGAAAGTGAAAGATTGTGCAGTGGTTAAGAAGGAAAAAAGGAGAAGGCATTTATATATCTTGGCATGAATGTGACAAGCCTGCGAAAAGGGTACTAGGCAGCTGTCAGAAATGCAGGCTTAAGAGAAAAACTGCCTGTCCAAATTCCCTTCACAAAAAACCCTGCTGCTCTAAGAAGCTGCTTCACATTGTATCATGCTCTGTGGGGATCTGAAAGATATCTGTTTCACATTGATTAACAGCAAGTCCTTTCCAATTGATTGTTCTTTGAAAAATGTCAGACAGTACTTTGCATTAGCTGAGATCTGCCGGTTGCTTTTCCTTTTTTCCTCTGTGCCATGACTCTGTCCAGGACTTCTAGCCATAAATAAAAGCAGAGAGACTGTCTGACTGCTGGGGCGTGTGAAAATATGAGTGGGACTCCCTTTCAGTGCACTATGAATAAAAAAATCATTATCCCTACTTATCTAGCAAGGGCTATGGAAAGTTCAAATCTGAGCTTTAAGTATGTGTATATAGTTTTATGTCATATTTTTGCTATTCAGATAATGTTTTCCATATGTTTTCAAAGCTTTATACTATCTTCTGTCCCCCTCTGGTTCTCTTGTGATATATGAGTAGCAAGACTAGATGTTGTTCAGCTGCATGTCTCAAAGCACTGTGCTGATGTCTTAAAGACCAGCTCCATTTTACAGATATTTTCTCCACACTAGTACAGTTGGTCCAAGCAGTAAAATTGGAACTTAGGAAATCTTTACAGGACTCTGGAAAACATCAGGTTAGACTGCCCATCTCTCGCAAAGTGTTTATGGGGGAGAAAACTGCTTTCAAGTGCCTCTTCCGTGCACCATAGGTGATGGTGAATGTTAGATCCTCAAGAATACCCAAATACCCCATTTTTCCCTGCCTTGCAGATGGGCATTGGGACTCTTAATGTCCCTGAGCTCTGGCCCCATTGGCTCCATGCCCCAGTTATGCTCTGCTGCTTTCAAGGTTTCCAGTGTATAGTGAAATACTGGAGTATGTAAGGCCTGTTTCAGTGTTGAACAAAGAAGCCAGCAGGTGAAGTAAATACAGGTAGATAAACATAAGAGCTAAAAAAGGTGGGTTATCTGCATTTCACTCAACTGGAACAATCACCAATTAAAACCACAAATACTTCCTGCTAGCCAGCAACCTTTTGCTGGATGTGTTTCACTGCCAGCTGTGTCCAGTCAGTGAGTTCACAGCAAAAGTTTATTCTCATGGTGGTAGGGGACAAGGAAGAGAAATGGTCATAGCTAGTGGATTGGCACTCAGCTACTAACCTTGATTGTCTCTTGGCCTGCCTTGCCCTAACCTTGAAGAGAAAGGAGCAGAGAGAAGCCTGAATGGGTTCTTGGCCTCTTTTGCTGAAAACTTGCCACTCTGGAAGGTGAGTCCTGTGCTCTGTGGGGAGCATCAGTGTGGAAATGTGGCTTATGAGTGAAGTCTAGAAGAACTGAGTTTGTCTTGTTTAGGGGAAATAGAGGGACAAAGAGGTAAATAAGAAACATGTTGTGCTGAAGAGGAGGGGGATTTTTGTGGGATGCTTTCTAGTCTAGCTAGGACAGGAGGTTATGGACTTAAATGTCAATGAAAGAGATTTGTGCTAGTCATGCAAAAAAGCTTCCTTAGAGTATGCACTGCTTCATGTGACACAGGTCACATTGCTTTCTTAGCAGCACACTGACTGGCTCCCCAGCTGCAAACCATCTGTGCTGCCCACTGACAAACCCGGAGGTGATAAAAACTGAAATATTTTAGCTAACTGTGCATGGACATTCTGCTCCCCTATGTGCTATGTGCCCTTCAGTCACCTGCTGCCAAGACAGACATGCAGAGCTTCTCTCTGAACTACTTTAATTAATATCTGCCTGCTCTGTATTTTTATAGCTCTTAAAAAGTAGCTGTGAGAGGTATCTTGTATCAGAGGGAGGTTTTATATCACTGCTGTGAAGTTTGCCATTGCGACTGCTGAGGAGGTGACCTTGGCACGTGTTTCCTCCCTTTCGCTCCTCACACTATGTGTTAACGCCACACTTGGCACTTCCAGTCAAATGCTTCAAAAAAGGACACAGAAGCCAAATGAGGATTTTTTTTTTTTTTTTTTAAATGCAACTTAGTAGCCTTCCAAGAATCCATGCTTCCTCGAGAAAAATTAGAAAAACAGACCTTCAGGCCTAAATGAACCTTCTCTTCCCAAGTATTGCTCATTTTTTAAAAATCTCAGAACTTCACTTAGGGGAGACAATGGAGTCAGTAACCTCACCAGCCTTATTTTTCCATAAAATTCCTGAGAGTTCGCTGGGGAGATTTCACCCCCACCCCCACCCCATGAAGTTAAATGGAACTGCTGTACAAAGAAACAATTTGTGATGGAATCAAGATGGGAAATACATGCCAGTAAAACCTGCATGATTTTCTCACTTACATCCTGAACAAAGATGAAGGGGAAAGCCTGAAAAATACAATCAACTTGAAGGGAATTCCAAAAGCCATAGGGTGCTGTGTGTTAGGCACACTACAAAAACTATACCCCATATGATCCATGAGGGCAAGCATAGACATGTAGGAATTGCTGTGCTGGACTGAAGCCAAAATCTAGTAAGTTCAAGATAGTTTCACTGACCTTACTAGTCAGTAGTGTGAACTTGGTTCTCCCCAGATAGTTCATTTTTTACACTTCATGTTTTCAGGGTGAAAACTGACTGATATTTCCTGTGGTAGTTTGAGGAGAGCTAGGCAGAAATTTTTAACAAGCCGTCTATCACCAAGACATGGGGCAGGGCCTGCTTTGCTTGGCTGAGCTGTATGGCCAGCAGGATATAATTTCACCTTCCCCTCTCTAAATATACAACAGTGAGTAGACGCTCAATGAGTTGCCTGTCTAAAAAATGTCAGCTGAAGTGACTGCACGTGTTTCTGCCAACACGAATTCCCAAGCTGCATTTAGGGTTTGATGAGAGAGGGGAAGGTCCCTGATGATACACCATTGCTTCAGTTTGCTTCAGAAAGGCTCCTGCACAGAGGAAGTGTAGGTTAGTTAACAGAGCGTTTTACAAGGAAGAACTTCAAAGTCTTCATGTAGAGTGAACTTTGAAGTATTCTGTGCTCTAGCTGACTGTTTCTTTTAAGAATAAGGAATGCAGAGAGTAATGGTAAGTGTAGAGAGAGTCTGTGGATAAAATGTTGGCGTTCAGGCAGACTTGGTGGTAACAAGCTACATTGCATGTTTTAACTCCAGAGATTCAGTGCTCTAGCTGTGCTGATTTGATAAGGAAGAAATGGGCTTCTCCTCCCTCCTTCCTGTATTTTTTAGTGGATTGTGGTGATAGTGACATCTTTTTGTCTGCGGATTTGACATGAAGGAGGCAAAAAAGGCATTAGAGGTGCTTTCGTGGTCCTTATTGCCTCTGCTGAAACTGCCTGCCTATCAACAGCTGCACTGTGTGCACAAGACATTTTCAAGGTAGCTGGATGATGAGCCGGCTGGGGAGATGGACATTAGTGGCAAGGAGACAGATGAACAGATATATCATTTGTTCAGGCTTGAGGAACACCATGGCTGTGTCTTCAGCAGTGAAGACTTAAAAGTCAATAATCTTCACTGGCTATGGCCTGTTAATGCTCACTGAGATGCACTGAGGGACCTATTTTCTAAGCTAGTATAGACCATCTGGACAGGACCCTCTGGATGCATCTGTCTCTGTCATGATGGGCAGAAATTCAGACCTCGCTTGCATTGCATTAATTATTATTATTTTGATTGGAAGTGGACTTCTGGATGGTCTTTTTGTTTATCTAACTGAAATGTTACCTGATGCTGTCAAGGGGGGTGCAAAGACCTGTTATGTGTTTATATCTTGTTCCCAAGGCAATGTCCTGCTCTAAACACCTTAAATCCAGCAGCTGTGTCAATCCTGAGGAAGCTGCACTGGTTTAATGCTGTCAGTGTACTAAAGCAGTACTACTTTTGTATCGACAAGCTCCTCTCTCTTTTAACAGTGAATGGTAGTAGTAAGTAAATTATGTTTTCAGACAAAGGAGAATAAAAGGCATTACATCTGTGTGTCTCCACCTCGGGCTCCAGGCTATGTGCATTTATGCACTGCTGGCAGCCTAGATTCCTGCTGAGACACAGCAACCTGGTACAAAGGAGCCTGCTAGAGAATTGGGCACTGGAGTGTCACCGAACTGAGGTGGAAGGTTGTCACATCACTGGGGGCCAGCAAGAGTGGAGGAGTAAGAAGCAGTACCAGGGAATGGACCTCTTGACTTCAGTCATTGCATACCTCACAATTTCAGCTGTTGCTCCTGTTCCCTGTTAATTTCATATCAAAGAGACCCAAAACACATACAATGAGTGTAGGAAATGTATCACTGCTCCTTCAGGCAGCTCCCATGGGGAAGTCTGTTCTTGTCATTTCTAAAACCTCAAGTCCTTGGAAAGGGGTGCTGCCTCAGCAGCTGAGCTCATGCTTCAGCAGGTGGGGTGGTGGTAGGGCTTTGCACCTCAAATGCAGCACAGCTAAAAACAGTGTAACAGGGCTGGAAAAAATTATTCCCAAAATCAGCAGAACACTTGGGGGTTGGGGAAGAAAAATAGAGTGAAATTGGGGCATTTTGAGGAGACCAAGCTGCTGAACAGGATTTTCAGTGCCACAGCTGAGCAGTCTTCAGAGATGGGAGAAAAAGTCTTTCCTTAAGGTGTGTCTCTTGTGTCCCAGTTCTTCATCTCTGACCCTCCCTTGCATCCATAAACTATATTCTGAATCTTTCTCAAAGCTGTGAAATCTTGATTTCAATAAATCCAGATTCAAAGCATGATGCATGGGCTGAGGTCAAGAAATTACAAATTCAACAGAGGTATAAAAAAAAAGTACCATCAAACCCTTCTAAATCTCAATGCACTGGCTGTAGTTCATTTATTGACTTCTGCTCAGTCTGTGGGCAAAAAAAATGAATGTGTACAGTCTGCCCCAGTTCAGTCCATGAAAGACAGTGCCAGGTCACTGATTTCAATGTTTTATTTGTGAAAGAAGTGCATATGAGCCAAGAATGAATTACAGGTTTTGTTATTTATACTGTAGTGGCTGGTGGTCTAAATATGGATGGAAATTTGGGTGAGCCCCAGCTCATGATGAATGGACAATGACCTAATAGTCTGATGTCATCACAAATCATTTCTGTTGCAGACGATTTAAAACAATTTCAGATTTAGATGAATATGGTGCTAGTTGCACCCCAGACAGCAGATGGTCTGCCATTATTTTTCTTCTCCCAGGCAGCCCCAGATACACCAAGTTTTTGTAGGACACTTTGTTCTGTTTCATCTGCAGCAAGAGCAACCTACTGTTGCTCTTCTGTTCTCGCTCTTCTTCTTTACCATACAATGATCGTTCATTCACTTTTGTAATTGGACTCATTCCTCTTTATAGCAGACTTGTTCTGAAGCAGCCAGTGCAGTACTGTGTGCCAGGAGGGGAACAGCCTCACGGATTTTCCTTGCGATGCATGGGACATGAGGCTAAGGAATTCCTAGTTTTCTCCAAAATCACTCCTCTGGTGAGCAGTTTCTTGTTACAATTCCCGCTGAGACTCTGTAAGGCTGGACTTTAATTTCCAGATCCAACCAAAATGGACCTGGATCTTTTTCATTGTGATTCCCATTTGACATTCTCAGCTTTACTGGTTTAGATCTTAAATTTCCCACTTCCTTGCATCACAAAGGGCCTTCAACCTGTGATGTAAGTTTTCTATCTAAGGCTAGTTTTCTGCTAGCAAGCAGAAAACACATCTCTTCCTTCACAGTTGGTCACACTCTCACTTGGATTATTCTATGGGTTTTTGTGGGGGGTTTTTTTCTTTTTTTTTTTTTTTTTTTTTTAAATCCAGGTGCTATGAAGAACATGAAGAAGGATAAGGCAGGAGGAGGGAGATGGAAGGATGTGGAGCATTTGTTTTTCCCTGCTTAGGGAGGTTGCAGAAGTTCCTGAGGGCTGGAAAGATGTGAAAGCAAACTCATCCTTCAGCACTTGTTTGGGGCCAAATGTCCCTGTAAGTCACATCTGTCCTGTTGAGTTCCTCCCTGCACGTGATGATAAAGAGAATCTGGTGCCTCCTTTCCTCTATGTCTGCTGCACTCAGCTGCCCCTGGGGCTGCCAAGTAGGGAAGAGCTACCTCCCATCTCCGGAGACACAGGTACAGGGGCTGATGCTGCCCAGCTGAGGCAGCAACACGGCACATAAGAGCCCATGAAGTGCTGTGATGGTGGAGTCTGAGCTTGCTCTGTGCTGGAGTTCAGGCAAAGCCTGCCTGGCTGAGCTGGCTGCTTGGAGCAGAAACACAGCCAGGCAACAAAGCAGGAAAGACCAATATGACACTTATGCATGGTAGCATAACTGTTGGCAGGCTGAGATTGCACGTGCTGTACATGGAGCTTTAAAAATTAGACCTATTGATATGGTTATTTTTGTCTGTATAGATTTTACTGCAGTAAAATAACCTTTAAGTGTACTTCAGTATGCCATTAAGCAATACGGTTATAGTTGTTGCACAGAGCCTTTTTCATCCTCTGTCTGTGGGGAAAGGTATGCTGCAGTGGACACATTTGTAAAGGCTTTAGTTATTTATTTGCTAGATACGGCACATTTCTTGGATCCTGCTGTGACCTTCAAACAGAAATGGTTAGGCTTTGCAATGGTTCTTAGCTCCTGTGGGAGATACTTTACTTGTCTTCAGCCAGCACCAGAGAAAGGTGTTATCTGCTGCAAACTTGAGTTAGACTTGAAACAAATCTAAGGGTGTGACAAACATGTGCATGCTTGTATATGCATGTCATGAGCATGTCATTATCGCTGCATCTGAAAATGCTGCAGTGATGTGCTGAGTGTCTCTGTAGACATGCAAGTGTTCAAATCAGATTACCACTTCCATTCACAGTGGCTTAAGCATTTTCTCCCATTTCTCACTCCTTTTTCTGGCTGCTGTGCTCCACAGTGACAGCTCTTCATTGCCAAACCATGCATTCAGGTACTGAAGATAATTACGAGGAAAAATTAGGGGAAATTTTTTAAATAGTGAAATTTTTTACTTCATAATTCCCATCCCCCTCTTTTAGGCGAAAGTGATGGAGGCCATTTTGTTGAGCACATCTAAAGCATTTACCCTTGTGGGGGCATAAAAATATTTAACCTAAAATGTGAATATTTAAAGAAGTACTTTCTAAAGTCATGAAAAGGACAGAAGCTCCATTTCTGCAAGAGCTTCAGAAGAATTTAGCAGCATGTTTGTGGCAAATTAGCAATACTTGCTTATAGAGAGGATGCTGCAAGACTCAGACTGTTACCTTATTCTTCAACCAGAAGTGGTGTCATACTGAGAGAGTTGTCTGTGTGCTGCCCCGTGAAGCCCCTGGTGCTTCCAGACTGAGATAGCTGCTTGCTGGCCTGATGCAGGTCAGCAGTTCTTAATTGTTGCCATTCCACCGAAGCTGTCATTTCAATAAATACTCTCACCATCCTTGTCTGCTTCACCCACCTCCCTGGAAGTAAAGGTGTTCCAACAGAACACAGTCGGAAATGGTAGAAGCTTATAAATATTTAATATTATGTTGATCTGCCTGGACTCTGCTCCTGACATTACAGGGATGCCTGATGTCCTCTGAACTCCAGCTCCTTTCCTGGCTGTTTTACACATTCCAGGTTCCACCTGGAGATGGATCTGGATCCCAGTATGCAGATTATGGCATTGGGCTCACTGAAACAGCACTGCTGTGCCTCTGGAGTTGACTGATCCATGGCTCCTATTTTTGGCCTCCCTTCAGCCTGGAGTTTCTCATGCTTAGTGCCAGGGCTGGAATGTTTTGGAAACTTTTCCATTCATTATCCAAGCTATTTTCAGTGATAGAGCTTCAAAAATAAATATATTGCTGTGATTTTTAGGAAAGCTAAACATTTTTCATTGCACTCTATTGAAAACCAGTCTGCTGTGCAGGGTGCAAGCTCCTTTTATGGGATGTGTGAGAAACTGGGTTGGATGTTTTTCACAGGTTATTTCCCAGATTGTTGTGTTTTCACATGAAATTCCTCTGTAGTAGAAGACAGGAGTTTCATCATTTTGCCAGATGAGCATTTCAAACTGCTTTTCCTTTGCAGCCAAGAGGACTGTTACGAGCACTAACTTGGTAGCTACACTGAGCTGTTAAAGCTTTGAATTTCTATAAGGATTAAATTGCAGTTAAGTCACAGTCAGGGCTGTGATGGGATGCCAGTAAAGGAGAGCAAATTGTCCTCAGATGGTAATAGAAAGATTTTTATTGTTAATTAATTCTGAGCACCAGAAAAAGTGCTATGTGCTTTACCATGAAGGTGGGAAATAAATCTCTGTCCTAGCACAGACGCAGCAAGGAATTGAAGCAAATGACTTGGGGTAAAAAAAGGAGATAAGAAAAGTAGGTGGAAGGGAGAGCAAAAATTTGTATCAGGCTCATAAAGTGAATCAGGTTGATTATATGTGGATCTTCTACTTAATAAGTTGTATTAATATGTAATTATTACTACTTAAATTCATTCTGTTTTTACACTTTTATAAGGTTATATGAACTGTGAGCATTTTTCTGAGCTGTTTATCACTCCTGCCTGATAACTCTACTCCTCATTAAGGCCCACCTTCTCTTGTGGTGACAGACAGGGGGGTTACCTGGCTTAAAGGGGATTAATGTCACCATCTCCCATCCTGAGTCCCAGCCAAACACTCTGAAGGCTTTCCTGGCTCTGACACACTGTCTAAGCAGATTCCTCTTGCCACTGTTAGCCTTTTAGCAGATGTTTTTCTCTTCATACTTGAAGAGCTCAAGTGCAACAGGGAACTCTTAATTACAGCTTATTGTGGAGTCTTCTCTACACTCTCATTTTAAGAAACATGCTCATGAAAGTATGTTAAGATTACAGTGACCTTAACAGCACTTAAGACAATGTTTAATTGTACAATTTAAAGCAACTGAAATCCTGGTTCACAGTTCACTCTGTGTGATTTGCCTTAACTTGGCTCTGAGGTGCTGCCCTCCACCACCTTACTTGTTTACATGCTGGCCAGAAACAGGAGCCCAGAAGACATTTCTGTCCTGGTCAGCATGTATGACACCCCAGACACCTTATCTTCTGTTAAATGCAGAACTAATTGGCATCCACCATCTGTACCTATCCTGACTAGGCATCAGGATAAATGAAGCCACTCCTAGCACTGCAATTTATCTGACTGGCCTTTTTATGGTGCCTGAGGCAATAAAGGGCTGGAGACTACTTGAACAGTATCTAGCTCTAGGCAGGGCATGATCGAGACAAGCTGTTGGGCTTTTCGTGCACCTTGTGGTTTCCCAGTGGTGTCTAAGGCCAGGCATGTGGAGGGTGATATATGACCTGAGGCACAGCAATATGGATTTTCAGAAGCCCACACGCAAACCTATGCCCTCTGATCAGTATAAGAAAGCTTTTTCAGACAAGGAGAGTACTTCAGGCAGTGTAGAAATTTGGCCAGTGTAGATAAATCATGAAGATAATGTTTTTCTTTTTCTTTTCAACAGCTGCATTGATGGGGGATGATGGCACACACTGTCATCTTGGCATTAAGAGTATGTGTGAACATGTCTCAAAGAGTTATATGGGTAAGATCTGGATCTGGATGAAGAGCATGGTCAGACTGCCAGATGTGCCTCTTATCCATTACAGGGCAAGAACTTCAGCTCTTTCTGCTCGTTGAAACAAGTATTTTCCTTTCACCCTCTTTTTCTTGAATTGAAATCAGGGATGAGTTGTGAGTCTTCTCCTTTCAATTGCTTTCACCCACTCCTACCAAACTCTTCCTGACCTTGAAACGGACCACAGCCCCTGCTAGGGACAAGATCAGGAGCTTCACCAGGGAGGTGACAGCTAGGGGGTGTCCAGCCTAGGGGTGGGCCAGAGGAAGGAGTCACTTGGTGACATCAAGTTCAGAGAAAACCATCCTAAGATGTCTCACCTCCTTTACACCCTGCTCTGCCCATTCAGGAGGAGCTCTCTGAAAAGTGATCTTTTTATGACAAATCCCTGAAAACTCCCTGAACTGGGGGTGCTCTTCCCTAGATGCAAGATGGAGCTCAGCTGGATATGGGCAAGCAGAGCTGTCTCTTTCTGAGCAAGTCTTCTCATCCCATCTCATCATCACAACGTGCTACTCTTGTTTTTCTCTGGAGCATGACTTGCTTCAGCTCCTGAACTCTAATGCTAATTTTCTTCAAATGTTCTTAGCTAAACTCTGGATGAATTTACTCAAACAGTTTCCCGAGTCCAGACCGACCTTATGTTCATGTTTCAGATGGCACTTCCTTGCCTGGAGGCCACAAATACAGCAGACCTGATTTCTCAGATCGGAGTAGTGCTAAGAAAATCTTTTTGGTGTTCTCCAGATGTTTCATAGTTGAAAGCTCAGCCACGTTTTAAGTCAGATGACTGCAAAAATATGTACTGTGTCTCACCATAACTATAAAGCAGCCACACTTCATTTTTCTGAAGACAAATTTGGATGATGCTTGTCTTTTCCTCTGCAATAACTATCATCTCAATTTTATCTGGGCAATGTGAAACCCAGGTCTGTTCTCCTAGATGATGTGCCCTAATCTGTCAGCCAAAGACAAAACTGGCTTCTCAAGAGCATCTTTTAATATTCATGGCCTTAGGAGATCTCTTTTCATTGAAGGTGATGCTGGTTAGGGCCTTTGTGTTTATTAATAAAATAAGGTTCTCCACACAGAATTCTCCTTGTAGCTGGTTATAGTTCTCCTCTTTTCCATAGCTTTATTATTCACCAAATACTTAGTTTATGCTTATGCTAAAAAAACAGCCACCCGGGTTGTCACAAGGTCCCTTATTCCACTGTACAAAGTTTGTCACAAAATAAGAAAAGATTTAACATCTCTATGATGGAGCTCAAAAAGAACAAATGTGGTGATAAGATCTCATAATTCTGCTGTGGGGTTTGAATAATCTTGATTTGTTTAGTTTATTATATTATGTTTCTCAGGTCTCTTCTCTTAGGGCATTGATTGAATTAGTCGATGCTTTTGCAAAGATCAGCACTGAAGTACTTATTATCACTGTTAATATTAATTTTATGTCTACATTGCCAGTTGTGTGGTGTAGAGATCTCCATGACAGACTGCTTTTGGTATTCTTTTCTCTGATGAGCTGGTGCTAATAACTGCATGCAGCACTGCAGCTTACAGTATAGCTATACCTGAACTGCACAATTTACATTGCCAGAGATCCCTGTAGAACATAAGGTTACAATATTATCTTTCAAAAGAAAGATTCTGGAGCAAAGCTTGGGGGGTCAGAGATCAAGTAATTGCAATTTCTGGCTGCAGAAAATGGAACCTTCAGTACCAATAGCTTTGACCTGTAAGCTAGTAATCCTACAGTGAGGTATCTGGACCCTGGAGATGAAACATCGCTGCAGAAACACTTTCAAAGCATGTGGAAGCTTAGTGCTGTGTAAGTACATGCTTTTTCTGCTGGAGCTGTGCTGAAGGTCCTGTCTCCTTCAGGTCAGCTAGCTCTAGTGCCCCAGCCAGCACCTCCTAACACTTCTCAGCTCAAATAGGTCCCCAAGCTTAGGCAACAGAAATAAAGGACCTCTGCAAATCTGGTTTGTCTGGTGATGAACTGGATCTGCTGGCATGATGAGCTGCTCTGCCACCAGCTCTGAGAGTGGGTAACTCAGTGCTTTTGCTGTGCCCTTCACTGTGATTGTGGGCTAGAGCAGAGCTTCCCTACCCAGCAGTCTGAATGTTTCTGCAGGAACAAACCCTGCTTTCTACTGCTGATTCCTACAGGGAGATGGGAGTAAAAACAACTGTTCCTTAAAAGACCTCTTGACATGGCTTCTGTCTGGGGCTCTGCTGAAGCTTGCCTACAGAGCACTCTGGTTGTTTTTGAGACTTCCCTACCCGCCACCCCTTGAGAGGCAATGGTGATTGCATGGCAGCTCATAGGGTGTGTTAGTGGGGTGAGGGTGAAACACAGGAAGAAAATGAATGGCTGCAGTGGAAAAGGGAAACTGCTTCTGGAAAGGCAGAAGGCAATCTGTTTAGTTCAAGTCTTGAGGGAGAGGATTTTCTCCCGTGTCACACAAAAGTCTCCGCTGCTGTTTGTGATTTGCTTTTCTGTAGTGAATTCCACCAAAAGGTGAGAAAAGACAAAGAAGGAATCAATCTGGTATGACCTGCACGGTGGTGAAAGAGAAGACACTCTGCCTGGGTCTGCTGTCACATGGATATGAACACATCTTACTCCCTGTCCTCCTCTTTTCTGAATCCTTTGATACAGCTCCTCTGCCTCTCTTCATGTCCCTCTGCAGCCCTGGCAGCTGCTGCATGCAAACCCATACAGGAGAGCAGATGCTCTTTTTCTAGTAAGACTGTGAAAGAGATTGAAAATAGTGGGAGCCCAGCTTCCACAGTATGTTGACTGGGCAGCTTAGACTAATTATGTTTTTGTTGATCCCTTGGAAGACTTTGGTTTTGCCTTAAATGTCTCAAACTTCCCTTTGCCACTGACTATGATTAGTCAGCCTGGGAAGTCAACCTGTGTATGGTTGACAGGTCACTGGGAAAAGTACCTAGGAGGATGTGAGATGCTTTCTAACATTTTCTACATCAGATGTGCAGTGTGCTTCGCAGGAAGATTGATGTGGAGCCACACTGCAGCCCTGGGAGGTGTTGATCCTAGAAACAGCATTCTGTCCTGCCTGCCCACAGAACAAATAAGAATAAATTTTGTACTGTGCTGTACTTCAGGAAACAAGGAGTGTGCAGGTAAATCTCAAAGGGCAATTTAGCAGAGCAGGTTGCAATTACACTTAGAGGAATTTGGTCAGGAGGAAAGTAGGACAAAAAGTTATTTAGAAACCCTGATGACATTTTCTGTACTGTAATGCAAATACTCTAATCCCTTCATTGGGTGCCTTGAAAGCGCACATATTTTCTATCTAGCCCTGTTATCAAGTCCCTTGGAACCACCTTTGTTTTCTAAACAGTTGTTTTCCCTGTAAGTTTTCTCGGTATCTCCTCCTGCTCTTGCAAACCTTAAAGCTGTAGTTGCACAGTGGCTGCACTGTGCCTAAATGTCACTTGGTTTCACAAGCTTCGTGCTCTGTTGTTTAAGCTGCCCTCGGGGCTGGATTCAGTGGGCCTTTCACCGCTACAGCTCTAGCAGTGCCCTGTAATGTGGAATTGTATCATCCTTGCCGCTCCACTGCCATGCTCGTCCTCCCGCAGGGCCTGAAAGGCCTGGAGGCCGTGGCGCCCGGCCCTTGTGCCAGTGTGCGGCTGTTTCGTGTGGCAGCGGTGCGAGTGGCTGCTTGGCCAACTCCATTGTCAGCCCGAGAGCCTTGCTGCCGTCAACTACCACAGCTTCAGTGGGAGACGGGCTCATCTCCATGGAGTGGGTGCCTAGATCCCGTGTGCCATGGGCTGCCACGGTGTCTTCGCTGGCCGCCTGCCTTACGGGCACGACTGTGGCGGTACAGACACGAGTCCCACCGGGGCAGCGGTGCGGGAGGGCAGGCTGCTGTGCTGCCCGCGTCCAGCGGCCATCTCCTGGGGCTGAGCCCGTGTCACCCGCTCCCCGCCATGGGGGCCCTGCCGCCTCATCGCCACTGCAGCTGCGGCGCCGAGCGCATCCCCGTCGGCAGCCGGCCCCCGCTGCCCGCGCCGGCCAGGCCGGGAGGAGGAGGAGGAGGAGCAGGGGGAGGCGCGGAGCCCTCCGCCCCCTGCGGCGGAGCGGGCGAGGCGTTAGGACCCTGCGGCGGCGGCTGGGCGGTGCGGGCCGGGCCGGGCCGGGGCCGGAGCGGTGCGGGGCGGGGGAGCCGCGCCGCCGCCTCCTCCTCTCCTCTCCTCTTCTTCCTCCCGCAGCCGCCCCTGCCCGTCGAGGCAGCGCTCCCAGGCTCCCCCGGGGCGCTCGGCATGAGGAGGATCAGGGCTAATGCCATCGCCATCCTGACCGTCGCCTGGATCTTGGGCACTTTCTACTACTTATGGCAGGACAACAAGCCCCGCTCGGCGGCTGCCGGCAGGTCCGCCGGAGGCGGTAGCGTCGGCGCCCGGAGCGGGCAGAGGGCGGCCGGCAGGCTGGAGCTGCGCCGGGAGGAGAGGACCATCCCCCTCATCGTGAGTGAGCGGCGGCCGCCAGCATCCCGTCCTGCCGCGGCAGGGAGGATGCTCGGGGAGGGAGCCGCCGGCGGAGGGCTGCGCTTTGCCTTCGGGTTGCTTTCTGTTTATTTTAGCATTCGTGCTTGTCACCATGGCAGCCGCTACAATCGGGGAGCAGGGTGGGCACTCTCGGGGGAATAGAGTAATGCCGCGGGTAAAGTGTTTGCGAGTTGTCTCCGCCGCTCTCAGCCCGGGCTCTGCTCCTCCGGCTGAGAGCGGCTGCCCTTGGCCGGGGAAAAAGGCGGGTGAAACAGCTGGAAGGTTTTTGGTTCGCGTTCAGAAGGTGCACACAGACAGATCTGCACGCACACACGCATGTATGTGACCACAGAGCTTTCCCGTCAGGGCCAGCTGAGATCCATGACCTCTCAGAAGCCCTTCCCTCCAGCCAGCCGGGCTCCGAGCATCGGTCCGGTGGGATGCGAGTGACTGTACAGCTGGTACCAACCTCTGCCTCGGCCCCCTCCGCTTGGTTGCCAGATGGGGGACCTGGGCGCCACTCGGGACTTTTTTCTCGTTTAAGCCAGAGGCAGCAGTCTGAGTCGGGCTCAGGCTAGGGTTTGGAAAGGGAGATGGCGAGAGCCCCCAGGGCTCCGATCCTAACCCGAGGAGTGGTAGCAGTGCTCTGATGTGCTACTTCAGTTCTGTTGAAAGTCCTATGCTCTGCCCTCCGTGGGTATCTGTGGGGGGATAAAATTGTGCTCCTGACTTGAGGATGATGAGGAGCTTTCTGCTCTGTCCGTGGGGGTGATTTGTCCTCCCTTCAGCCTGTATAATAGCATCAATAAAGCTCTCCCAACTCTAGGCAATCGCTTCACAAAAAATAAATCAGCCCCTGGAGCAAGAATTGGCCCAGCAATACAATTCCCAGGAGTGATCCAGCTAAAGCTGTTCGGGAACTGCACTGTGTCACTCTTTGGCTGCGAATCCATTTGTCAGCTGGTTACGCACACATGGAAGCGAACAAAAGCAGCAGCCCGGTCAGAGTCACAGCAGGGGCCAGGCACCAGGGCTGCCCACTTCCCTCCTTGGCTGGAACTGGGATTTTTTTTGCCTGTGTCTTGCTTTTTTTCACCTCTAAAGCGGGGATGGGAAGTGTGTGTATAGGTGTTTGGGAAGTCCTGTGAATGTTTGGAAAACGCTGTCGGAGCAAACCCAGCCCTCAGGCAGGAGGGTGGAAACTCTTCAGCTGAGCCCCTTGGCCATTGCTTGCAGCTGCTGAAACTCAGAAGTCAAGGCTGAGGCTCTTGGGTAAAGCGCTTCTGTTATTTGGTCCTCATTAGGGCTGGGGGCTGCTGGCAGCTCAGGCTGCTCCTGCTTTGGACCCTCTGTGGAACAGAACTCTGGAAATGAGTACAGTGGGGAGCTGTGTGTGAGTGCTGCTATCACTATGTAGCCGTTTGGGTGCACTGGGAAATGTTCTTTGGCTGGCCAGGGCTGAGCTGAACAGAGGATTTGGAGAACTCCTGCTTTTTTGATTCCACCTTAGTGGCAGAAGAAGCTGCCCCTGAGCCTCTGATTTCTTGTGTGAGCTTGAACATGCTGCTCTAGCAGTTTTATTTCTCTGTTCCCCCGCTTATCCCTTCTGGTTTTTTATAGCATTTACTTTACTCAGAGGGCTTGTGAGGTTACATGAATCCATATCGTCTGCCAAGCACCTTAAAATCCTCATGAGGAGGATGCTGTGGCAGTGCCACACATTGTTATATTGCTGCTGTTTGGTGGGGGCAGTATGTGCTCATGGCTAAACACAAAGCCTCTCCTTACAAGATACAGTGCCACGCAACAGCCACTCCAAATCTGGTCCTGCTCTCAAAAGCGTGTAAATCATTTCAGCTCTGCTCCATGCCTTAAATCCCTTAGCAAGGAAAAATAATCATCCTTTGCATCTCAAGTCCCTCTGTAACTGGGGTCCCAGTATGTGCAGCCCTCCCAGTAGGGCTCTCAGTAGCAGCTGAAATGAAGGAGGACCCTCTCCTGATGCATCTGGTGGTGGGGCATGGTAGAGATTTCACATCCTAACCTGCCATGGTGTATTTGCATAGAGAAGGGAAACAGGAAGGGTTTGTGGTGTGTGGGCTTTCCTGCTTACATGCAGATATCCCAAGGGTTTGGTGGGTTGCCGTGAGAGGCAAGGTGGTAAAATGCAGTATGTGTACTGTAACTATGCAGTGCTATGGCTGTGGGCAGCCTAACAGACTCAGCAGTGATGTGCACAATGAGCTGTCCCAGCCTTGGCCTCTGCCTGTGCTGCTGGGGCAAAAGCAGGGAAGCAACTGTGTGTGGACACGAGGCAGGAAGGTTGGTGGTGGTTTGGGGACAGCACTGTCCCTTAGTGGCATCCAACAGAGTCTGAGCAGTGGGTCTCATGTCTGAGCTGCGTGTGTGAGCCTGAGGGCTGGTCAGGCCGGGGCAGTAGCTGTGCTGATGGTCCTCAGCATGGCTTTGTTTCCCAGCACAGCCCACCACCCTCTCCCAGCCAGCATGGGAAATGTGCCAGTTCTATTGCCCTGCGGGAGAAATAACGAATCTAGAGAAGGAGCTGTCCTTTGGCAGCGCAGAGCCCTCAAGCCTGAGTTCATTCCCCTTGAAGTCAGATTATTTGACTTAATGTATGATGGCGGTCATGTATAAGGGGAGATGTGCCTGTGCTCTGTGCTTCTCTATCCCTTGGCTTTCGGCAGAGCCGCTGACATGAGCTGCCCATTTTGATCCAACTTCTGTTTTCCTCTGCACTGCATGAGTGATGGTGTTGGAGTTCAGGTTTGGGCTCATCTGCAAATAAGGGTGACTCATGTGACTTATAGGTCTCTGGAAAAATATTTTTTCAGTTTTCTAAAATTGGCTGCTTTTCTGTCTGGGAAAAAGAAAAAAACTTTCTTTTGGTTAAATGAGTCCAAGAGTTCTGCTCTTGCATGTATGCTAGGACATTTCAAATCCTGGGCAAGTGAAGGTGTATTGCAGGTGTTTAAAAACTGAGGTGCTTTCTGGGCTTGTGTTTTTCTTCTTTATTCCCTCTTAATATGAAGAATAAAAATTACCTCAGGTAAACACTGTAGTCAACTGCAAGTCTCAACTTGAAACTGTTTTTTATTTATTAACCTCATATTTATTAGCACAACTTTGAACTTAAAATCTGATTCCTGGAATCAGTAGGGAAGTCTTTGAATATTTAAGCTGGGGCATGGAGCTGTCAGAGATCAGTGTCCCAGAAACATCTTGTGCATTAATAGTGATCCTACAGATATCTGCTTTATATATAGAAATCTTGACATGTGGCCTCTCTGCAATAGGCTCTTCACAAACAGGCTCTACAGATGCTTGAAATGAAAATTCGGTTACTGGCAAATGGCAGGGCTCACTTGGTGACACAATGAGCCCCTGCATGTTCCTCCTTCCATTTACCACAGAAGGTAGAAACATGAGTACCACACTGTAAGAAATGTATTTTTCCTCTGGAGCACAGCATAATTTCATATTGAAATTATTCATATTGAAAAAATTCATATTGATTAGAAGGAGCCCTAAGACCTCTGACAGTTGGTTTGTGTGTTTTTGGAAGATGAGCTTCTTCCCTGGACTCTTTCCCAAAGGCAAAAGGTGGTCACCTGTCTCCAGGAAATTTCCAAAGGCCAGAAGCTCTGCTATGTATCTTTGGTAGGGCTTTGGCATCATTCCTGCACTATGTACAGGTGGTTAATTGTTCACCACGTGCTGCATATCTGCTTTAGTATGACACTGATGAGCAGAGTCCAGGGCTCTGTTCTTCCCTGTCTAAAGACTGCAGCATGGGAAGCTCACGCAGTTGTGTCCCAGTGAGGAGAGCGAGGCCATTGCTGCAGTGTGGGCAAAGCTTGTTAGTGAGAGGGATGGTTGGTAGGCAGCTTTGAAAGAGAATTTTTTCTGTTGGCTGACTGTGAGCTGAGGGTGGGAGTATTTGCTCCTATTCCCTAGTCAAAAGCAGGATGTGAGGCTGCCCACAGGGTTCTCCAGCTTGCTGACTTCTCTGGGGTGCCAGGGAAGCAGCAGCATGCCTGGAAGTTGGAGACAAAAGTATCATTATTTAAGCTAATGTTATTTAAGTTATTGTTATTAAGCTCTGAATTATGTTAGGCTGATGCCCTGTTGCTCTTTGGAGCAGGTATGATGCCTCTTGTCTTTGTCAATTGCTCTTTGGAGCCAGTATGTTGTCTCTCATCTTCATCCTGCCAACTTTGTGACCTGTGTAGTTGCTCTGTGAGCGCACTGGAGCCAGTTTGGCAGCAGAGCGGCTCTGTATTGTAATGCTGGCTCAAGTTGCCTGGGCTCAGCCCTCCTGGCTGCTTCCTACCTCTGTGCTCAGCCATGTAAAATGAGCACTGGGGAGATGAGATCAAGGCATCCTTTTTCCTTGTTGTAAAGGGTTTCTAAAGGCTCTGCAAACATCACTGAACTGCGTGTCACCTGCCTGTGGTGAGACAGCAAGCAGGAGACTCCACTGGGATGCTTTGCTCAGAACAGGTGGTGTGTGTAGGCAAAGAACAAGTTGGCGAGGAAAGATGTCATTTGTTTAATTCCCACATCTTGTTTAGCCAGAAAATAGGCAGTGGCTGGGCTTTACCTACTTCTCTGAATTGCCAAACTGGCACTTTTAGCCATGCTTGTATTTGCCACCAAGTAAGACTGCCTTGATGTATGCTCTTCAGACCCTGGAACACCTAGTAAATGGCATGTTCTGCTGCTTTTGTTTTGTGTTGCCTTTGGCTCCTGGGTGTCTGAATCCCACAGAGCAGGTGCTGGCTGATGTTAACTGTGTGTTCATGACTGATTTTATTCTCATCCCTTCATCACGTTTCCTCTGTGTGCAGCTTTCAAGGGACACTGCTTTCCTCGGAACTGGGGTAAGCCGCAACTTTCATGGTTTGCTAAATGATAACATTTTCCAGGGACCAGTGTCCTATGAGGCTCCTGCATGTGTGCCTGCCTGGAGGCTGGTCCTGTAGCCTCAGGCACGTAACTCTGGAAACTGAGGTGGATCCTAAGTAAATAAAAAAACCCAACAAATACAGCAAGAGGGGGATCAGCACTATTTCCTTTCATTGACATATTGTCAGGCTTAATTTCATAACCTGCTGTGCTATGGAGAGAAAAGGCCCAATTTTTAATGAGGTGCCTCAGTTCATTTCAGCAGCTTCCTTACCATTTTACTCTTAGCAGGTTGGTCCCTCTTGAGTCTTCTGTCTTTTGGGGCAAGGATCAGGCATATGGCTGTGTAGGTTTCTTTGTCTCTTATGCTCAGAGTCTGTGTTTGAGTTTGCACACATGTGGATAGAGCACAGGAGGCTCTGTGGTCTCCCCAGGGCTGTGATGTCACCTGTAAGCCAGACCACCAAGGCTGCAGCAGCAGGAGCTTAAGGCCAGGAAGGTACGGTGAGCAAACCAGTGAAATCATTGTCTGATTTCAACTGAGTTCAACAGCTTACAAAATGCTCTTGTTTTCTTAAAACATCTTCCTTTCAAGAAGCTGCAGGTTGCAGTGCCAGCAGTTTTGTAGGTGAAGGTGCCCTGCCAGTTGCTGGGTTTGTCTGTTCTGTTCAGCCTGGCCCATTCCACTGCCAAAATCCAGCACCTCCCTGGCTCTTCGCAGCACCTGTATGGCCTCTGCTCTTCCCAGTTTGTATCAGGGTAGGGGACACAACGCTTAATGCTTTGGGTTTTGTGACAGCCATTCCTGCTGTGGCCAGACCCTTGCAGCACTGATTTTTTTGGGGTCTCTTTGGCATCTCTCTTCTGGGATATGGGGCCTTTGCCAGCTTCCTGGGATGACTCGGTAACTTTTTCTCTAAGGGTATTACTGCAGGAGGAAGATTCAGTGACAGCTTGACCGTATTATATTTTATTTACAGTGTTTATGTTTTTAAAATGTGGGAATGGCTGCTATTTGCCTAAATGGCAGAAAATGATTTTATATTTAACTTGTGGCCCTTGTGATGCATTAACAAGTGGCCCTTGTGATGCATTAAAAATAAAATTAAAATCAAAGAAATTTTTCACAATAGTAATGTTAATAAAGTTCAGTTGGCTGCACTGGCCTTAATTGTTAATCAAAATTATGCTGTAGCTGCAGTAAGGTAACTGGGGCTTGGGAAACATGGTGGTCTGGGCAGCCTGGGACAGTATGCAGAAGTGAGGGGAGGGCCAGTGCAGTGCTCCTGAACATGATTTATTTCACTAGAGCCTTTTCATTAAATCAGTGGGTGAACCAGTTGCAAGTTCTAGTGAGCTGAAGAATTCTTTAGTATGCAGCTGCTTCCTCAGTTAGATCTTTACATAGACAAAACTGTCTTAAGATTTAAAAACTAAAAGTTTAGCAGTGTTGCTGGAAACAGAAAATTTTGATAGATATCTTAGGTTGCTGTTTGCCATGGTGAAACTTACTCCAGACACATCTCAAGGCAGGCAGTTTCAGAGTCACTTGAGAGGCAGGGGGAGAAGATGCTTTGTTTCAGTGGCACTGAACTGGGACTGCCCATTTTGGAGCACTGAAAACTGACTTAATTATTCCTGTTAGAAAAACACGGAAGAGTACAAAGGCAATGAAACAAACAGAGACAAATGTGCTGGGGGATGAAGCACAGCAGGGAACCCTGGCTCACCTGTGCATTATGTCACTGCTGCTGGGGAAGCCCCAGGGCAGAGCCCAGCAAAGTGGGACCTCTTGTTCTCCCCATAGAATGCCAGCTTGTTCCTCTTCCATGCCACCTCAGTGCGAGTCCCAGGACCTTACTTTCTCTTCCCTGTTCTGGTCATGTGTGCTGCTCTCCAGCCGTGTCTGCCAGCTCCTGCAGTAGGCTTGTGGGCTCTTTGGGGCTGTCCTGTCAGCTGTCACTGCTGGCACTCTGTCCAGTGCCAAACACAGAGGCCATGATCCACAGCACATGCCATGCTGTTGCATTAAGGTAAAGATTGAACCACAGTGAGACCCGTGGAGTGGGAGTTGAGCTGCCTTATTGATTGAGCTGAACTCATCTTCCTTTACAGGCTCTTCCTACCTATGCCTCAATTTCCCCAAAGTGTAAAGTGAAAATTTTATCTACTTCACAGAGCTTTTGGGTGAGATAGGTTGCAAGTTTTGTGAAGGGCTGGAGATGAACGAGATAACCTTAGCAAAATGTTCTCCCTTTGTATACCCTCTGAACAAGGAATGGGATTAGCAGAAAAGTAGCAGGTCAGGGCCAATCTGCTAGAGGAAGGCATTGAAGGCACAGCACGAGCTGCTTCATGCACCTGAACAATAGGATTTGTTAGAAAAGGCTCTGTATTACCTGCTGTTGTCTTTTTCTGTTTCTTTACAAGCACATATTCTTGCAACTAATAAAAGTGACAAAGCACTGGAGGTGGACTGTCCGCTTCAAATTTCCATGTCCCAGTTGTGCTTGGAGCTGTGGAGACAGTAAGATATATGGCAGTACATTTAGAACAAAATCAAAAACAAAGTAAAAAAGAATATAGTGTTCTCTTGGGCCCTATCTCTGCAGAGAAAATACCCATGTTGTGATGTACTTTGAGCATATGGGTAATTTCTCGGTGTTGGTAGAGGATGGGTTTTTGATAGGCAGCTGCATGCTCCCTGTGGTGCTTTCTTTTGGCTCCTTCAGGGGCATCATCCCTTCAGACTCCTGCCTCAGCTCCCTCTGCAGTGCCGCTGCAGGTCTCACAGCACTGCTGGTGTCCCTGTGCATCTCCAGGCTGTGAGTGATGTTGTCACATGCAGCTGCCCCTGGGCTGGGAAGCTGTTTTGGCCGGACAGATGATGCTTGGTTGGTCATCCTGCCATGGTGGAGCTGGAGGATTGACTTTGCAGTTCAGGCTTTGAGGCTGCCATGGCTAGGCTGGGGCTCTGACTTCTGACTGTTACAGCATGGTCACTGATGACATTCAGCTAAAGCTGCAGAAAATTATCTCCTTTAACATCTTGTTTTCAATTCTCCCACTTAACAAATTTTTATCTTGTAAGCTGTAATATGATCTTTTTGAGGAGGTTCTGTTTAACAGTAGCAGAGAGAGAAAGCACCTGTGCTGAAATCTGTATCAGACATTTCGGCCTGTGAGGGGAAAAAAAAGGACTATTTTTCTTGCCTTTATTGTTTTGGACAACTGCCGTGAAGCAGCTAGGGCTTGGCTGGAAAAGTGCTTCTAACTAGTGGAAGAGTCTTCAGAGGTTCTCTGAAAAAATCTTTCTGCAGGACAAAATTGGAAAAATGATGCTTTCCATCTGCTTGCATGCTGAGTACCTTGAACAAAGTATTTGGTGCCAGAGAGTGTCATGCCCAGTAATGCCATGCTGTAACTTTATGCCTTTTGGTACCAAGTATGCAGTAAAAAGTGTAATGAATAAGGAAGAGTGTATAAGATCTGCAAAAAGCAGTGCAGCTCCTTGGGTAACTGGTCAGTTAGTCTCTGAGTACAGAAATCTGGATACAATGGCAGTGCAAGTGGGAGCCATCACATCCACACAATGAAACGGAAACAATTTTGTGCTTCCCTGTAGTCTTTTGAAATTGTAAAAAATAATAATAAAGTATTGGAGTTAAAAACTGGGAATGGTGCAAGCACTTACTGTCAAGTCCTGCTGCATGTGATCATGCCGTATTTCCCAGGTGCTGTAATATTCATGTCATTTTTGGTGGATTTTTTTCTTCTTTGAACCCTTCAGTGAGATTTATTCAGATCTGGTTATGTGGTAGGAATTACCAGCCACCAGGCTGCTGATGAAGTAGGCTGTATTTGTCACCCAACCTTCTGAAATGTCTCCGTTTGGCTGAACTACCTGTTTTATGCCTAAAGATAGGGAACAGCTTCTCACAGTTACCTCTGAGGAGTTGTCGGGAGCATTGACAAATAGGTAGGGGCATAACCCTATCTCTGGCCTAGGAGTGCTGTTTCCACATCCCTGTTGATGCTTCACTTGCAGAGCTGGCTCCTCTGTCAGGGGCAGGCTGGCGTGAGCACAGGGGTGTTTCTCTCATTGCTTGGGTGCAGGTTGTTGTATATACTTGAGCTTGGGTTGGCAGCAGAAAGATGGATGCTCTGCAAGGAGGTAACTCTCTCAAAAATTCTGTTGGAGCAAATCTGAATGAACTTGTCATCTGTTTGTATCCTCCCTGTGTTTGGGTAGTCTGAATCTGGTTGTGCCGTGCCTTGGAATGCCAGATTGCTGTGCCATGTCTGTGGCCCCATAGGACATTTCGGGGCATTTTCAGTCTGTGCTGGGAAAAATGAACCACACTGGCTGGGCGACCCAAAAGAAATTTTGGGAAGGGCTGGGAAATCAGCATTCCATCAGGACTAACTGTGAATCTGTCAGGCCAGGCCATGATGAGGTTGAATGAGGTCTGGCCTTGGAGAAGCTGCCCAAGCACCTATCAAAAGCTGCCTTTGGCTGAGTGTGAAAGGATTTTAAGTGAGCAGCTGGACTGCTGGCTCAGGTCAGGTCTTTGAACAGACATCAATCTCATGCTACATGTTAGGTGAGCCATGAGGAGATGGTTAACAGTGAAAGTAAACACTGTCCTTACAGCACAGTATACATACAGATTGAGTCATATCAGGTAATAGGAAAAATGTGCTGATCTGCCTGCATCACTCTCCTTACAGCATTATTAAAAATGATGAATTGTAAATTATTTACTCACTAATTTTCTTAGGCCCAAAGCCTCACTTTCAGGAAAGACATGTTGGAGTTGAAAGGAAACGTGATGGGGCCGTACAAATCATTGTGTGAGGCAGGGCTTGTGTGAAATACAAGTTTTGGCTACATTCTTCTCTGCTGCTGTTCAGCTGTGCATTACTGCCCCGTGTGGTTGGTACCCACACTTTGCTACCCCTTGTATCTGTGACTCAAAAGGGCTCCCTGGGTGCTTCTGCCACCTCCATGGGTTTGGATGCATCAGTCATGGCATGGCAATCTCATGGCAGTAGTGTTCTCTTGCCCGCCTCCATCCAGCATCCTTGGGGCAATGGGTCTGTCTCCACTTGCACTGAGAATTGGAGGGGACAGTGTTCTGTGAGGACCTTGTGAGAGACATTTGATGTGTGCAAAGCTGAGCCCTTTAAATCTCAGTGCCCTAGTTAACGGGGATTTAGTCCTTCCAACCTGTCACAGTCCATCTCATTTTTCCCCCTCTTTCCTTTTAGTTAGAGGATTAAAATTGTTGCATTGAGCTTAAAGGGGATTGGAATGCTCTGTATTTTTCTTCTGCTTTTGCCCAATATCTCCTAAGAGACATCATAAAGAATGGCCAAGAATGGATAAAAAGGTATTAACACCACTGCAAGTGCTGAAGAAAAGGTGAGAAAACTCTCCCTACCCTGTTGTGCCTGCATTATGACAGGGTCTGTGCAGGATGCTCGTGGTCTCCAGAGCTGTTGCAGGTGCCCCACACGCTGGCATTAGCCTATGTTTACAGAATGCCTGGAGGCAGGAGCAGGGACTTTGAGCTGGGCAGGACCAGCAGCTGCAGGAGGGGAGAGTGGTGATGAGAACTGAGTGTATGAGGGGATTCCCTTACTCTTCTGTGCCTCCTGTACCATAGGAGCCATGTAAGACTCCCCAGTTCACCAGTGTACAAGAGCTCCTGCCAGTGGGCTGCATGTTCAGAAAACCCAGTACACAGCTCTGCACAGTTCCTTCAGCTTGGCTTCAGCAGAATCCAGGATCTAAACTTTAAACGAAGTATCTCGACTTGTCTTTTTGGGGGGGACAGGAGGGGAGGGGTGTGGCTGGGTGGTCCTGTTCACCACGTAAGAATACTTAAAAGTGTTACAGAGTAGAAATGCAGGGTGACCATTTGGATTCCTTAGTTCAGGTAACAGTGAATCTAAGAACTTAGGAAATAATGCTGCACACAGTATTTCTTAAACATCCAGGAAACTGCTAAACTAACTCTTGTGACAGATTCATAAAGATTAAGTAAATTTTGAGTATCCACAATGCATCATCAATTTTCTTGTCCCGCCTTCTGTTAGTGCTTTTATAATTCTGCTAGAAATACACCTCCTACTGCTATATTTAATTTGCTGGCCCTGTGAGGAGCTTGAAGTGTGGTCTTCACCATTCTCTGTGGCAAGGACAGCCATGAAGCATATTGCCAGAAGGTTATTTTGAATCATTAGAGGCAGTTTGTATCTTTCTGGTCTTGAGTAGTGAGTTGAATTTGGATGGGAAATATTTCCATTGAGGTCAGAATTTGCTTTAAATTTTCTGTTCAATATTTTTCTTCCCAAGGTAAATTCCTGTATCACTGTCCCATATCTGATAGGGGTAAATTTAGATGCATTTTTATCAGTTGGGAGTCATTTGAGTCAGATGCTGCTTATCCTGGGGTGGGCTCAGCATCTGTGCAATGCAGAGATCAGATTTGCACTGGGTTGTGATGGGGGTAACTCCAGCCATTACCTGGGACTGCTTGGCAGGATCTGGGTGAGGGTTGGCAATGTGCTGAGGGTTCAGGTGCAAAAGGAGAAGCGTGGACAGAAGCTGTTCTCTATGAAAAGTCCTTTTCCCTGCCCTAGGTGTAATTCTGTGTACCAGGAGAGTGCACAGCTCACAGCTGGATGTGTCTCTCTGTAGCAAGTTCTTTCTGTATGTGAGGGATGTGTTTGGGGCCCTTCTGTGAAGGGAGAGCGAGATAGGGAATCTAGTTGAATGATAAACCATTAGGGTCTGCCACAAACCTGCTTGGAGTTACCAGTTGCCTTGCCATCTTTTTTCAAGTAATTTGCATGGCATGTAAGAGTTGCATGAGATCTCCCATTTGTCTTGCTCCTGTCCAAGACCTCACACAAGGCCTGTACTGCTGGGTGCTTCTTGTTTATCTGCAGATCTCTTTCACTATCCAGACTACTGACTCTTTTGTGCAAATGTAGACAGAAAAGACAGCTTCTGTCCTGGAAATTTTAATCTTTGTACACGAGTGAGATAAAGAGTTGGGGATAGAAAGCATTCTTTCCCCCATTCCCCTGATGGAAAGCTGAGATTAAGCCTTGAGCTCTGCTGAAAGGAAACAAAGCATTATTCAGAACTGCTAACCTCTGGTTATTAACTCTGATGAAAATACCAGTGGAGCCAAGACAGCTTGGATATTAATTGTGTACCAACGCATATTCAATGAATTTGCTACTGGATTCCAGTTATTACCCCAGGGATAATTAAAACTCTGTCCTGTAGTAGCTCCTATTGTAACTGGCCATCCCTTGTTACATTTTGCATTAATAATATATTTGGACCACCTCCCCACCCCTTGTAATTTCTGTGACCTGTGATGGGTTGGCCACCTAAAACCACTTTGGCACATATAATGGGTAATTTTTCAGTGCATTTGTAACCTGAATGGGCTGGGACACCTTGCCGGAAACAAATTTGACTTGTGGCTGGAGGGAACATCTTGGGAAATCCCCTCTCCCTGATTACCTCAGTTAGCTCAAATGCCAGCTTGGGTTTTGTTGCGCACATTTCTTTCTGCATTTTCATTTTGGGGGAAGAAGTAGCATTTGAGAATAAGGTGCTAGGACAGGAGGCAGGTTAGAAAAAACTTCTAAGTGATGTGTAAATATTAATCATTAAACCTGTTACCACATAGCAACATGACTTCTCATAATGATTAACTGCCTCCACAGGCTGGACTGGAGGAAATCTCAGGATGTTTGCTGAGCTCTGGAAGCTAGACTTCATCTTCTTCCACCTCAGCCCAACTGCTGAACGGTGTTGAAACACTCCTTGACTGGCTGGGGTGATGAACAGCAGGGCTCCTTGGGGCTAATGGTGCTTCTTCATTCTCAATTCTGCATTTGAAGACTTGCAGTCTCAATTTAATCAGGGTAAAGTGAGGTTCCCCATGTTCCATTGTTTTCAATGCCAAATGACACCTCGTGCTTAAACCAGCATTCTGTGTAATTTGCTTTTCTGAGTGGAAAATGCACTGTAACACTTTGAATCATTCTCTCTGCAGAAAAGAGTGTTTTCATCAGGGAATATGTTCTTGGCATTTGTAGCATGTACTTGTTTATTGTCTTGCTACCCAGTTCTTTGTGCAGACAGATAAAAAGAGGAGTGCTGAGTGCCGAAATGCTTATGTGCCTGGCCGGTGGCATGTGGCACAAGTTGTCACAGGCACTACCATCTGACTGGGCATATGGCCTTTTCCTCACAAGCTTTTAATAGTCAAAGGCAAGTACAGCAACATTGTCTACTTTTGTAGGAGCAGAATTTTACAAGGGTGTATTTAGCTGGTTGTTCTCATTTTCCTTCAGATTCAGGAGTCTGAATGTTGGGCATCTGCTGCTGCCATTGCAGACCCAGCTTTGTGCTGAGAAGGGGTACTTGGCTGGTTCAGGCTCCAGCAGTCTGCACAATATCAGCTGGAAGATGAAAAGTTACAAATGGATGGCCAGGCCTTTATCACCGTTGTTTTGGCAAGAGATATTGGGTAATATTGCCAATAATTCTGTAATGCAGGCAGGGAAAACTTGGCAGTCTAAGTGTGGGGCCCCAGGATACAGCCTGTACCTGCGCTGGATAACCCACTCTGTGCAGCATGCTGGAGAGCACTTCTCCTGATCGGAGGGGTGAGCAGTAATGTTTCTAGGTCAGCAGCAGTATGCCACCTGGAGAAAGCTCCTAACAAGTGCAAGCAACTCAACCTCCTTCAGTGAGTCTGTCCTGCTTGACACAGACTTGCTATTGCTTCTTGAATATCTCCACATGCTGCTATTGGGGTAGTGGGAGTGGGACAGAATTGGTTCTGCAGAATTGGGTTTTCAGAATGGCTCTGCACTCTAGGCATAAATGGGCTATTTGGACTTACTTGAGGGGAAAAGATGGCCAAAACAGACCAAAAGCCTGATGAGCTAAAAGAAATATCGTTGCTCCTGGAAAGGATGAGTAAAAAATCCCCACCTGTTTCGTAGTGCCATTCAGGCTCCCTACAGTCTGTGCTTCTAGAAGAACTTTGTGCAGTTCTCCTGCCAGTTCAGTACCTCCATCGTTACCAAAAAAATGTGAAAAACACCTGCATGGGAATGTCTTCGATGTTAGAGGGAAGCTCAGCTATCTGTTCTCAGGAGAGACACAAAGTCTGGCAAGGAGGAAGGTGTTTATACTGTGCTATAGTAAGTGTTGACCTGAAAGAACTTGTTACCGTGCATTTCCCAAAAACGTGTTTTAAACCAACTCTGTTAGCTTTAATGAAATTGATTTGGTACATTTCTGAGAGCATGTTGGTGTGATGGCAGTATTCTCCTTGATTTGCTGAACTAGCTTATCTGAATTGGAGGAGCGTGCTTGGTGCTTCCTTGGGATGAGAAAGGTGTCTGAAGAAGTGTGGAGTGCAAGGACTTTTTTGTCTTTATTGTGTTCCCCTAGTATAGAGAAAGTGTGGAGGTATTAAAATATATTTAAAACAATTTAAATTTAAAATATTTGAATGTTCACTGAAATGTAGACTTTTAATATTGCCGTAAAATAACTGCAGGCTTTCTGCAGAAGCTGACTGCTTCCTGCAGAAATACCTCCATGGCTCCTGGAGCTTCTGACTTGATTTGGGAGGTACAGAAACCATCTGATAGCTCTTCCTTTCCCCTGTCCCGTTAAATAGGTTGGCAGGATAAAATGCAATAAGCGCAATGCTGTGGTTTTAGTCTGCATTGAGCCAGATTGGAATCAGTGTCTGGAACCAGCAGGAAAGGTTATCTAAGGGTGCTGGGGTTACAGAGTAGAATTCAATGTGACTGGGCTAGAGCTGGCTACCCTGTAAAGATGTGAGGTTTGGGAGAAGAGGATTGCTGTTAGAGAGGCCTGTCTGCTCCTTCAGAGGTAATTTAACAGCCTGCCTTCCATTCAGGCAAGGGAAATGCTATCAGTGGATTTTTCCCTATTGTATTAAATGACCTGTCTGTATGTCATGGCCTAATTGTGTTACCCTAGAGAACAGTGGATAGAGGATGCTTTTCCTTGAAAGTTTTCTTTGCTGCATTGGAGAGAGACTGCTCCCATCTGATTCAGCTGCCAGGCAGCCAGATTTCTCTCTGCTGGTCAATAAACAGAAACTGTAGTTTTATGTACCAGAAGCTGGGCTACTGGCTGCTGTAGTTATGACTTAATTGTGTCAGATTAGTTAGGGCTTGGGATATTGTATCAAGCTAAGGATCTATCTACTAGAGATGTACTGGTTGAAAGTGAATCTATATATCTACATTAAACAGATTTGTAGTGGCATCTGTTCTGCCCGATGGTTTTTACAGGGAAAACAGTCCACAGACAATAAGACTGGAACACTTCAATTGGTACTTTCCATAATAAACATTTTTTGCATTGACAGGTCATGTGCACTTGACTCTTCAGAAATGTGATAAGTGTTTAAGCATCTTCTTTTACAGATCAAGAGTCTGAAGGAGGCTCAGAAAGGTTAAAGTCTTGATTTACACTGATTGCTCAGGCTCCATTGACTTTCTCTTTGAATGTCTTTCCCGTTGGGCATTTAACTGACATCCCCTTTCTTAGAGCTTCAGTGCATGTTTAAATAGTCGTGGCTCTTCTGCAGGGAAGGCAGGGGTAATAAGGAAAATTGAAGTGAATATAGCCTGCTGATGCAGGGTGCCAGCATGCTCTGCCCCCCCAGGATGATGCCTCTCCTCATTGAGTATCTTTAGAAGGCAGCATTGAGAGTGCTTAGGTCTGTTTGCAAGTGGGACATCTTGCAGTGCTGCAAGGTGAAGGCCCTTGTAATGAGTGGCTCAAATGAGGCACACAGTAAGGAGTTGTCCAGGAATGGTTTATTGCCCCCTGCCTGGCAGAGGGAAGAGTGTCACTGTGACTTGTGCTTACCTAGCCATGCAATTGAATTTTGTCCTTGAACTGGGTTCTTGGTTCAGACAAAATCCCTCCTGTGAAACATATGCCATTTGCACAGGTTTCTTAATTAAAAGAATTCATCATAAACATGGGTGTCTTTCTCTTGTTATTATGGCAGGGGATAGAGATTAATCACATGCTCAGAAATTCCTCAGAAATGTGTCTGTTGTTTACTGTTTCTATGAAACTGGCAATCCTTGATGTCTGCAGAAAGATGATGTCCCTTATGATATTGCTGTGCTACCATTATTATGCTTTTAATTAGTTTATGAACTAGTGACTTTTGAGTTGAGGTAGTTCCACAAGGCTTGCTATCTGCTGATCAGCAAATGCTTAAAACTTGCATATTCAAAAATATCTAGATCTGCAGGGATAAAGGGTGAAAATCACAGCATGTTTAGATTTTTAACAGCAGCCCTCTCCTAAAACATCTATGTTCTCTTTTCCCATACTGTCACTAGAAAGAAAGGGGTAGAGTGTAAAAATATAATTTGCTATGATAATCTCAAAATTAACAGCTTGGTTTGGGGTGCATCTTACCCTCTGCTTTTTATCTCTGTCCTCCCTCAGGTGGCCAAGGCATGCCATTTTGGAAGCATTCAAAGAACAGAAAGTCCATTGTCTGTGCAAAGTTCAAGAATTAGAGGTTAAAAATGGCTTATTAGGTTATTCTATGTGAAACTTAGCTTCCAGCACCAGGGATTAGATTTAAAACCTTCAGGTTTTAAAGGGTCTGTGTCCTTTGCAGAGAATAAAGCAAGAACATCTTGCAGTCTGCAAAGCACATCAGCCTTATTTGAAATGCTTGCTAGGTGTGCAGCAGGGCCCTCCTCCTAAGCTAGGAATCATTGGACTACTGCAGAATTGATTTTGGTGGGTTTTTTAGCCAATAACCCCCATTTATCTCCTTGGGGAAATTTTCTTTTAGCTGGTTTGTCTCCTTTCTTCCTCTTCAGATGGATATCATGGTATTAACAGATGGCTAAGGAGAAACATTTCCTTCCCTGTATAAAAAGGAAGAGAACGTATGGAAGCTGTCTCAGACATGAGTTTTGAGCCCTCTTCTAACTTGGCAAAGGCTTTGCCCTGAACCCTGGAGCCTTGAGGAGCAACACTGGTGTGGCAGGCAGAGGCAGGTGGGGAAGCCCACACAGGTGGCTTACAGGGAGAACGGAGTGTGTTTTGAGAAGGCCAGTGTTGCAGCAGGTGGGCTCACTTGTACTGTACTGGGCCATATCCCACTCTGGCTCTCACAGTATGTCAAAGCTGGTATTCTCAGCTGCTTCTGTCCTTTAGGTATAAAAGCAAGGTCATCGTGGTGTTACTGGAGAGGAGATGACTATTTGTCCATGTGTTTAATGGAGACCTGTTCTTCAGTGGCTGCTTTGCACTGCTGGAAGCAGCTAATTGAATAAAATACTGAGTTTTAGACTAGCAAGGTCTTTTGGGTGAAGGACTTGGGTAGATGTGGAAGTAGATGTTAGATGAAGCTGTTTTGTTCTTTGCAGTTTTCCCTTTAAGCTCAGATGGAAAGGGAGTGTTAATCATTTCTCAAGGGTGCTGCAAGACACGACTGCGGTCTTGTGAACATCATTGATTGTGTCCTCCAAAAGATCTTGCTGGGACCACACAAATGGCAGAAGGGGTAGACAGCTGTGGTGGCTTGCTGAAAGAAGCAAGAATATTTGATTTGAGAGCCTGCAGGCAATTATTACTTCTCCTCTTGTTCTGAGAAGGCACTAATCTTATATTTTGCTCTGCAGGTTATGATGAGCAATATGCTATTCCGCCAGATTTTGCCAGCTGCTGGTAGGGACACTGCTTGGGAGGTCATGGAATACAGGAGAGGCTAGTCTTACCAAGACATCCCTCCATCTGTCTCCAAATAGTGCCTGTATTTCCTTGTTCCTGGGTACTACCTCCCCACTGGGCTGTGACAGAGGCAGAGGCTGAGTCAGTGCAGTCCCATACCTGCAGGAGGTGTGGACTCTGCATAACAGAGGCCATCTCCCAGTAGCTGGACTGAGAAGACAGGGATGTTAGTTTTACTTGGAAGGAGTGTGGGGGGAAACAGGAGAAACAAAAACCAGGTTATCTCTACCAGATGCTGGCTGTAGTCTCTGAGGAAAACTATTTTTGCTCTGTTGCCCTGATGTTTGTACTCAAGGTTAAAGCGCTTGGGTGGAGGTGAAGACACCATTCTGGTAATGTTTTGCTTCATGTAGGTTAACTGCAAAGAAAATTCCTGTTGTTAGCCTGGTATTAACCAGGGGCTATGAGAAGGATGATGTCTGTTACTTGCCTGGTAACATGAAAGTGTGCAGTGAAGGATAACATAAAGTCATTATTAACTAAAAGAAGCTGAGGGAGTTCTTCCTCCTCTTAGTTAAAAACTACTGCTTCACACAGGTTAACACAGTGCTCTGGGAAGAGATTGAAGAGGTGAATGTGTGTAGGATAACAGAAGGTGGGGATGGGTGTTCTATATATGTTTTTCCCACTTGCTGCTTCCCTACAAAATTTATCAGTCGTTTGGAAATTGGTTCTGGCATTTTCGCTCTATTTGTTGTAAGAGGAGGAGTCTGTTAAAGGCATATCTGATGGGTGAGGGAGTAAGTGTGGGATCTTTCATCTGTTAAGATGTTACCAGGTTAGAGATGGTTGTTTGCTGGGGCAGTTGCTGTACCCCCAGCTCCAGCTGAGCACTGAGTGGAGGATAGGGTGGAAAGGTGCCAGTTGGACTAGCAGCTCTCAGTTCAACTCCAAGGACAGCTGGAGTAGCCTTGCTGGAAAAATCCTTGCAGTTTGAGCCACTGGCCTAAATGGGTCCATAACTCAGAGAGTTATATTAACCTGTAGATAGACAAGTCTGTCAGCCTCTGACTGAGAGCATCTAAGTGACATGGGATGGGAAGAGCTTGCAGGGGGCCTGGCAGGATGGATAAAGCAAGCTAATTTGAAGGGGAGGTATATTGCAAATAGCAAGATAGGACCAACTTTGATTTCTTGTGCTTTTCCCTCTGGCTCTAGACTGCAGAGTACAGCAGCTATTTAACATCCCCATAGATCTTCCTCGCTTTCAGATGAGGAAAAAAAGGGACAATTTTTTTTAAGAAACCAAAGATATGGCTACATTCACAGTTTCTGAACTGAGTTGTCTGGGAGATTTGTACATGTTATTTGTGTGGGTATATACTGAAAGCCTTGAGGATCTTGTTGCAGAGACTGTTTTCAGTATGGAGGATTTTTATCATCTTTGTACTTATTTTCCTGTTTTGTTCAAAGTAGTAATTCAGATCTCTTGTTTCTCCTAGTCTTTGGGTGGTACAAACAAAATACTGGCCATTTGGACACCTGAGCAAAAGCACTGGAGATTAGAATCCCTCCCTATTTGCCAAACGAATTGACATACTTACCTAATAAGATGCCAAACCTGATCAATTTGGCCGATGCACTTCCATCCCTATCAAACAGAGGTTCATCTTAAATTTCTTTCATTTAAAAGCCCCAGAGGCATCCCGCAGAAATGGATGTTGGAGCAATCAGCTCTGGGACCCAGATGCCTTCCTTCCTCTCAAGCTTCTCTTGTCTTGAGCACTTGTAAACAGGATTTGGGGCATCCAGGAGCTGGGGACGAGCCAAGTTACCCTCCTGTGTGAGGGTGAGCTTGCTGAAGATGGGATCACACACACATCTTTTGATAAAGTCTCCAGTGGCTTGCAGTGGGTAGACCCCTCTTTAGCTGGAGGTTATCTCTGAGCCTTGCAGCAGAGGCCCCACTAGCAAAAGCTAGTGAACGTTTTGAACTCCATTGATTAAAACCACAATAAATGAACATTTATTTGTGATTGCTATGAGAATTGTAGTACCTCTGCCCATGAGATTTTAATGGATTTTTTTAGTGTTCCCAAGTTAATCAGCCTCCTTGAGATAGGTATCTTTTCTCTTGACACCTGTCAGCATGTCTTAGATCTGGCACAGTAAGATTTGAACTGCTGACACTGCTTAATGCAGCGATATAAATTGCTATTGCATTGCTTTCACCACGGTGCATAGTCTGTGTCAATTGTCTCTCTCAAAGGCAGCCATGTCTGAAGCAAGTCTTTCTCATATTAAAATTCTGCCTTCAGTGAAGAAAATCACTTCTCTGCAATGAGAAACATGATTTCTTCCCTGATCTGTGGCTAAAGATCAGTGAACCTTTGAAAGATACCTTTCTACTATCCTCTAATGAAATTATTCATTTTCTTGGTCTGCATGACTGACAGATATCTATCAATTCCAGGCCTTTGGTGTTGCAGTACAAACCTGTGCTGCCTGCATTTAAGGGATGATTATTCATTTGCAGGAACCATACCAGGCAGTTATCCTTTGTGAACCAGCTTACAGACATGGGTTGTGTGCAGTCCAAGTGCATCAGCAAGACAGGTGTGCAAAAATTGCTGCATTTTATAATGGCCATACCTCACAAAGTTTTGATAGTGGGAGACAATTTTCTATTGTTTAACTTCACTGGTTTCCAGTGAAGTGTAATGCTGAGCTCTTCTGCTACACCAGCTAGGGGCATTGTTTGCTAACGTGTCAGCTTTCCAAAATTACCCAAATGTACCAAGTGTTTGACTCTTAAAAAAAGATAAAAGAAATCTTCTGGCAAAATAATATATTTCTTTCGGCTTCTGGAAGGATTTCCCTGTGGGTAGCCTTGATTCTGAACATGACTACAGTTAGTTATATTTGAGGAGTAAATAGCTGTAAGTCAACTTTTTTTCTTTTTCACAATATTTGGAGTAGCCTGTAAATGGTATGCTGAAAAACAAGCTGTTGTCCAAGCTGCGTGTTGATATGGCAGGCCTGGAGAACAGTCTTATGATAGTGGTTTTAAGGCTTCTGTAGATCACTCCCAGACTCTGAAGTAAACTCTAGCATTAAAGGAAAAGTTGGCTTTATGTTATTTATTCTGGTCTTGTAAGCTGCTTTTGGCTGAGCTGTTAGAGTAAGAATTTGAAAGTGGATGCTACTAAGAATCTGATGGGTGTTCTGAGAAAAGTTAGTCCCAAGAGCTCCCCAAGAGGTAGGAAGTGCAGTGATGTGGTGCTGATCGGCATGGGTAGGAAGCAACAGCATGCTGGGTGCAGGTGTCAGAAATGGCTTTGGTGAATGAAGTGGAGCTGAGGCAGGAGCTGAACATCTCCTCTCAGCACCCTGCTCCCAGGGAGGAGGCTCTGCTACATCCACAGCACACTGTGAGGTTTCCTTCTCACAAAACTGGGAACTGGCTCTGTGTGCACTGGATAAGAACTTAGCTTTAAAAAAACCAAAAGCAACAAAACAAGCTAAAAACTACTGTGGTGTTGCTATGGTAACAAACATCTAGAAATGCAGGCAGATCTCTGTATTAACTGTAGGCTTGGGCATTATAGCCTGTGCCCTGGTGGTTGCATATGCAATCAGAGACAGAAATGTGCTGTAAAGGGAAGCAGCAGCAGGTTTATGATACCTTGGGTTCTTTCCAAATATGAGACCTACTGCTCCCTCTGCTTCAGGCAGGCTAGGAGCAGTCACAAGCTGTTGGTGTGTGTCTGTCACTGCCTGTTTGCTACCCATCCAGGCAATGAGAGATGAGCAGCCAAATGCATTCTGCAGCAGAGGAATATCCTGCAGTTTGAGTTTAAGAATAGCTTGGGTCTTTCACCAGACATTCAGAGGGCTTAGACTAGTTGAAGGAAACGGGAATCATTTGCTGCTTCCAGCAGCATGTTCAGCGGCAGACCAGGGAGAAAGCAAAGGGAGTTCAGCTTCTTCCCTGGTATGGTGCTTATTTGTGTGTGCAGTAGTTCTGGGTTTTGCTTTGTTTTCATTCTTGTTTTCCATTTTCCCACTGTTTTGGGCATCGTTACAATTCTACTAGAGGGAAGGTACCAGTAGCAGAGCACATTGAATTTCTGGCAGAGATGGAGCAGGTGCTTCCACACCATGCCTACAGCATGGGGTTTCTTCATAGCTTGGATAGCCATTTTCCTCTCCACAAGCATCCTCTGGAAAATAATGCAGGACTTATAGGCAATAGATAAGGGGAAGAAGGGAAGGGACTTCCAAAATGGCAATTACAGAGGTGTAGAGGACCCTGCAATAGTTATAGAGGCTGATGTTAGAAGAGGAAAAGACCTGTCCTGAGAAGGCCTAGCTTTGAAGAGGAGAAAAGACCTCAAAATTGCAAAGATGATGAGGGAATTGAACCATGTGTCTTGTGAGGAAACGCTGAGAGAGCTGGGCCTGCTCAGCCTCTAGAACAGATGACTGAGAGGGGATCTTTTCAGGCTTGAAGGGAGAGTGTCAGAGGGTGGAGCCAGGCTCTGCTTGATGGTGCTGAGCAATAGGACAAGAGGCAGTGGACAGGAAATGATGCACCTAAACATGAGGTGGAACTTCTGTCCTCTGTGGGTGACCATCCACATGGAACAAATTGCTCAGAGAGGTTGTGCAGTCTTCCTCACTGGAGATACTCAAGAACCATTTGGACCCAGTCCTGTACCATGTGCTCTAGGATGAGCCTGCTTGAGCAGGGAGTTTGGACCAGATCACCCACTGTGGTCCTTTCGAGCTTTATCCATTCTGTGACTCTGTGGAAATTCTGCCTCCTAAAAAAGAAAAGTCTTGTTTCCTACATCCCTCTCTAAGGGTAATCCTGACAGGATCCTAGCATGCGTAAAGGAAACTGCCTCTTGAAATGCAAAGACTTCTCTGGCTTAGTGCTGCTCTGGCTCCCCTTGGGATCAAGTTGCAGGGCTGACTACAACTGCAGGCTTCACATTTTTTAAAGCTACTGTGTGTGAGATATCAGTGGGGCCTTGATCTGGACCCTTTTGGCATGCCACTTTTTTCTGTTGCACTTTGCACATGATTGCAAGGAAGCAGAGGAAGAACTGCAGAGAGTTCAGTCTCCTGCATGAGGGAACACATTGGCATATGCAGTGATGCCAGTTAAAGCTTTTAGTGGACATGCATGGTAGAAGTAGCTTTGTATTGACGCTTATAATTCAGGATTGCCCTTTTAGCTGAGTGCCTAACCTTATAGCCTTAAATAGTCCTTTTTATATTGGCTTGGGGAGGAAGGGACAAGAGCGAGAGCTGTAAGCTGTGTATGTTGACAGATCATGAAGAGTCCTTCATCAGTACATGTTGCTTAAATATCTTAATGCGGGAGAAGGATTGAAGAATGCTGTCCTGGCAGCCGGCTGGATTGTGAGCGGTGAATGCTACTGGGCATGAGAGCTACTGTTCATGTTCTGGTTGCAGGGATCTCACTGGCAGCTGCCTTTGTGCTAATCAAAAATAATATTTGAACAATTAAGTTTGTTTTGTTCAAGGTGCTTTGCTAAAGTGTTGCTCTTAATTGGCATTTGGGTGTATTGCTGGTCCAACCACCTTCAGCACTGGCAGAGAGAAACTGCCTGGAACTGCCTGGAGATGGATACACTGCCTGGGTGCCATTGGTCTGCAGTCTTGCCATGGTCTCATCCAGAATACTTTTTACATACTACCAGCTAAGGTTATAATGTTTATTCCAGACTGTAATGCAGTATTACAGGCTAATTTCTCTTTCTCATTAACCTTTTGTAGTCTAAGGACAGGCCTCCTGCATCTTGTTCCGTATCTATAACAGTCCTTTCAAATTTTTATGGGTTTTCATGGTTTGGAAGTCTTTTTAAGTTTATTTTGTGATATCTTTGATGCTTGCAACTACAGTTCTGCTTTTGGTTTTATGATTTTTTAAAAAAATCTACTTTGAACAAACCTCTAAGCACATTTACTTTGTTCATGTTTGTTCATCGCCCATGTTTCTTTGTGGAGCAAAAAATGCTGAAACCCAGCAAGAGCAAGCCAGAAATGTGAAGAATGTCTCAACTTTTTTTTTTCTGTTTGGGAAAAAATGAGCTGTTTTACAGACTCCATACCTTGAACAAGCTGTTTTGCTTTTAATCTTTACATCACCACTACAACCTCCAGCTAGAAATGTATACATTATTTGTCTTCTGGGTAATGAAGGCCATTTACAACACAGTTAAAATGGTTTCTAAAGAAGAGACATTTTTCTAGAGGAAATAAAGAGTTGTAAGAAAGGGAACCTTAGTGTGCTAAGCAGTTTAATATTTCCAAAATTCTGAAAGTTAGTGGAAATTGTATTCTGTGAGTACTCTGTGTGTGTTTTTCTCATGGTTTGTATTTTTGTCGTGGCTGAAATTCTGCTGATGTCACTGGCAATTTTACCACTGAATTTAACTAGTAATTTACAGTCACTCAGACTTTTACATTATGTTCTTCTGAACACAAACAAAACCTATGCACTTCATGCAGCTTTGTGTGGAGAGTTCTGCTCTTTGTGTGAGCAGAACTCACTAAGCAATGCTCATCCTCATGAGCCACCCTGTGGGTTTCATAGAGCTGTGACAGGACTGGATGTGTCTACGTTTATTTTTCATTTATATTTAGGAAGGCTGCTGAAGGCCTGGCAAGGTTCTTTGACCAGTGGCTTTTTGAAGCTGTTCTCTCTCTTCGGTGAAAGAGTCTGTGTGGTGGAAAACGTACCTGCCCGGTGCTCCTTAAGCCATGGGAGATAAGTGAGGCTGTTGTGTTGCCCAGGGTTGGGAGTGGAGATCACTCAATTCTACTGGTTATACTCAGCCTTCACGATTTGGAAGAGGAGAATTTTAAAAAAGCATCCGATGAATCGTGAGAAGGGAAAACTATCTTCTTGACAGTATTGGTGATACTCACACAACACGCCTTGAGAAGCCAAAGGTTAGGATCACAAACTCCAGCTATCAGAAACAGACATCCACATTTCTTGCTGTGACCCATACATGAGCTTTGAAAAGTGAAATCTTGCTCACAGATTTGCGGAGTGGAAGCTGCTGAGCTGATGACCGGGTGAGTTGGGTGCCCAGGAGAGGAGTCTGGACATCAGGAGTGCAGTTTTTGTGTGAGAGGGAAGTGGGACTTGGTTGCATGACTCTGGGAGCTTTTTAAAATGGAATTTGGGCAAAATTTTATTGGTTGAATATGTGGAGAAAAATGCCAGACATACCTTTTCATAAATGAACTCAAACCCAGCAGCTTCCAAAATCTGTCTGATTAGGTTTATGGTTAAGCCAGGCCAAAAAGAAATCAGCTATAGCCCAAGGTTTCTGTAGTGGTGTTATTGCTGACCACAAAACATTCAAACACTACTTGATTTGAAAATCAAGTTCTGTATTATTTACCTTCTGGGTTTTGGATTTCTAGATATATACCTTTTTCTTTTTTGCAACTATGACAGCAAAAATTTATCCTATCCATAGAAAAGCTGTGAGTTCTCCTATCAACATGACCCAGGAGTTGTATCTTTACAAGATGATCTTACAGTACAGAACTCTGAGCATTGTGTGAGTAGAATCAGATGATGTCCTTTGTATTGGACAGGGATTGATTGAGTAATGGATTTTAAAGATCCTCGGTACCACTGACTTAGTTTTGCTGCAGTTTGCACCTGCAGAATGACACAAGGGGCTGTGTGAGAGGCTGCAGCACTTTGTGCATGGGTGGAACTGTATTTCCATGAGCAGTTTTTGTGGCAGTACCCATCCTGAGTGTATTTTTGTGATGCTTCAGTGGTTCTGCTCTTCCTTATGTGCCCATCTCTTTCCTGGTTGACAGTGACTAAATGGCAGAGCCGAGGGGCTGTTGAGGGGGACTCTGTTATTAGTGTGATTGAAGTCTAGAATGACAGAGGCCTGCATAGTTTAACACAGGTGTTTTTCATATTTGACAGGCAAATATGAGCCCATTGCATGATACCTCATTGCCTTTGTAAATTGAGACCCAAACAGACACAGAGCGCAGCTCTGAGGGTTTTGTCAGTTCACATTGATTGCTAAGTCCTGGAATTGGAGCAATGCAGTAACTGAAAAATTAATCAATTAAAATGGGATATCATTTGGCTCCTAAACAAAATGGCAATGGCCCGATAGTCTCAAATCTTCACGGATGAATAGGCAGTGAGTTTTTCTACTATTAGAAAAACAATGTTGCATGCCGCAGAGATGAATGCCTAGCAGGGAATATGTCTGAGTGAAGAAGGATTTATACAAAGGGACTCATTTTTGTAATAAATCATGGATGTATACGCACCATCGCTATTGTCACTGCAGAAGGAATGTCAGTAGAGTCTTTGGGAGTAGATATCACAGGTTTGAGTCTCCAAAGTACAAGTTTACATTGTGAGCTTAAGGTCATTCTTGAAATTCTCTAAGAAACCCCGTCATGATTCAGCAGTGACATGAGGAGCTATATTAAGTCACTTCTGCTAAATGTCACTTTGGTTGTTGGTTTAAAGACAATTTGCATTTTCATATTGGGCCTGTCTGACTCCCAAACAATATGTCCTGACTAAAGCCTACTCAAAAGCTAATGTGAGGAGGAGCTGTGTGGAGCATTGTGGCAAATTACTTGACTTATCAAGGTCAGATCCTATTCAGGCGTTATCTCCTGGGAAGACAAGGTCCGTGCAGGCTCTGGGGCTGTGGGCCAGCCTCCAGAAGCAGCATGTACTCCGCCCAGCTGGCACAAAGGCAGGAAGGAGTGTGGCTCCTGAGACCCGACTGCCACCCGGCTCCATCTGCAGGATGTGCAGTGCTTCTCACCTGCTGGTGCAGCTGCCTGCGAGAGGTGTGACAGGATCAGTCCGGTGATTGACATGGGGAGAGAGGAGAGAATTGGTGCAGAATTGGTTTATATTTAAAATCGTGACTCCTTGAGCAAGACCTGCTAACAAAACCACATTAGGGAAACATCTTTCCTTGTTGGAAGACAGGGAGAAATTCCCACCTCCTGCTGTGGGGCTGGCTTTGTCCTGGTGGTGGTGTGAAATATCCTGAGGTGTCCCTTTGTCTTCCTGGCTCAGCTGGGCATGTGCACAGTATTTTTGTGAAGTGTGAGTGTCGGCTAGTTGCAAAACCCGAACTGCTTTATTCTTAATCTTTTGATCTCCATTTAAAGCTCTAACTCTTGAAGATGAATGATTAAAAAGATACTTTAGTTTCCTTTCTGTAGCCTCAGCAAAAAGTCATTACAGCGTGATCTTGAAGGCAAAGAAAATGAGTCCCAAGCTTAATTAAATGCTTTAATACTTTGGGTGAGTGGTGCCCACTTCTCAATGCCAGCTGACCTCTGCTCATCTCTTAGATAACCAGTTCACTGCTTACTATGTTAGCAGCTTAGGAGGCCTGAAGTTGCTTTCTCCTTTTCTGTGAAAATATCTGTGGCTGCATCTGTCACTCCAGACAGTTGTGATTCACTGGGAGTTAAGGACTGAATGTAGGTCACTGGAGTTCAAAGGGAATAGATTAGTACATCAGCACGGCAGGCACATACACATGTTGTTTCTGTGCAGACAGCGTAGGTGGGGGAGTGGGCAGAGAGAGATGCAGTTTATGCGACTGATGATTTATGAAGACATGGACCACCCTCATTTGAACTGTCTTCTTGGCTTTTTGGCTGTTTCCAGGTGACCATGGGGGCATCATCTTGATACAGAATGCTATGTCAGTCTGTCTTGATACAAGTGCTATAAATCAGGGTTCAGGTAACACCCAAGTGGCCACTGAGTATCTAACAGTTAGAAGACAAATAACAGAATATTGTTCCTTTTTCTTCTTAGTTCAAAATCACTGGAAAACCAGAGGCATTCTTTGCATATTTAACTATCTATGAAGACAGGGATATTCTTCTAAAAGAAAGAAATGCTTCTTTACATAGCACCTTTTTCACTCTGAAGGACCTCAAAACACACTTTTAAAAACTGTAGGTTTGGCCTTTAGTGGAGCAGTATTCCTACATACAATAAGTAACCTGGATGGCTTTTGCTGAGTAGATTTCCTGTGTGATACTAAACAGATGTCTGAATGCAGACAGCTTCATGTCCATGTGACCACCTTCTCTGTGCAAAACCTTCATACCCAGAGGCGCTGTGTCCCCAGCTACCTACTGAGATCTCTTTCTGAGATGACGGTGCTGCTGCTGCTTTGGTGTGGGTGCCAGCATGAACAGCCTAGTCCCTTAGGTATTCAAAGAGTGTGCTGTCCTGTCTGTCTTCTCCCTGACACCAGATGTTGTCATGGATATTTATGGATAGAGGAAAATGTGCTTGGAAAACTAGTGCTGTTTCAGGGAACAGCAACCCTACAGACCTGACTCTCGTCTCTAGTGCAGGTAGTCAGCAATTTTGAAAACGTATATTTTTGAAAACCTATTTTGAAAAACTATTTCTCATGGGGTTTTCCACATTGTTTTTCTCCTGGAGTGGAATACAATGGCATAAAGATTTCTATGAGCAAAAGTGGCAGTGTTAGTGTCACAACAAAGTTTACTGAATAGAGAACAAATGGCTTATTCTAGGGTATGAGATAAGGACTGAACAAACATAGAAGTCAGATGTGTGCGAGTCTGGACATGTGGGTGTTTGTAAAAATCAATGTATGTAAATATCATAAATGTATTAAACCAAAAAATTATATTGTACATTTTCATCATAGACATCTTTGTGCATTAGACCTCAAACTAAGGGGAGGAAAGCAACCTTGGCAACTGCATTGCCTCATCTGGGGTCTGAATTTCTATGGTTCTGAGTAGCCTCATTTCCTTCAAGCTGTTTGAAAGAGAGTGCCCTCAGGCATCTGTCTTGGAAGCCCTTTTTGCTTCCATTGCTTTGCTTTATTCAACACTCCTGAAAACAAAAGACCAGAAGGATACCTTAGGACATCATGTCCCCTCCCTTCAGTTATGGGCAATGTCTCCCTGCCTCTGGGCAACTGGGCTAGAACACTATTTAGGGTCTAAGCCCTGTTTACTGCCAAAAGTCTCTCCAGGACTGAACAGCTGGGTTGAAGATGGACACTCTTGATAGAAGTAACCTCCTTATGCTATATGTTATATCTATATATACTACATCTGCCTCGGCCAGCAGCAGAGCAGAATAAACACTAGTATTGTGCACCTGTCACATGAGAGGTTGTATAATAAATTCCAGCTTCTCAAGTTATCATTCTACAGTGAATTTACATCAGGACTGTATTCAGAGGGGAATCCAAGTTGGCAGGATTTATGCATTGATTGTTAATCTAGGTGGGCATGGAGAGAGGTTAGTTGGTGTGGAAGCCAGTCACTGCATGTGGAAGTAACTTCTTTGCACACAGTGTGGTGCTGAGCTCGTGCAATCAGCACAGCAGCTCTTTGGGGACGCTGTTTGCAAAATGAATGACACTGATGTGTGCTGTAGCGCTGGCACTCGCACGCTCCCTTACTTTTGGCTGTCCTCCAGTTGTCAACCCATACTGCATTGCTTATCCTTGAGAGCGGGGCAAAATGATCCAGCCACGCTTCCTGGAAGCATCTCTTCCATCCTGTGGACAAGGACATGCAGAATCTGGATGAAATATTACAGGAAGGATGCTTCTCCACAGAGACACTAAAGAGATAGCTAAGTAGGATCATTAGGCAGAAGCCACATGGCCGCCTCAGAAGCAAGACTGCGAGTACTTACACATGAAAGCAAGGAGTTGGGAGTGTGGTAGGACAGATACCACCTTTCTGTGTGCTGAGAAGTTGGATGAGGGTATCAGAAAACCTGGTAGAGGCAGTAATTTAGTTACTCAAGGGGGGAGGTGGTGGTGGTGGTTCTGCTCCCCCTGAAAGCTTCCTACACACTATTTTGTTCTCTTGTGTTGCTTTCTTCCCTTAAACTTCCCAAAAGACCAGCTGTCAAATGCTATGGCAAGTCTGCTTGAAAGTTAGTGACCAAACCTTGTCCATCAACACATTGTTGTGACCTGCAAGTCAGCAACATTCTGTTTCTAAATTCTTTACGCCAACAACCCATGTTTGCTTGTGGCAGACATCATAGTAGCCTGTGATGTTCACCTAACCCATGCTGTAGGTAATAACATGGAATACATTGTGCCATTTTCTGTATCTCTTGTATCTCTTGGAGGAGGGTCTGAAAGTTCCATCCAAAAATTGCTGGTTGCGGGGAGAACATTGCTGTGGAAATGTAGAAAGAACATTGCTACAGAAATGTAGTTGTTTCTCTTATCTTGTAATTGTAAAAGCGTTTCCACCTTTGCAGGTCAGATTCTTGAGGACACTTACCTTGTCAACAACTCAGTGTCTGGCAAAACTGTGAGGGAAGAAAAGAACAAAATAGAAAGTATTTGGTGGAATGGCATGACTTTCTAGTCATGAGGCAGGCATAGAGAGAAAGGGCTTCTCAGGGTGAAACCAGAAAAGAATTGAGATGCGAGTCCTGCAGAGCTGACAGAGAATTGCCTCTGCATGCACAGAAGGCAATAAATGCCCAGAGTCTATGGAGAAGAATAGGGAGGTGGAGAGGCACTTTGGGCAAGCATCAGTACTGGAAAGCAAACCCCAGCAGACAACTTTTGTTTCTCACTTTCACCATCCCATGGCAACTACAGCTCTGTTGCAGGGCCAGAAGCCTGGTGAGCTGGTGACCATGGGATCTTCTCAGAGGGCATTGGAAATAGCCCCTGCTGTGCATCCACTGCTGGTCTCCAGTTTGGAACTGGCAGCACACCTCAAGATTGCCCAGTGTTAATGGCAGTAGAAATTCTTTTGTGACCAGTTAGGTGCCATGAGAGATGATCAAGTTGCTTTAGTCTTTCCATTGTGTTACTCCAGTTTGTGCAAGCTACAAATGGAACATTCAAATTGGTCTCTGAGCTCTGCTGTCAGCACTTGCACTTCTCAAAGAACAGTGATGGTTCTATTTAACTGTGGTAATTTTTATTAAAATTTCATAGTAGAAGTTCCATAAGTGCATGGTTCCCAAACCACATTTAAAATGCTTTACACAGTTTAACAAAGCATGAATAAAATAGGCCCTGGGCTGTCAGGCACAGGCTTTTGTCTCTGAGGACTAGGAACAGTTTTTTGGAGAAGTGTACAGACTATTTCATGAGACATAACAAAAGCCGTGTGTGCACTGGGATTCGTAGTGTGAACTGGAAATGCAAAACACCCTCTAAAGCAAATGCTTTTGGCAACAGGCATTTACCTCACATGATCTTGTGGCCCATAGAGAATAGCTTGCTCCCTTGTAATTTTTTTGGGAGTTGCTGCAACTCTCACTGACCTGTGCCAGTCATAGCCGATCCATGTGTCCGTATTTGGGTTACAGGGCTGAGCAGCACCTGTCTCTGAAGCATCCCCAAGCACTGCTCTGCTTCCTGCCATCTCTCTGCTGGTGGTTGTGATGTGCTGGCTTGTCCTCTCTGGGACTTTCCTTCAGGTTGGTGGGACAGTGTGTGGAGCATGTGGAGTGAGCCTACAGAGAAATGTCGCACCATGCAGGTCCCAACAGCACCAGTGGGGTTTGTGGAGGTGAACTGGCTATTACCTTTGTTCTGAGGGATGAGGATTTGCACAGCCAGCAAGTTTGTATCTCAGTATGGTGGTTGAAATTGACCTTAAACCAATTCAGAGAGAAGTCTGCTGGGGGGAGTTGGACATGCAGAGCTGGTTGTGAGGGAGGTGCTGGCCGGGGTGGGGTCATGGCAGTGACAGTGTGTGACGCTGCAGCAGCAGGGTAAATTGAAGGGGGGCCTCAAGAGGGAAGAAGGTTTGGTGAAATTGTTACTCCCAGACTTGTTTTGTGTGTGTATTGGTCAGTTAGACTTTCCTGGTCAGTTAGGTCTTCCATGGAAAGACACTTAGTGGAGATGGCTTGGAATTGGTTCTTTTCACTTCTGGGGCTTTACAGAACTGAAGCAATTGTGAAAATGAGCTTAAAGCAAAGCAGAAGCATGGTACCCCTGTTCCGTTTGTTGCACTGGCACTATATGCTTGTAAGAAGTGAAAGAGCTGCAAAGTATATGTCCTGTCATATAAAATTGCTGCTGGACTAATTTCACAGTAACTGGAAAATGATTAATTGCACTTACCTTTGAGAGTTTTACATACCTTACTCTAATTAAGTAGTGACTCTTCATGACCCCTGGAATATGGTTATTCTTTTTGAATTTGGCCAAGCCTGCTGTTAAAAGAATGCACCTTGGGACCCTGAATTCCCTAGCTCTGGTTTTAGTGGCTGTTAGCACAATGTCACAGCTGGTGTGCCTGTGTCTGATGGCAGACTATGACAATGCTGAGAGATGAATGACACTGTCTGTATTATAGTCTTGCTATTTCACAAGGAATCAGACCTAGGAGGAATATCCCTGTGTTAGTCAAGAAATGAGGCTCTCAAGTTTTCATAGACATGCATGACATTAATTCCTTTACTTTAATCCTTTGCTTACAAAGTTAATTTTGCTATTTAAATAGTTTCTGGTCTCTTGAACCCTGTCAAAACACAAATCAGAACATGCTTTCAACAGCAGAAGAGCATCTGAGTCCATTCTGTCACTGAAAGGGAAAAACATATGTGAAAATGAGAAATGGTGAAATAAGATTAGAAGGGTTACAGTATTTCCTGAAATTTTGATATGTGAATTTTTCTGGAGGTCTCAGCAATGTTTGGGACAAAACTTAATTTGTGCAAACTGTTTCCTAATCCCTAGTCTAGACACTCACATTTCCAGTGCCTATTCATCTTTATTTCTGCTTTCATATAGCGCTTTTTGTTTTGGTTTTTGGGGTGTTTTTTGTTTGGTTTTTAGTTGGTTTTCTTTTTTAATCTGTCAGAGAGCATCAGTCATAAGGAACTGGGCTCTTCTGCTCCCCTAACACCCCTAACTCCAGCCCCAAGCATGGGGATACAGGGTGTGTAATTACATAAAGGACCTAGGGTATGAATGTCCTGTTGCTATGGTAAAAGTCTTGACTTTGCACTTAGCTGTTTTTAATGTGCCTTTAATATACTAATATCTGCTTATATTGACTACTTTCTGAAGTTGAGAGGTGTTAAGGTAAAGAGACAGGTAAGAAGGGGGTAGACATGTCTGCCCTTCTCACAGGATTTGGCAGGGTTTCGTAGAGAACCTGTACAGTTCCTGTCAGGTGTCATTTGACTTCACAGCAATAAATGTCCTGTAGAGCAGCATCTATGTTCTAGGAATATAATCTGATAAAGCAAGTCAGTCCTTAAAGATAAGCTTTATATTCGCTTTGTCAGGCTAGTTCATAGCTGTCTAGGTTCCGCTCAGGATTGTGTTTGCTCTGCTTTTTTAATCTGACTTTGCTGTCATGTGGTTTGTAATGAGCTGTAATGTCTAGGGCTTTTCTGAGGAGTTGCTACCGTGCTGTCTCTGCCGTGTTTTGTGTCAGCACAGACCTGGTGAACTGTAACAGTCTGCAGTGCCCTTATTGAATTGCTTTTACTGTTTTCAGATGTATTTTCCATGCGTTGAGATAATTTTGAATTCTAATCCTGTTACCCAATGTGTCTGGCATTTTTTTCTGGATTTCCTATGGATTTGACAAACCTACTGTGTCTGAACATCCAAGGTATTTATGAAAATACTGAGTAGTGCTGGACCCAGAACAAACCCCCAAGACCTGCTCTTACCCCTCTGCTCTGACAGTGAACAGCTAATAATTATGCTCTGCCTGTAGCTTTCCAACCAGTTTCACCCATGCTGCAGTAGTTTTTCCCAGACTATTATTTTTCTAGCTTGCTAATGACAACATCTTAACAACCCCTACCAAAAACATTATCAAAGTCATGATGTATCTGTCTCTTGCTTCTCCATACCCTTGAGCCTGATTACTCCATCGCAGAAGAAAATTAGGTTGGTCTGACATGACTCGGTCTTGACAAATCTCAGCTCCTATTTATTAGCTTGTTATCCTCTTGGTACTCATAGATGGATGTCTGGTTACTTGTTGATTATCTATTGATTAGCTGCCTTTCTGGAAGCTGAAGCCAGGCTCTCCTAGCTATCTTCCTTTGAATCCTCCCTTTTCTCGTTTAAAGAGAGTGCAAAGAGATACTGTCTGAAATAGAGCTGCAAGTGGGACTTAACTCTTAACTGGCAATCATTTCCCAGGGCTCTTTAACCACTTTTTGATGTGTAAGTAATGTGAGAACCATAGCATCTAGAAGAATTACCTGGATAGTTCAAGTATGTCATGGCTTTTAGGGCAATAAAGGGCCTTCCTGCCCCTGCCCACTCCCCGTGACTCTCCCCTCCCTGCCCGTGGCCAGGACCCCAGGGTCTCACAGCCCCTGTCCCAGTGATGCTGCAGCAGGTCTCCAACTCCCAATAGCCCTGCCCTGTCCAGCCATGGGGCCTGCCAAGGTGGGCTCTCATCCTGTCCTTCCCCAGAGAGGTGCCCAATTCCCAGGAGTGGGGCTGCCCTGGTGCCCCCACCCTGGTGCCCACTTCTGGCTGGGCTATAAGATCGTCCCCAGCTGCCAGACCCTGCTCCCCACTGTGGGGACCCCCAGCCCTCACACTGTCCTGGGAAAAGTGTCTCCTGAAGATATGTTGTGATTTTCAGCATTTTCTAGTATGCTCCTGGCAACATAAACCCAAAACAGCTGTTGCTTTTACGGGACTTGGAGGGACAAGAGATAAGTATCAAAGGGCAAGTGAATGACTGCAAAGTATTTAAAAGTGTGAGACAAGCTGGGCTTTTGCTTCAAATCAGCATTGTTTTCTAGGGCAAAAGGAAAAAGAGAGATGAAAGCTGAGTGTGACAAAACTCCTTGTATGATTTAAGGAAAGAAAACATTTCAGTTTTAAAGGTTTGAAGTAATTATTTTCTCATCATACTAGAAATACAAATTCAAGGAAGATTCTAGGCAGCACGCTGTGCAACCAGCCATAAAAGTAGCCAAGATGTTCCTGTAACCCAGTGCCATGCCCAGGCGACGTGGTGGTGGCTGCATGGGGCAGAGGGGATGGCAGCAGCATCCCTGGAGAAGGAGTGGCAGAGCAGGGCACTCTCTGCCTGGAGGAGTAGAGCAGAGGCAGGCTCACCCATTAAAGTGTGCCTATGTGTGGCCTACACAATGGCAGATCCATAAACTTGATTGTGCAGTGGCTGAAAGAATTTCTCAGTGTTGAAATTTTTTTTTTTTTTTTTTACCCATGAAAAGATGTTTGCCTCATTCTTGTACAGTGAAAAAGGGAAATCTGAGCATCAGGCTAACTTTGGCTGTATTAGGTATAATTTTATGGGCCACCTTAATTTTTTTTGTCTGACTTAATTCATCTTCTCTCCAAATGGAATAGTCCTAACCTCTAATTTCTCTTCATCCTCCAGTAGCTTCTTTCCAGATACAGGCTTGACAAAGTTTGTGCTCTGGCCATGGCTGCTGAGCTGTCACTGATTTCTTATAGCTGCTCACGATGGTTTCAGTTTTGTCTGTCCCATTTGCAGTGCACTCAATTTGCTACATTTCCCATCTCGGCAGACCGAGTGCAGGGTTTCATTTGAGCTGTCCACAGGGATGCTCAGATCTGTAGCCTGAGTGGTCACGGTTCATTTGAAATCCATCAAAGTACATGGGTAGTTCAATTTATTTTTTCTAATGTTCATTGTCTTGCACTTCTCTATGCTGAATTTCATTTGCCATCATCTTATCTAACTGTCTGGTTCTCCTAGGGCTGTCTGCACTGAAGGGTAGCCCTTGACAGAGAAAGTTGCAGAGATGAATATTCTTCTAAGCATTCTCCTGCTTGAGGAGTTTGCTGTGGTGTTGAGTCTCTTGAATTCTTTCCCAACCCACTAGGATGGCTCAACCAACATGCTGTGTGATACTGGGGACCATTCTCTGGTCTCTTGCCCTCTGTAACTCCTAAAAGGAGACCTTTAGCAGAGGGAGAAATATGACAAAGTATTAGAGAGTATCCAAGCTATTTTACATAAAAGGATCTGAAGATCTGGGGATTATCTAGTGCTTTGAATGAGATGTGTAGGTGCTGGTATCTGCCTCTTGAAGCAGTTTTAGGGAGCTCTAGCACTCCCTTGCAAGGCTGGGAGTATTTTGTCTTCTTCATGATTTGGTCTATCAAACCACATACAGTTTGTTAAACTACTTTTATTCTATAGTCTTGATTGCTTTATAAGCAAATATTTTAGAGTTTGTAGGTTGTTTCCAAACAGAATCAAGCACCTAAGAGAAGGCCAGAACTGTGCCTGTCCTCCCTCCTGATGACCCTAGTGAATGGCTTTCAGGTGCTGATATTCTACTGACTCTGTGGCCTAGGAAAGTTAGAGGAAAATTAGGAGAGGAGAGGGATGGCTCTGGTCTTTTAACTCTTGTAGAGTACTGGGGGCAGTCATGTGTAGCTTTCAGCTGTATCAGGGACATTTGTGAGACTGGGCAAGTCTGAGCAAGGCACAGCAGGGAACCTCTTAAGCCAGCTGCCTCTGTGTTTATATGAGGTAGTGATTGTTAAAAGGCTGAAACTGCTTTTCCTCAAAATACAGTGTCTCAGCCACCTTTGGCTGGAGACTGCTCTCAGACACTCTTTGGCTGGAAGGATTTCCAAATGCATGCAGTCTCACACATTCTGTGTAACAGGTGCTAAAGGGAATTTGGCTCTGCCTGTGCTATCAGGAACAGCAGCTTTCATCCCAAACTCAGTCAGTAAGGATAGCGAAGCCTGCTATACTCCTCAGAGATGGCAATTTTAACACCCTACCTGTGAGGGCTCCTGCTTTCCCTTCCAAGCTCTTGCCTATCCTGCCTTCCCCCATACCTGAGCAACTCCCAGATGTGTGGCAATGTCTGAACTTATTACCCCTGTCTAAACATGGGCTGGCTGCTCTCCCTGATGCTCTGATGTTTGTCTCTGCTCCAGATGACGAGGGCTCCCCAAGGAGAGAAGAGCAGCCGGCGGGGCTTTGACGAGAAAGCTTACTTGTCCTCCAAGGTGCTGAAGGCTGGAGAAGACCCCTACCGCCAGCACGCTTTTAACCAGCTGGAGAGTGACAAACTCAGCAGTGACCGACCCATTCGGGACACCAGGCACTACAGGTACCCCACAGCCCCTGCTCCCAGCCGTGCCAGCTGCTTGGTGCGGGGAGCCGCTGCTCTCCGGTGTCGGTCTGCAATGTTGACAGAGAATATTTTGGGTTTTTATTTGCCACCTATGGTCCACTGCTTCACTGAATTTCATGGTTCATCTGGAAAGGTCTCAAATGTTTGGAGAACCTTGATTAATTCAGTCCCAGCTTGAGACTTTTCTAGTGTCTCTTTCTCCAGGTCCAAGCATCATCTTGTTTTAGCACAGCCCCTCCACTGCAGCTTGGATTGCTCATTGGGCAGTTGTTTTTTGCCCAACTGCCCCCACACTCATGGCTTCCCTCAGCATCCTTCTGTCCTGGCTGCAAAGTACACTGGTGTTGTAGTCTTGCTTTACTCTGGTGTTCCTACCCTGCTGTGCCCTGGCTGTCTGAAGCTGGTTTGGTGCTCCTTTCCAGACTGAGCATCACTGGATCCTGGGCTAGGGATGAAACTAACATGCAAACAGAATGCTTTGTGGCTTGCAAAGTGCTTGTTGTTCTGTCCTTGTTTCAGTGAGGGTGTATTTATTCTGCTGAAAAAAATTGTGCTTGAATTGCTAATAGTGCTTGGGTAACTATTTTGTAGTTTCTGGAGTACAAAAAGGTAATGCTTTAGTATAAAAGGGTTCTTGAAAACTGTAGTTTTAATAGTAATAGCATAGTGTACAATAATATACTTCAGTCCTAGACTCTACCTAGAACTATGTATGATTCTAGGTATGGTATGGTTGCAAAGCACCATTTCACAGCTGCTGGGAGCAGGAAACCAGGCACCTAACTTGACTGAAATTGTGAAAAGCATGCCAGGAGACCTGGAGCTTTGTGAGCCTGACAACCCTCAAAGTGCTTTTTGAAGGCAAGCAGTCAGGACCATGGTTGTGGGATCCAAGTCTTGTGCTGCTGTTCTCCATTATAGTATTTGGGGCTGGCTTCCTAGTGACCCAGAGGCAATGGTGCAATGTTGTGTGTTGCTGACAAGTCTCCCTGCCATTAGGAATTGCTGCTTTCTGTTAATCTGCTGTTGTATTCTGGCCTAAAACCAGCTCACTTCAAAGATGAATTATTGTTTATTTTGATCTGTGATAGCATGCAGAGCTTTTTGTGAAGAGCCTCATCTGTGCACTTCAGTCAGAAGAGCAAAATATATGTGTTTCCCTGCAAATGTATAGCCATTTCAGATCCAGCTTTTCAAGGATTCCCTTGAGTAATGGAGAATCCAAAGCAGTATATAATCAGAACAAATAAACCTATTTTTATGTTTCTCCTCTTTATGGGGAGCAATTTGGGAATGAACAATCTGTGTTTGACTAATTTGTGTAATAACAATATTGGAATAGTTGCTGGGATGGCAACTCAGAATGAGGTCTTATTTCAGCTGATACAAGATTGTGGACCTTGCTCTTTGTTTAAGGAATGGGGGGAGTCACTAACATAGCAATTTTTCTTCAGGTACCCAAGCCAGAGCATGGACATACTCGACTTCACATTGTACAAGCTCCTTCTGACTTAGCATGTAGCTGTTTCTTTGATCTAAAGCAAAGAGAGAGTCAACTTTCAAGCGCAAACCTTGTCCTTGTTCTCCGTGATGTTGTAGTAATGCTGAAATATTGGGAAAACTTCCCCAAATAACGCATATATCAGCCTCTTCTGTTTTTCCACTTCCTGGGTCCTTAATCATTTTGTATGCATTACATCATGAAGTTATTTTGAAACAATAATAAATATGGTCTGACTCAGGTCTGTTCTCATGTTGTCCACTTTAGTCTTTATCAGGTTTCTCTATGTACTTGAAAATTGCTGTATGAATCTGCTGTCCCCTTAATAAAACACTGCGATGAAATAGTCGTAAACCTGTAGGATTGAAAGTGATGATAAGCCAGTAACAGTGTAGCAATAGTCATAAAAGAATAGTAAATGTGGAAGTACAAATAGTGGGTCTAAGAGGCGAATTGTATTCCCTCTCAGGATGATGATTCAGTCTATGCAAAGCCTTGAGTTGTTAAAAGTAGGTGTGGTTTCTTCATGAGACAGGAAATTAGAGCAGTCTGACTGCAGTTTGACACTGTCTGGAAGTTAAGAAGGCAGATGCTTTGGAGGAGCAGGTCAGCCCAAATCAGCCATGCTTAACATCTGCCAGAATTGAATTCAGGATTCACATCTGTTGTGGTTTGAACAACAGGTGTCTGCTAAGGAAGGCAGGAGCCTCCCTTTGAATGGAGAATTTAAATCCCCTCCGTCTGAATTATTATAATTTTTGGCATTAAGGGGCTCTCAGGCAAAGATATGGGAATAGGAATAACAGTTCTTTATTAGGGGAACTAAAATAAACATTAAAACAAAAACACAGGCAGTAAGACAAACAAACCAAACCCACTGACAGAGTCAGGATCCAAGCTGACACCCTGTGGGTCAGGGTGTTGGTGGCAGTCCCATTCAATGGTGGCTGCAGTCCCAGTGGCAGATGTGGCTCTGTTGAAGTGATGCTCCTGTAGAAAGAGTGGAGTTCTTTGGCTGAAGGTCCAGAAGTGATAGATGGGCCTGGTCTGCCTCTGAGAAACCAGTGGAAAAGCCTCCTTGGTGCTCCAATTCCCAGATTTTTATCCAGGTAGGAATACTTGGCTCCTCCCCCTGGCTGGAGCATTTCCCAGTGGGATGATGTAATTGTATCAGTAGACCCAATGGCCCATTAGCAGAAGGTCTCTCCCTGGAGGGAGGATGGGTTGAGAAAGAGATAAGAAAACTGTCCCAGCAGGTTTTTTGACAGTTGGCCATTGACAAACAATTATCCACCCCCCACACACCCCAGTTTTATCAGATGGTGATAGAATACACAGTTTTGGTTACATTTTGCGCTGCAACCCATGACAACATCTGAGTTATTCCCCTCACAGAAACGTTGTTCTCCACAGGGAGAAGCAGCCTGGTATAAGTTAAGCCTTGGTTCTGAGTGTAAGAATGGATGTATGTACCTAACATTACAAAGTCAGGTGAGAAGATGATAGAAAGAATTACTCTTCATTGTGAGCGGTTCCCTTAGTGTTGAGCCTCAGCAACTCCCCAGCATAGATCACAGAACTAGGTAGTGGTAGTTTCCTTTCTGTGAAGTTTGTGTCCAAAGAATTTGAAGCACTTTATACAGCAATGCCTTGGTGTACTGCCTCCATGCATCCTTAGCATGTCCATGTCCTGTGCATGAATAAATAAGATTTTATGTGAATCACAGGTAAATCCAAGGACTAGAATCCATGACTGAAACTTAGTTCACTATAAAACCCACATGGCCTCCTTAGCATGCAGCTTTGTGAGTTTAGTATTACAGCTTCCAAATGCTGCTTTTCAATAGGCACAGTTCTTTTAAGCTCTGCCAGCCTTGGTGCAGGGGCTGCTGGGGCCTCCCTTCCTGCAGCTCAACTGTGCTGATTCTGATTTTAGCATATTACTTTCTCACTAGAAATTCCAGGTACAGTGCTGCAGTGATGTTTGCTGGGTGATGTTTGGCTTACACTTGTGCTCTCCTGTGTTGCAGGTGCACTTCTGTACGCTATGACACTGACTTGCCAGCCACCAGTCTCATCATCACCTTCCACAATGAGGCACGTTCTACCCTGCTCCGCACAGTGAAGAGGTGAGTTCAGCTGGGGTGCTGGGCTAGGTGGGAGAGTATGGGAGTGCTCTGGTGGAAAATTAGACATTTTGCTGGACAAGCAGGATGGCTGCAGTTCCCCAAGCAATAATGTTCTGCTCTCAAGCCAGCCCACTAGGACAGGCCAGAGGCTTGGATTGGCATTGTGGGCATATCTTCAAATGCACAGCATATCTGCAGTTAGCCACTACATAGCTCCAGTCAGGGGAAACATGAGCAGGAAGAAAGGGTAGCTGGACCTGCACCCACAGGTGAGAGCAGTCTCTGGGAGCTTGGTTTGGAAGAGTGAGGGAGGACCAAAGAGAACACTGTGTGTTGCTAGGTGCAGCGGAGGGATGGAGGCTTGGGAGGGACTCTGTTCCATAAACAGAAATAAGCAGCCAGCTCCCAGCTAGGGCACGTGTTATGGGAGCTGAAGCTAGCTCAGTGCAGGCAGGAGCTTAGCTTTCAAGTCTCTCAAGCACAAGGTGGTGAACAATTCTCAGGGAGACTGAGCTCTTGCTCAGGGTCCCTTGCTGGTAAACAGTTGCTGAACCTGATGGCCCACCAGGTGCTCCCTGGGGCTTTGCACACAGCTCCTTCTGAGCCTGCAAGACACTTGCTATCTTGTACTAGTGTCTCCTCATATCTGAGTATCAGCAGTGGCCAAATCTAAGCTAAGTAAATAGGTGGCATAGGGCCTGTCAGCAGCCCCAAACAGATGAAAGCTTGCAGTCATCTGTACCACAAAATGATGTTCCAGCTGCTCCTTCACTGCCCTCTTCCATCACCCCCACAGAACCCAGGGAGGCTGTTTTCCATTTAGTTCCCACAGAAAAAAATGCCCTCTGACTTACTAATTTCTCAAAGGGTCTCTGAAGTCTGCAGGCAGGCCCAGGAGCAGCCTGTTGAGGCTGAAGGGAGAGTGAATTGTCTGTGTAGCAGTTTGAGCTGATGGTATCACTAACAGGAATGCATTATTCATCATTGCCACTTCTTCCCTTGACAGGTCCCGTGGACTTAAAGAAATGTGCTGGGTGAATAAAGAACAGGCTTTTTCAAGTTGGCCTCATGTCTGGAGGGCTGGGTTTCTGCCACCAAGTTTGGTGATATTGTGTTTCTAGAGACCTGTATATATTGTACTGACACTTTTTTGGTTTTTATTTCTATCATTTTCATTTGAACTATACAATGAGTTCTACAGAGTCACTGTAGAAATGGGCAGATTTGTTTGGGTTCATGGTGCTTCTAGGGCAGCTGGAGGAGATTCCTGCCTTTTCAGTCATGGGTCATGCAGTAAATAGGGGCTGAGAAGCCATGATAATATGTCCTACTTTTTCTAGTCCTGGAAAGCCCTGAACTTATGATGTGATATTACCAGTCTCTCAGATGTGTTCTCCTGCAACCAGAGCCCCCAACAAAGACCTTGAAAAATGGGTGACCCGTCTATTCAGATTGGTCCCTGCAATGTTGCTGCCACTGGAGGAGTGCTGTTGTGAGGAACTGGCTGCACTCTGCTGTGAATAGTGTAGTGGATGGAATTTCCTCCCAGACCTCTGGCTACAGCTGGGGTCTTCATTGCAAGAACGTTTACAGCCAGTGCATGTGATGGATTTACTCCTTCCTTAAATCACATCAGAAGTGTTAATAATTTATCCCTGTCTCATGAGAGTTCCTTAAGGTTGAGTTCTTCTTGGGCTCTACAGTATTTGCAGTGCCACACAACCAAGCATTGGCTAGTAGCCTTGTCTTTGAGCACTGAAGGTTTGACAGCCAAACCCAGAGATAAAGGTTCACATCATGGCTGCACTGCCAGAAGAGGCATAGGCATGAGTCTGACTTACAGGTTGATACTGATGTTATAGAAGGATTTGACAGATCTCTTCAGGGCTTCTTCTGTAACCTGAGAGTCCCATCTTTCAGCAAAACTCATCTGAATGTGCCAGGCTGAATTACTGCTGTGAGTATAATTGTTGCTCAAGTCACATACACAGTCAGTGCACCAGTACTGTGTAATTACTTTGCATCCCTGGCAACTCAGGATAAGTCAAGTATCAAAGGGACAGGACTGTTCTGTTCTGTTGGGTTTATGACCTGGCTGGGAGTCTGCTGAGGACCACAGTGATATTAAGCAACAGGAAGCGTAAAATTGCACTGCCTGCTTACAAGGTGACTAGTCAGGCTTGCAGCTTGTCATTATTTCTATATCTGCAAGAGCTTTCTAAAACTAGGTAGAGTATCATTATTTGGATAATTAGAATGAACTATTTGAGATGCATCTGGTGAAAGTTAAATATGATTCCACTGCTATTATGGGCATTTTCCCAAGTTCAGTTATCATGATTATGCTGTGGGGATGCTGTAAGAGAAATGGGTGTGAAGGAGGAAAACTGATGGAAATGGGCAGCACTAAAAGCAAAATTTTCTATTCTGAAAACATTTTTAGAGGCCTAATATTTTGAGGTGAGTGGAAAATGTATTACCAATTGAAATGTTCATACGTGAGGTCTTTGCAAGTGTGGCTTTTGAGTGTCTGAATTTGAGTACTCAAAAAACAGCCATAAGACTTTGGGAAATTCCAGAATGAAATACGTGAAAAGGGTACTGGGATTGAACTGATCTTAAACCCAGAGGGAGCCCAAATGCTCTTTCCTGAGCTAGATACTGGCTTACTGCAAGATCACAAAGTGGCAATGCTGGTACCAAAAGATCTTGGGAAGTGACCCAGGAATGATAGTCCTGCATCACAGACTTATTTCAGGGTGATCTACACCTGGCAGCTCTAGGGGCCAGATCCTGATCAGCATACCCTTCTTGCTAACCGCACGTGCACATGTGAACACATAGACTTAAACGACTCTGGCAGCTCAGCTATTGCTTACTTCTCCCTCCTATCTCTGGGATCTCTGCTGCTGGGTGGAAGCAACAGGAGTGATGTGCTACTGTTGCTCCCTCAAGATGGGAGAAATGTTTGAGGGAGAGGGGGAAATAGAGGAGTGACCGTGAGGAGGAATAACATATTTTCTCAAGCACCCTGTTGCTTGTCCCTCCTGGTCTTCAGAGGCAACATGGGCTGCATACCTGCCTTCTAGTATGGTCTCCAGCCATATGTTTTCAGTGTAGAGGGAGACAACAGGTTAAAAATATGTAGCAAGGGTCTAAAGAAGGGGAATAATGGGGAAAAAAATGGTAAATGGGCTATCAGACAAAACCTGTGAACATGCCAGTTCAAATGGCTTGTTGCTGACATCCTCAGTCCTGCAGGAGATGTGTGTCAGTCAAGAGCTGCTTGCTTGCTTTGATCTCTTCCTTGCTAGGACATAGCTGTCACTCTCAAATCAGTCACTTGCTTGGCATCCTGTTCTCCTTCAGAAACTATTGTCACTCAAAAGGCATTTTATGTGATTGATGTCTATGCATGATTAATCATTAAGCCATACCATCAGTTCTGCTGCCACGACCATTCTTGCAGAAGAAAAAGTTAAGTGCCTTGTTGTTTGGTCCCTCTCTTGCTGATTTCAGAAAGTCATGATTGCAGGGACCTTTTGGTTTTGGTGTAGATGTAAAGGTGAATTGTCAGGCTCTAAGTGAATAGATTTGAACAGGTGTCAGTGGTTCAGTGCCTGTGCAGAGGGCCTGCTAAAATTCTCATTAAGAGGATGCTGTTGCAATGCTAGAGCATTTGGTGTAGCATCTCATTACAACAATTAATATAATGGCAGAAAAGGATATTATTTCAGAACAACAACAACAACAAAAGATACTCTTCTGCTAACATCCAGAATAACCAAGATAATCTGTGAACTCAGAGGAGATGGACAGGGGAGAGAAACTCACTGGCAGTGCTGATTTTTTTGTTCTTGCAAGAGAATAAGGACTCTGATACTGGAAGAAGTATCTGTGAAAAAAGGCAAAGGAGACAGGGAATCCATTAAATGAGGGGAAGCAGTCCATGTTTCTGCTGTAAAAGGCAATAGCCATTTGGATTTTGGAATCCTAATAACTCATTTTTGTGCCTAAAAGTGTTTGTCATGGGAGTCTCTGCACCTCAGTAAGGGGAAATTAACTGCTCCTCGTTAAAAAGACAGGGATGACAAAGTGCAAAGAAGATCCTTTCCCAAGGATCTACAGCAAGTTATTGCAGAGCTGAGAGAAGAACAGGGCACTGTACAATGAGCTTTGAACTCCTCAAGGAATGTGTTCTCTCTGCTGGGTAATCAGTGGACTGGTAAAGAACAGAGAACAAAATGGGGCTTTTTCCCAGTTATGTTGAGTTGAAAAAACTGAAACTTGTGGAGAAAATGTGAGCATCGCCAATAGTCAAGCTAGTGGAAGAAGGTGTAGAATACCATTTTGCAGCCATTATGCTGCAGTCTGTCTGGGTTGTTTTGCACTGTGTTTGCACAGACAAGAATTTCAGTGCAGGGCAACCTTGTCTGTAAAATATGCAGATGGTGGTTGTGCTGGGAGAAGCTGCACTTAGGAACATTCCCCCCACCTCCCACCCCACCATACTAGAGGATCCAGAGAGACATGAGCCAAGAGAAGCAAATGAAACTCAGCTTTGGAAAATGCAAGCTCAGTCATCTAGGGACACGTAAGCTCAAAATACAAATACTATCAGAGGCGTACAAAGCAATATGAATCTGAAATAGAGTGGGATGTGATACTGAGCAGCAGAACAGTCAGAATTTTGCTGTGTGAGAAAGCAGAAGACTCTTCCAAACTGAGGGGAACTTTGGCTCTGTATGCAAAGCCATCAGTGGTGTTACTTAACAAGATGGCAATTTATTTCTCGACACCTTCATTCCAGGGAGATGGGACTATTCTTGTTATCTATTTCCTATATAAAACAACCACAATAACAGCAATAGCAAAGTCCAAAAGACAAAAAAAAAGCCATAAATTTTTTCTCAAAAGAACAGGTGCCACTGAAAAGAGGACAGGGTTTGCCTCTGGTTTTGGTATTAAAATTTGCATAACTGCCCTCTTCATTGGACTGCCTAAGCATCACTGAGCAACCTTGTTGAAGTTAATGAGGACCTGCCTATGCACAGAGGCATTGGAGGAGGCTTGAAGAGGGAGTGTGCTGTGTGATGGTAGTAAAGCCAAGAGAAGTTCTTGGAAAAAGAGTTCAAGCATTTAAAATGAATAAGACTGTTAAAGTCAGAACCAAACTGCTCAGACTCCAGAGTACCAGAATGCTTTGACATCTGAGGAGGGCAGAAGCTTTTCTCTGCTTTCCTCATGTGTGTCCTGCAGATGCAAACTCATTGCAGACCCAAGGGTGTTACATGCTATGGTACAACCAACCTGAGGAAAGGGGGTGATTTCAGCAAGTGTGGTGCTGGTTTGAAAGACAGGTAACAATCAAAAGAGGGGGGAAAAAAAAATCTAAATCCAGAATATTGACAATATTTCCTTCTGAAGGAGGAAATCAGTGAGAAAGCCCAAGGAGGTCACACCTGTTGCATTGAGGTAGAGCTCCTTGATGGGGAAAGTGGCAGCTCTTTATGTTCTCCAGCAGTGATGACTTTTACCCAGAGGCTTGCAGATGGGAATGTCCATTGGGCTGCCTCAGGGCAGGTAATTCTCTCCATTTCACCTCTGTGTAGGGGCAGAGCATGCTGCAGTATCGTTTGCTAGCTGCCCCAGGCAAGTCCCACAGTCAGCTCCTGGCTATGGGTCCTTGTTAGGTCTGGCTCAGATGCCGTAGCTCTCTGGGATATTCTCACTTGTAGTTTGGTCCTGCCAATGAACACTGTTACAAGGGCAAGGTCATCTCTTCCACTTTACTGGAGTTTGGTATTTCTGCTGGAATGCACAGCACAGCTGATTTCTATCAGTCCTAACATTGTCATTATGGCAGCTCACAAAGTGACTTTTTCTTTCCTGGGTCCCTGCAGCGTTCTGAACCGAACCCCTCCCAGTCTCATCCAGGAGATCATTTTGGTAGATGACTTCAGCTCAGATCGTAAGTTTGGACCTATTTCCTTTACACTTATTTTTTCCCTTCTGTTTTAACTTTTTTTGTTTACTCTCTTGAGTCCCCCTCCCTCACAGATTCCCTCTTGTCTGTACACAGGAGAAAAAGAAAAGAAAGTAAGTCTGTGTTTAATGTCCATGCATGGCAGAGACCAGAGCTTCTTCCTCTCTTTTTCTTTCCATTGGTTCTTCCTTTCCATGTCAGCCTGTCAGTTTTGCTAGGTTGCCAGAGATGTCTGTCGAGTTTCATTATGCACCATTTGGTGAGCCATTTAGCAGAGCTATATATGTAGCAATGGTGTGCATGAGCAGAGCAGGTACTTACAGACCAAGATGCAAGACGAGGATGCAGTGGAGTGTACAGAAAATTGCTGCCTGGGGTCCTGCAGGCAGGCCGAGGCAAGACTGGCTGTCTGCCTCCATGTGCCTGGGATCCCAGGTGTCCCTGTGGGAAGCTGTGGAAGAGTTACTGCTTTGGACAGCACCATACTTTTTTCTGCAGCTTGGCACAGGGATGGAATGTCTACTGCATCAGTTCCACCAGACCTGCAGACTGGAGGATCTGGAGTCTTTCTGTCTGTACAGTTGCTCTTGCTCCTGGCTGTTGTGTAGTAGTTGTGAGGTGGTGGGGATAGAAGACTTCTTGCTTCTCCCATGATGTGTTCTAGATTCAAGGACAACCTAGTTATGTACCATTTATAATAATCAATAATTACTCCTTCAGAACACTTTACAGATAGCTGCGAATGCCCACCTTGGCCTGCTGAGGTAAGGAAGCAATGCTATTTTGATTTTGCAGCTAAATGCTTACGTAGCTTTGGCCACAAAAATACATTTTAAAGGTAGATGCTGAGATGAGGGATTTGAGTTTCTGAGGGCCTTACAGTGTGTTTTGAATAAGTACTAAGCTGTGCTCAGCTGTTTAATTTCAGTGTTTTTGAGCACTTCCAACAAACAATCCCAGATGTTCCACATTCTGCACCTAAAAATTCAGTTCTTAATGGGCAAAGTGTTCCAGATCAACAGATATGGTTTTCTGGGTTCAACCAGAAACTCCCAGTTAGGCTCCTCAGTAAATAGCAAGATTTTTAAAAGGCTCTGTCCTGTCACAGCTCTTATTTTTTCACTGGCAGCTGGATATTTGTGGATATAGCCACTTCCGTGAGATACCTTTATGAAGGCACTTCAGCACATGTTTGAGGTCTGACACTTTGCTTTAATACCTACCTCAGTTTCTCCAAATATACTAAGAGTCTGTCATCTCTGGCAAGTAGCTACAGGCAGAGTAATGTGTTACACTCCTGCGGAGTGTACGTCGGAATAAGGATTCTTCTACCTGACGCTGTAACTTGGCCAAGATAAGAGCATTGCCTTCCCTTGTAGCAGAGTTCCAGCAAAATCTTGATGCTCTGTAATTCAGATCACCTGCTACTTCCCTTGGATGATGCAGCATCTGCCAAAGTGCTGACATAAGAGCAGCTATTTCAGATGGCACGTATCCTTGAGAATGGAAATGCTTGTACAGGAACGTGCTAAGAGGTGCACTTTGGCTAAGAGTCTTTGTATTTTCCCCAGAGTGCTCAGTCTGTGGGAAGATGACAGCAGGAAAGAGAGAGCATGAGACATGAAAAGGAATATGGAATAAACGTGGAAATTGGGGTGAATTTGATGGAGCAAGGAAAAAGAGCAGGTTAGAAATTGCTGTTCCTATGACATCTGCTAGGGCAGGAATAGAGCAGTTGACAGAGAACCAAAGAATCTGCTCATTGTTATCTGGCTGGAGCAGTTAACTGTTCCTCTCCCTCATCTTCCCTAGGTAAGGTAAATGAGGGATGCCAGGAGTTTCTGGCAAGTTGCCAGCAAAGCCTTTGGTCAGGCATCCATGTGTCAATGTGATGGTGTCTCCAAGGAAGCAGATCACATCCCAATGGCCTTTATTAAATAAAATCAAGTGGGATCTGCCCTGGGAACAAATGGCAGGAAATTCCCAGATGAGCCACTGAAGGCAAAGAGAGCAGATAAGATCACTTTATGTTACAGAGCTCTTTTCCTTGGCACTTTGGTAATTTGTAGTCCTGCTTCCCTGTGTCCCCTCCATTTCATTAGTGTGCAGTGCCATGCTGCCAGCACATGCCCCATTGTTCTTGTGAAATGCTGAGCAGGGGAGATGGAGGCCTGGCTGCTCAGAGGATTGTGAAACACGGGCTCAGCTGCCTGAGGAGGACAGCAAGCAGGCGGTGCTCTTCTGTGTAGTCTATAGACAACAGAATTGAGGCCATCAGGCTGATTAGTGTGATGTTAAGTGAAAGCAGAATTTCCCCTCCCATGGAGAAGCAGGAGGACAGTTAATTGGGGCTCTCTATTGAAGCCAAATAATTCACGCATGTGTGCCAAATGTCTCTTTTTTGCCTTCCCCAAGCTGAGGACTGCCAGCTCCTTACCAAGATCCCAAAGGTCAAGTGTCTACGAAACACACATCGAGAAGGTGAGCGTGGAAAGCTTTCTAAGTACAAAGTTTTTGCCTATTTTCCACATGACCCTGGTTGCCTTCCAGCTGCCTACACATTGTTTCTTAAGAGTTAGAGTTTGTTTATTCAGTATAAGCATTTCGAAGTTGTGTGGAGGGAGAGCACAGCTTATCAACTCTCAGGCTTCAGCGGTCTCATGTAGTACTTAAATAATGAGAAGTGGTATCCAGAGGCCTTGGCTGGAAGAAAGACCACATTTTAAGATCTTTATGAATAAAGATCCAGATGTAAGTCTTGTCCTTTTAAACACAAGCTAACTCTTGCACTTTCAAGTGCAAGATAACAAGCTGTGTAGGAGATGTGGGAGAAGGAAAAACAATCATGTATCTATCATAAAGAGATACAATTAAGGAAAGTTTTTTCTCGCATATCTGCTATGTGCATAAGTGACTGACTTTCCCAGCTGCTCTTTAGTTTGACTCATGTTCTGGCTTATTTCTAAAGCTGTCAGTACACAGCAGGTTTGGAGTGAGGATCTAGAAGGAGAGACAAAAATCACTGTTTATTTCACAAAGAACATCCCACATAGTGGGATGGTCTGTAAGAAAGTAAGGAGTCATCTGAGAGCCAGGCTGATATCTCTGCAGGGTAGAATAAAGGACAAATGGGAATAATGCAGGTAAGCAGTAAGGAAGGCAAAAAGCAGAGTAGAATTTGGCCATGGGGAATTGGTGATGGAGGCAGCAGGGTGCTCAATGGGAGAGCGAGTGAGCAGGCAGCAGCCTGTGGGGAGGGCTGGAAGGGAAGAGCAAGGAGCCAGGTCATGGACAGAAGTGACAGGAGAGGTCATTCATTGTGTGCTGGGAGGGCTCATCTGACTGTCCCCAGGGTATACCCTGCTCTAAAGCTGCTCTCTGCTACTGATGGAGATGTGACATAGGAGAATCACTTGCTCTTCCCCTGTAGTGGCCACGCAGAGTATTTTTTCTGAAGGAGGCTCAAATGTTTCCTTTCCTGACCTTCCCACTGCTTTGCTGTCCTTTTCTCATTCTAGGGCTGATTCGCTCTCGGGTGCGAGGTGCTGAAGTGGCATCTGCTGACATCCTCACCTTCTTGGACAGTCACTGTGAAGTCAACAGCGAGTGGCTGCAGCCAATGCTCCAGAGAGTGAAAGAGGTGAGCTCCATGTCCCACTTTGGGATGGATGGATGGAGCTGGCCTGTGCTGTTGGATCCCTGCCCTCACATGCATCAGCAGAACTGGTGAGATCAAGGCCTGCCAAAGTGCTCCTCAGGCAGGCTGTTACAGAGGAAGGTACAGCCTGAGCTAGATGGGCAAGAGATCCCTGATGGGATTCTGTTCTGCCAGTTTGACAAAGCAAGAGGTTCAGAGTGATGGGATGCAACGCTGCATGCTGGAACCACCAACTTGTACCTCTTATCTCCTGTAGACATGGTACTTCCTCATCCTGTTCACCCGTATGGAGGACAGCCCCTTGGGCAGCATACATGGTGCAATTTTTCCATGGTTTCCATCTCCCTTGCCGCTGGACCCTCCCCTCTGCCTTGTCACTGCCAAAATTTTCCATCCATTAATGTTCTCACTGAGCTGCCATCATACATTACCTGCATCACAGAGAAGCTCCCTGTGAATGCAAGGAATTTCCCTTTGATGGTTCACTTGGCAAAGGATTGATGTAAGGCTGAAAGAATGAAAATGAGGTGGAAATATTAGCAGCTGTCACCCTGACTGCACTGTAGAGCTGGAGGGAGAGATCATAGAGCTCTGCTGTAAGAAGAGGCAGGGGAGAAGTAATGGGAGAAGCCCTGCTTGCAAGTGGCTGTGATTGTTCCCCTCTGAAAGGAGGATCCCATCAAGTAATGGGCCTCAGAAGGGGTGGACACTTTCATGATGCTTTGTAAGCATGTCTGATTTGCTTGATATGGAGCAGAAGAAGGTGAAACTTCAGAATTGATGAATTAAAAGCTTCTGCTTTTCATTTGTGTTCAATAAAGCCCATAAATGTTTACTTCTTGGTCTTTTAATTCAAGCTGCAGGACCAGCATGGGGATTCCTAAGCAGAAAGAACCTCACTCATTTCTTTAGGGAAGGATCTGAATTGCAAAAGCCCGTGTGCTAACTCTATACAAATTTTTTAGTGAGCAGATTTCCAGTCACCCAGTTTCTGACCTACTTCCTACATTTCTGATGTGCATCCTATTTCAGATTTCAGTTTTGCCCTAGTCAGTTCTGGCACTGATTGGTTAGAGTAGTGGCTGGCACACCAGGCTGCCAGGTGGGTGCTGGAATCTCAAGCTGGGCAGACACATTCTGGCTGGGCAACCATCACAGCTCAGAGAGGAAAAAACATGAATTCTTTTACCATGGATGTCCCATCCTAGCCAAGTGTGGTACATCATGAGGAAATATTGCAAGGCACAAAATGAAGCTTTGATAGGAAAGGCACAGATGCTGGCAGCTGTCCAATAACAAGGTGCTGTTTCTGGCATTGCCAGCTCAGTTTCATCTTTCATGTCAGCTGTCACAGCCCTGTCTTTAATGCTCTGTCTTGTGATGTTGGAAAATTGTTCAACTTTAACTGACTTACTAAAAGGATAGCAAAAGAAAACTGTAAATGTCTATGTGTCTTAATGGCAGTAAAGTACTCACAATATCTTGATATTATAATGTATATAATGTGTTATTGTATTATAAAGTTGTATTATTGTATTATATTGTATTATGTGTTATGTATTATAAAGTTTGCACTATGAATCTTAAATTTGGGGTCTTGATTCATAGTACTGCTTAGGAAAATGCTTTATTAGGGGTTTGATAATTTCTAGGCTGATGATAGTGAGTTAATTCAAGGATGGCTGAGCAGGAAGTGTGCTGTCAGTAGATATCAAAAGCAAACACAAACCCTTGGGACAGTGATTGATGCCCTGTGGCTTGGGCAGGAAATGAAGAGCTGTTTCTTAGCAGTATTCCTAGGTGTTGGAGTCCAACTCCATTCCCCACTCCCATGGAGTGCAGCTGGCTAGCACCCACCATCTCCATGTTTGGATTTAGTGGCCACAGATCCCTTGCACAGCTACCAGAACCGTATTGGAGAAACCGGACAAAGATTTATGTGTGCAAATCCATGTTTCCTGATCTCTGGCAGCTTTGCCGGACATTCAAGAAAGCCTGACTCCTTTTTTTTCCTCCCTTTCTTTCTCTCCCTCAGGATTATACCCGAGTGGTGAGTCCAATCATTGATGTTATCAGCCTGGATAATTTTGCCTACCTGGCAGCATCAGCAGATTTGAGGGGAGGTGGGTATAATGAATGGCTCATGTAAGTTAGACCTGAGGGATGGTGCATGATAAGTGAGTTGTGTTCTCTTCAGCTTTCCAAGAAAACAGAGTGATGATCTTTCCTGTCGGGCTATCTGTCCCGTTTTCTCTGCAACTTGCAAGGTCAGATCCTTTGAAGAGCAGGAACAAAACTCAGCTTGTATTTTCCTCTTGAGCTTGAAACACTGTCATAACATTTAGCAGTTTCAGGACTTAGTTAATCAATTAAGTATCGCACGACATCCCCACTATTCCATATGTACACTGGAGTCTGACAGGCACTTCCAGTTGCTGCTTTGATCTTCCAGGCTATTTTGTGGCATCTTCTGAAAAGCATTTACACATCTCCCCTCACAGCTGAACCCCCTGCAGCTGTTCCTGTGTTAACCCCCCTTCCTGGTGCCCTTTCTGCACTGCTTGCCAGTCAAAGGCTACCTGTTCTTTGGCTAACCTTAACAATAGTATAAAGTTAGTGCTGTGCTTTACTGTCCACCATAGGCTATCTGTAAGTACATGGTAGTCTTGAAACAGAATATATCACATCCCACAAAGTCCTTTATTAAAGCCTAATAACTCTGTCAGACAGGGTTTGCCTTTAGTAAAACAAACTGGCCAGAATACAATTACATCTCAGCCTGACAACACTCTCCTGAAGGTGTGGAGTGAAACTGAGGAGAGATTTGTAATGCTAAGGAATGATGGTGCCAATACAGAAGCTGGTGAGGTCGACATTAGAAGAGGCTGTTGCCATTTTGGGTAGACTCTGAGGGAGGTCAGGGAAGGAACATATGGATAGCCTCTGGTATAAAGGTGCAGACTATCACTGAAGCTAATAGTACTGTTTTTACAATAAGGAAACCAATTAGGTATGTCTTTTTCCTTTTCAGGGTTTGACTGGAGCCTTCACTTTAAGTGGGAACAGATTCCTATAGAACAGAAGATGTCCAGAACGGACCCAACTCAGTCTATAAGGTACACTCTGATGGACAGGGTACACTTCCCCAAATACTTTTACTAAGTCTTCACCAGTGTGGCAAGGAGGGTACAGGGACTGCCTTGCTGAGGACAAAATGCCACAGCGTTCACTTGATGATGACAAACTCTTCATGTTATTTTCTGAATACCTTGAGGTCTATACTGTAAGTGTGAGAGTACTGCTCTTTGAATATTGTAATAATAGTGATTATTTACTATCATGCACGTCACCTCTACAAGCTACCTCTTCTTCTCTATGTTTGTTCTTGTGTTCCCTAACTCAACACTCTGAATGCCTCAGAAATAGCTTTGGGGTTTTTTAATTACCTCCATCTTTCAGATGAAAACTTAAAGAATGAAGCAGATAAACAGTCATCCTGCATGTGTAAAGGAGATCAGAAAACTGAATCTTACCTAGTAATGTGGGCACAGAATTACTCCCACCTACTAAATCTGCATGTCCACGGACAAAAAAGATTCTGTTGGCTGGCACAGTTGTTGCCAGCCTCACTGCAAGGCACATGGCTTTGAGACATGTAGAATGTAACAAATCCTGATATGAAGAGTTATGAAGCATGTCTGCATAGGCAGACAGCTCCCTATTTGTAATATAAAAGTATCATTTAATTCCTCTGTGTAATTTGTGAGCCTCTGTTCTGCACTCCAGAAGCAGCCAGCTTGCTAACAGCAGAGCAGTACATGCAGCAGCCTGTCACACCATGTCTAATTGGTGAACAGAGTCATCAAACAGTGCCTGTCATTCCTTCACGCTGTGCATATTTGCATAAATGTAAAAGACATAGCATTAGTCTTGTAGTGCTTGCAAGACCATCTAACAAAGGCATGAGGATGATCTAGTGAGGGGCATCTCAGAAACCTGCTGCAGGCTCATATTCCAGCTCTACTATTTTTCTCTTTTAAATGAGGTATGATTTGTGAGGCCTGGACAAATTGTCTGCCCTTTAAAATTAGGTTTGTGGTGCTACATATATTTGTGATTATTTTTTCTGGATTTCTGTTTTCTCTTCCAGAACCCCTGTCATAGCAGGAGGCATTTTTGTGATTGACAAGTCCTGGTTTAACCATCTGGGAAAATATGATACTCAAATGGACATCTGGGGAGGAGAAAATTTTGGTAAGTTTAGGACGTTTCAAGGGAATGACACTAATGCAGAACCGCTTCCCAAGTTTCATTGCCTACCAGAGCTGTTTTTTGTGAGAGATCTGATCAGAATGTCAGTGTAAAGTTAGGGACATGGTCAGGTAATCCCAAGGTAGTCAGAGCTGCACCTCTGTCAGCATAAAGTATGTGTGATCAGGGCTACACTCTCCTACAGGCATATACGCTATTATACAGGAACTTCCACAGTACAAGAAAGAAAGTGGAACCTCCGATATTTAAATTGTTGCTTGTTTTTGGAGAATGTTCCTTGAGTTCTTCACATGACAGTCTGTATTGCCTCAGCTCTGAAGTGGGCAGCCACTCCTGCAGCCTCTTCTTATACCTGTTCCTCTCTTGCAGATTAAGTCTGAATTGCTCTCCCAGCATGACAGGTCAAAGATATTCTTCCTAATAAGACAAGCCGCTTTGTAAATGGAATTTGGTTACAAACAGACTCAGAATTCAAACATTTAGAAGCAGGCTAGGGCATCACAAACATCTGAGGAATTCAGAGGCCCAGAGGTCTGTCCACTCACATGCTGTTTTAGGGCATGGTGCTTAAACCCATCTCCTTGCACTTAATAGTAGCACAGTTATTCCAGGCATCTCTCTTTGCCCCATGTGGAAGGATGCTGCAATGACACTAGGTGTTAATGACAAAAACAAGATAAGTGTTGAAGAGAGGTTCATGGAGACCTCAAGTATTTGGGGAATTCATTTAGAAATGGTGCAGATGGAGCTGAGGAGAAAAAAGCCTTATTTTAAGCCAACTTAACTAGATTTCTCTGCAGCTAACACTGCAAAAAAAAAAAAAAAAAAAAAATCTGTTTCTGGAGGTTCCATAAATGTCACAGATTTGTAAATAAAACTTTTCAAAGAAGAATTTGTATGTTATTTCCTAGCACCTGGAGAATCAATCAGAAAGAATGAAATAGGAAGAGGAAACTTGTTTCTCTGAACACAGCTGGGAGAGCTGCCTCTTTCTGAAAGGCTTTCTAAAACCATTAATTAATATTTTGGGCTGATAATAGACCCTCAAGGCACCACTTTTTAAAAACAAAATATCTAATAATGAGTGTTCTCTGTATTCCCAGATCTTGATTCAGTTTTATGGTATTTGTTATATTAAAAAGAGATATTAAATGGTGCTGGCATTGGAATCTCAGCAGTCCTAGTAGCATCAGCTAAGCACTGTGGCAGAAGAAACAGGAAGCCTTTACCCAGGCATGAAGATCCCCTCCCTTATGTCCCTCAGGAGCAGAGACAAACTCAGCTCCTTGCCATTACTAGCCCTGCTCCAGCTGCAAAGCCAGCCACTTGGCCATTCTGCCAGCCTCTGAGCTGCAGCTGTGTAAAAGCTGTAAACCCAAAGATGGAGAAAGAATATTTCTTTAGGCTTTTCTCTGTCTGCTTCTGCCCACCTGGGAGTCCAGTGTTGTAGTTTGGCCCATATGTCAGTAGCATGATGCCAAGTAGAGCTCTCTGCCATAAGTAGCAGTAAATTATTTGCATGCACACAGCCATTGAACTGATCATATAGAGCTGATCAAAACCACAGAATTGCTCTACAGAATTTGCTTCATGCTCCTTGAAATAGCTCTTGTAAAGCCTGGCAGTGGCTGGGCCAGGCTGTGTGCAACTCAGCCCCATATTGCTTGCCAGTTAGCTTGCCAGTTTTGCCTCATTGGAAGGGTTTTCTGAAATTCAGTGTCTCCTGTCACTTGTCCCTCATCCTTCATCAAGTCTGTTGCTGCTGAAAGCAGAGGGATGGAAACCAACCTGGATTTGATAACAAAAAGTATTCATTTTCCTTGAAGAATTCAGAATGGTTAATTTATCCTCTTAAAGAAACAGTTTACCATACTTAATGAAAACTGGGTTTTCCAGTCAAGGAAAAATATCAGTAATGTTCTGAAACATTATTTTTACTAAATATTATGATTTTTAGTAGGAAAGGACTGTTTGAATTAGGTCCTCATTTGTAGATGAGATGAGACAATGGTTCGAAGATGGTGTGAGAAATCCTCTTTTTGGAAATGGACATCACTTTCAAGTTACACATGCCAGACTGAGAGTTTTGGTTTGTTTTGTTGTAGGCCAAAGTGAGTCAGAAGCTCATTTCAGGAGAGCAAAGGTCAGCTGGACACATCACCAGACAGAAACTTATGTCTTGGGATTTTTTTTTAATTTGTTTCTAAAACCCTTCTTTTTTTCAAATATGGAACTCCCTGTTAAAAAAAATCTAAAAATAATTAGGTCTGGATAAGAGTCAAGAGAGAAAAGAGCTAGTAAGAAATACTACAAAATACAGTTTAATCTAATGGGTTTTTTAACTGAGAAGCTACATTAAATACACCATCTCTCTCCACCCTGCAACTCACTGTTTGAACTACCTCTCAGTATGCAGAGAGGAAAGCTATGGAGAAGGATGAAGGTTGGGAAGATGTTAGTGTGTGTACGTGGTTTCAAACATCCATTAGATCTGGATTCGTAATTTCTTTTTGATTTCTAAGCATCAGAGCCACATAAATCAGGCATTACTGGAGGGAGATCCCAAATGAGTAAAGTTTTTGAAGTAATCAGTCTATACAATCTGAAGCCCTTTCGGTAAAGACTACCAAACCAGCCGGCTAATTTTCATTTTCCTTCTTCCTTCTCTTTTCATCACCACCTGAACTGAAAGTGGAAAACCCCTCTGGTGTGGCAGTGATTAAACTTGTGAGGACAGACCCATAAGCTTGAGCAAGGTTGCGTACCTTCTGTGATGCTGATAAGTGCCTGCACATCAAAGCTCCATGCTCTTCTAATCCTTTAACAAAATGTTGAATCTAGCTTCAGGATAGGGTGGATTTCTTCAAGTAGCAGGATTCTCTCTGTGTTTTCATAGTCACACTATATGAGACTGGCATCTGCTCTGAGCAGCTCCCCCAGCATAAGCAACTGCAACACAGTCAGTTGCTCTATTTCATTAGTAATAGAGCCAAACAAATTGAGAAGGAACTATTGCAGGGTAGAAATATTGTAGGGTGGTGATTTGCTTTACACAGTAAATTCTTCCTTTTAATTCCATCTATGTGGAGGACGATAAGTCCCCTGTAGGAGGACCTCTTGCCCTCCCATGGAGGAATCAGGCTGATTCCTTTGAATTGTCCCTTAGTTAAGCAACCTAGCTCAAGCTCACGTCAACCCCAGTAAACTACACCCAGCATACCTTGCTTCTTTCATGCAAATAGTCTGTATCCACCCCTTGTCTGTCCCTATAAAAACCCCGGCCTCAGCCCCTGTTTTTAGGAGCTTTCTGTTCCTGGCTCCCTTCGCAGAGGCGCTGACATTAAAGCCATCTCTGTGGAATTGCCATACAGACTCCTCTCTCTCTTGTTCCTGCATCAGCCTGGGGATTCCAGCATCGAGCTGTAAATCACTATTGAGCTGAGAATCACTACTGAGCTGAAACCACTTGCTGGAATCCCCTGACAGCCAAGGAAGCGGCAGTACCCTTAGAAGGTGTTCTCTTTTGGAGACGCATCTCTCTGGGAAGGATACAGCCCCGGGGTAGACTTCTCACCCAGTTTTCTGGCTGCATCACATCTATGTGCAGGGATGAGAGTAACAGGAGCCTGAAATGCGTGTGTGTGTTTGTGTGGTCTCAGTCTGTTGACAAATGCCATTCTGAGGGCCTGACATCCTGAGCAATCTTGAAGACCTGATCAAATGCAAAGGTGTCTCACTGAAATGAGACCAAAGAGGAGCAGGACTGGAGAAGGCTTGGAAGTCCCTGAGCCACAGTGGTTGCCTCCATTTAACAATGGAGGGACAGTTTCTCCACTCTCACCATGCCATTGCTTTCCCTGATTTTGCTGTTGCAGGCAGTACACCTAGAGCAGAGGGGCAAGAAAATTGCCCTTCTTGGAACTGTTGCAGCTGTATGACTCTTGGTGTCTCTTCCAGAGCTCTCTTTCCGAGTGTGGATGTGTGGTGGCAGTTTGGAGATTGTTCCCTGCAGTCGAGTGGGACACGTGTTCAGGAAGCGCCATCCCTATGACTTTCCTGAGGGCAACGCCCTGACTTACATCAAGTAGGTGTTGGGTAGTTCCTGGTAGCAGCCAGGCCACCTTCGTGTTGGGCATGTCTAAATAGGTCTGAATTCTTTGTTGTTCTTTTGCCTGGTAACAGAGAACAGCTTGTGGCTGAGCATCTGTTCTCAAGGGAAGGATGAGTTGCTGTTTTCTGTGAACAAAACCTGTTCCCTCCTCTGCTGTTTGTATTGGTGTCTCTTATTCCTTCTCAGTCCGTGGGGGGGAGTGGGGGGGTGGGGAGCAGTATGCCAGAGAGACACCCTGGCCATTCACAGGTACTGCCCTGTGACATGTGTGGGTATCAGCAGTCCTTGGACATCTCTGTTGTCTCTGAGTTGTACATGCTATAAGACAAATCCTGAGGACAACTTCTACTGCAGGACAGATGACAAGAGAAAAGAGATGAGATGAGATGACGTGCTTGACAATGAAAGTGGTCAAGCATTGCTGCAGGATGCCTGAGAGATGGTGAAATCTCCATCGTTGGAGATCTCAAAACTCAGTCAAGACCCTGAACAGCATGACCTAATATGAAATTAGTCTGATTTGCGGAGGAGGTTAGAGGTTAGACAGAACTGCTTTCCAAACTGAATTACCCATAATGTTATTCTAATCTGGGAAGAGGGATACTGTAAATAATGTGATGGTTACAATCAGGCCTGGTGTCTCTGCAGAGGAAGTACATGTGAAAAAGTCATGTTAAACTACGGCTGTTAAATTTTTAACTTCTGAAGTGCTCTTGCAAGGCTTTGTAGACTTAACACATCCAATCTCTGTCCATCCATACTGCCTACTTGGTTTTGTGTTTGGGACTGTCCCCCACTACCTCCTGGCAGACAGGCCTTGGGTCTGCCCTGCCAGTGCCTGCTCGCTGGCAGGGCAGGTTCTGCAGCACAGCACCTCCTCAGCACAGTGTCTGCTTGTCCCCATGCAGGAACACCAAGCGCACAGCAGAGGTGTGGATGGATGAATACAAGCAGTACTACTACGAGGCCCGGCCATCGGCTATTGGCAAGTCATTTGGAAGGTAGGCTGCCCAGACCTTGGTAGGAGGGCTCTGGTATACCCCTTGGTCGCAAGAAATGGGTTTTCAGTCTTCTCTGGGGCTAAGTGTGAGAAATAGAGGTGCTCTGAATGCCTGACTTGACAGGGAGGTTGTAGCTTGAATGTCTGGCTAATGAGGTTTGCTTCTAATGCACTTCATTTTTTCCCTGGTTACACTGCATAAATCATTTGTTAGCAGAAGGCCAAAGGGATCTGTAATGAAATTAAAAGAGCAGACATTTTAAGTGGATTGACAGGAATATTTTTCTATCACAGCATGCAGCTGTTGTGGAAATGTGAGCTGTATCATGAGCTTGATCTGAAGTTCCTGTGCAGATGCAGAATCCCAGGGCAAGCGTGGCTGGCTGGCACATGGGTCACATTGCACTTGGTGCGCTCCCCACTTTCCTGATGGATGGAGGGTAGTTTGCCTGGTTTGTAGGGCAGGAGAGACCATGGCCAATGGTAAGATTTAGACACACAATCTGCAGAATTGTGCTTCTTACAGCACCTTTGCTAAAGCTGTCTTCAGGCCACAGGGGATTCATTGTTATCAACTTAACAGTTCTCTGTGACCCAGAAATCAGTGATGGACACCAAACCTGGGATAAGAGGAGAGCTTACTGTCTGTGCTCTCAAACCACTATGACTCCCAAATAAATGTAGAAATCCAATGAGTGCTGTATTTCTGTGAGTTCTATCTGCCTGTGAACAAAAGGCTATTGCTGTATCAGTGTAAGGACTTGACAAATGTGGTTGTATCTCAAATGTGTAGCTGTGTGCACAGGATAATGATGCATCTCCTACTTATTTATGACAACCGGGTCACTTTTCTTGCTGTACACTTTGCTTTATTATCGTGATGCATTACAAATCTTCATAAAAATAGCTTTGCCTACCTAATTTATCAGTCCTTGAGCTGACTGCAGCACCTGGGCTGGGACCACATAGCAAGTAACCCTGCTGCTTATGAAGAAAACCAGACTATTGCATATTGTATATGTGGATGTATTGCTCATGTGTTTTAGTGGCAAAATCTGCAGTTCTTGTTCACACAGACTTCCTACTGACTTTACTGGCAGCATTGGCTGAATAAAAGCTGCATCAGAGTATAAGACTTGATTTCAGGCAATTTCGTGTAGTAACAGCTCTGTGAACCTGCATTAAGTCTAGATTTTAGGGTGCAAGTGCCTTTGACAGCCTCGCTGCCCCTCAGTTTGGCCTAAAATGGACCATCCTTCCTCTCAGTTTTGATGTGGATATAAAATCTAAGAACATTCCCCTGAGGTATGTGGCCTCATGTATATATACTGTGGCCTCTGTGGGGCTGAAGATGGAAAGGTACAATTGAAATTCCTTCCAACACACAAATGTAGTGTTATAGTTAAACACAAGAGCTCCTGGTTTTGCTGCTCAGTAGGACTGCTGGAGGGAAATCCTCTTCTTCAGCCATCTAAAGCCAAACAAATCAACAGTGGGAGGACTGCCACAGCAGACAGCTACTGAGATATTGAGTTAATCTCCCCTTATAAGTCCCTCCCTTATAGTTCTTCCCCCAAACTGCTTAAGAACAAATAATTAAGTTCTCCAGGTCTCAGTTCTCCAACCTGAGCCTAGACCTACTGCCATGAGCTAGAGACATGCTTTAGCACATAGAGACTAATAATCTGTATGTACCTGAGCTCAAACAACTTTCTAGGCCTTTTCAGCAGCTGATTGTTGTGCAGGTTTCATGGTGTGCCTCTACAGGGGCACCCAGAGGCAGAAACGCTTTCCTAATCTTACAGCAGTTTTACTGCAATGTATGATTTAACCAGGTAGGACCTGGGCCCTGCCATTGCTCTGAGCCAAAGGTAGTGCAAGAACAGCTCCCTGAAGGTGTTTGTCTTCCATTTCTATTTCCTGCCACTTGCCTCTCTCCTTCTCTTTACCTCAGGTCACTGCTAGTGCTCTGAACCCAGCAACAATTACATGAGAGAATAAGTAATGGCAAAAAGCCATGTAATTTCCCTCAAACTTCCTGGCCAGTCTTCATTGTTCCCCTCCCTCCTGTTCACTGCCTTATTCTCAGCAAACTTCTTGTGTTTCCAGTGTTGCAGACCGAGTGGAGCTGCGACACAAACTGAACTGTAAATCCTTCCAGTGGTATCTGGAGAATGTCTACCCTGAGCTCAAGTGAGTCACTTCTTCACTTCTAGAAATCTCTGAAGGATCTGGGAGGTGGGTCACAATGGGAAGATGAGCCTCGACAGCAGTGGGCAAAAGAGAGATTTATGCTTGGAAAAGGTTTTCTCTGTTCTTTTTGGTGAGAAACCTCCTGTGTTTTCCTGGCTTGTATTATCACAGCTCTGCAAAAGGTCTGCCTTCTGTTCTGTGTATGCATACAGCTGTCCCTTGGAGATGTGCAACAGTGGTGTCTTCAGAGGTTTGGGGTGTAGACAAGTGCCAGAGCACTGAACCCCTCCCAGTTCTGACTTGGTCTCTGCCCGTTGGATGCTCTTTCTGGAGGGAGTTGAGCCAAATAGAACTGGACAGCCTCAGTGCGGAGGTTTGGGTGGTTCAGAGAAGGCTCTAAGGAATGCCAGAACCAGCTGTCCCTGTGGCTTCCCCTCTCCTGGGTCAGGACACGGTAGTGTTGTGTTCTTGCTTAGCTGGGAGGCAGCCTGGGTAGAGCTGTGTTGTTGGCATGTGCAAACCACCACCCCCTGGCAACACATCTTTTACACCTCAGCCTGTGGCTAGCGTGTGTGGGGGCTGAAACATCCAGCTGTAGTCTGGCCTTGGCAGATCTTTCCTGCATTCCTACCAATGAGACAATGAATATGTGTTAGCTGGGGTGAAGACTGGAAAAGCGGAAGGAAGAAGCAGAACAAATCAGTATGGATATGGCTTTTTGCTGGAAACAGCTTCTTTCAGAATTTCAGAATCATCACATTAAATTGCTTAGGGTACCCCTAAAGATCCTGGTACCAGTTCTCTGACCAAGTTCTCACTTGATTTTTGCCTCCTTCAAGCTATTTCCAGTGGATAGCATGATATTGTTTATTTTCTGTCAGATGTAGGGGACTGTGTTTTAGTCAGGGGCCAATTACACCCTGATAAAATGTGAAAGTACTTTGGACATTTCTGTGTATGAAGTAGCATGCAACTGTCATTTTACTTTAAGGATTCCTGAAAAAGAGTTGATTCCAGGAATAATTAGACAAGGAGGAAACTGTCTGGAGTCTCAGGCACACGATACCACAGGGAATATGTTGGCTGGCATGGGAAACTGTAAAGGGACAGTGAACAATCCACCTGTCACACAGGTAAGGCGAGCTTCAGTTTGGTGCTTTGCTCCTGCTCTTACCCTTTTTATTACCTGAATGAAGAGGCATCTCTGGCCTTGGTGGGTTGATATGGAGGTGAAGGATGGAAGAATTTGACCCTGTAATGATTTATTAGTAAGCAGTAAAAGAAGCCCATTTCTCAGAGTTCTATTGGCTCAATAGATTCAGCAATCAGGCATAGAATGTGAAAGTTTCCATTACTCAGAGACAACAGGTAGTGCTTAAATGTTCAGGGAGTGACTGACTCATTGAGAATCATTTTGGAGCTGTGCTTGGCTAGTACCCTGGCATGTGAGTAAGAGATTTTTTGGGGATCAAAAACATTTCTTGCTGTGCCAGCTCAGCTGTAGCTGGCGATGACTTGAGTTGTGCTGTATTGCAGATGTGTTACGGTATAAAGCACAAATAGAGTTTAAATAGCTGACCCCAGTGGCAGTAATGTGGTGTAGTTCTCCTAACTGCCGTGGAGCTGTGATGGTATATACAAGCTGAAGATCTGCACTCAGACTCTCTGTTGGTGCTGAAAGCAGCAGGGAAGCAGCTTGAGAAAGTTAAGGGTCACAGTAGGGTGTTTTATGCCAGAAAATACATATTCATGTCTGTTAACTGTTGGAAACTAGTTTGCAGCCAGCATTCAACTGTTTAACCTACTCATTGCTCTCTGTCATTACCACAAAGATTTGAAATCTCTGAAACTTAATGCATTTTGTATTTCTTCCTTGGGGAAAGTATAGTAATAACATTTGATTGGATGGGGTATCCATCAAGTCAGAGGAAGGAAAAAATTAATCAACTTGTCCCTTATGCATGCTAGTGATACATGGATATCTTGCATGTGTTTTGCTTTGCTTGACAATCTATAGGTTGCAGATACCTGTTAGAGAACATGTCTGCTGTGTGAAATAGGCAGAAGCAGTTGCACATCATGTATGTCAGGGCTTGGGATCCTCCTTGCTTTGCAGGCCTGAATCTGTAAAGCTGCAGAGCAGAGAGTTGCATGGGATCCAGGGTTAATCAGACACCTCAGATAGTGAGAGGAGGCAGCTGAAGGCTTTGAAATGGTCATGATGCACCAAGCCTGAGCATAAACTTCTGATCAGGAGACAGTTGCTGTGGTAGTCTTCCCAGGGAGCCTTTCATAGGAAGAGAACAAAAGATAGAGTTTTTTTAAATATCTGATAGAAAAAGCTCTCTCTCCCTTATCCCTCACTGTTGGGATCCTAATGGAACCTTTCTTTTTCTTATTCCAAAGGAGTGGATATTCAGTGACCCGTTAATTAGACAGCAGGACAAGTGTCTTTCCATTACCTCCTTCTCTACTGGTTCTCAAATCACACTGGAAGCTTGCAATCAAAAAGACAGCAGACAGGTAGGTAACTGCACCTCTTTCTAATGCCTTCATTGCCACATACCAGTGCACCCACATCAGTGCAGCCAGCAGCAGCAAACCCAGTACTATTAAAGCACATTAAAGTCCTTTCCATCTTCTGCGTCTCCCTCTCTGGTGTGCTTCATAAGCTTGGATGTACGAGAGAGTGTATGACCAAGCAGGAAGTGCAATATGTGTGTGTCTGCTCTGCCTGGGCCCTTGGCAGCGTGGTCAGCTCCAGCTCAGTAGCACCCCAACTTTGCTTCTAGGGTAAGTTTATGTGTAGCCAGATTGGTGCATGGATGAAGCACAGCACCAAAGAGAGGTAGGTGAAGCAACTGCTTTGGGATACCTAAGGGAAGGATGATGTGTGCTATCATTTGTTTATTTAATTTGAAGTGAGATAACTGTGTTCTTTGTGCTGTCTCTGGACGTGTGAGCAGACCTTTAAAACAGAATGCATGCTATTCAGATAATAAATACCAACTGACATAGAGCACCGTATGTTCCACCTGAACTGCTCCCTAGAGGAAAAATACACAGCAGCAATGTTCCCAACAAAGTGCAGCACTTTGACTTATGCTGTTTCCAAGATGTGCATCCCTGATCTGTCAGGACAAATCAATCATTTTGCCTTACAACACTAGGTAAGGGATGGCCTCTGCAATGGCTAGGGTATCCTCAACAGAGACGTGATGTGCCTTTTTATCAGAATTGGGCAAAGCACAAAAGACAATGCAACACTGGCAGACAGCAGATTAGACTTGTTTCATTCCTAGTTCCCATGTTTCCCTCTACATCAAGAGAGAACAAATTTTCTCTCATCTAAGGCTGTGCTGACTCTGTGCTTTCTGACATATTTGTTGTTTTGACAGCCCAAAGGTGGAAGACGGTTCAGCTTTGACCAGTTCTCAGTAGCATCTTCTTTTGTCAGTACCTCCTAAAGCTATATGAATCCTTGAAATTAGTTCTTCCTGAAAGAAAGCACTGAAATCCAGTCCTGCCCATTTATGGAAAACCTGTGTAGACTTTCCTCTGGAGGGTTGGTTAATGCAGAAATGCCTTGAAGACTTGTCACCATGAATACACTGGGAAAACTCTGAGGTTGGATTAGTCTGCAAGAGTTTCCCAGGTGGGCTGTGCTTTCATGCTTCTTTTTCTTGTTGGCAATCATTCATCCCATTGCTGTGTAATTAGGTCACTTAGCTTCTCCTTATGTGCCTCACAGCATTTTCCTCCCTGGCAGCAGAGAGGACTTTAGCAGCTGCCAAAATCAGCTGTCTTTCCCTGCTTCCTCTGTCACTGAGGGACAAGGGTCCTTCAAGGAGGGTGGAGTCCAAGCTGTATAAGATAGATTAATCCACAGTAATACAAGCAGGCTTATTCTGCTGCTGGAATAGGATTTATTGAGTATTGATGTGTTGATTATATATAGGCTCATTATAAAGACATACACACACTTAAGGGTGTGAGCTGTTGTTTTCCATTACCTTATGTGAGTGAACTGCATTTACATCAAGGACTTGACCTAGCAGATGATTTAACCAACTGACTCTAAGCAAGGGTTTTGTTTAAGCATTTCAAATAATTAGAGACTGATTTGAACTGCAGCTGCTGTTCCAAATGCCTTGTGGCTGAAGGTATAAGATGGGGTGAAGTGAGAAAAATGCATTTGAATTTTTAATGTAATTTGGGTTGAAATGCTCTTAAATGTTGAGGTCTTTTTTGTTGTTGCAAACTCCTATTTCAGATTTCTACTTACAAAGCCAATTCTACTTGCAATGCTCAAGTTTGTTGTGTTCCTAAGGAATGTTGTTATGGTTCTTTCCTTCCATAAACACAACAGTAATTGTTGTTAACACTGACATTAGATTTTAATTAGCTAGAAGTCGGTCATCTTGTAAACTATTCCATTCTCTCTCCTCCTGATATTTGAGAAGTTGATTTCCAAGAAAGAGCAAAGCTGGAGGGAACAAATTCCCTCAGTTGCCCTACAGCTTGCCTGACTCCCCATGGATACTCACAGCCCAAAGTGCAAGTGCTGGGGGAGAGCAGTGCTTCCAAACTCTGCACGAGTGTATCCACTTCTCAGTTCAAGTGGGCTTCTCAGAAAGTCAGAGGAGCTGAGTGGAGGGTGGAGGGAGGGGAGCTGGGCTACCTTGCAGAGCTGGAAATGACAAGCAAGAGCCCAGAGTATGTGGTCTGAGTGGAGGAGAATGAGCATGGGCAACATGCATCACACACATCACACATTCAATATCCTAAAAGGAGACGGCAGCATAATGAAAGTCCAGCGTTGAGCATCTTTTCTGTCACTGTCATCAGAGATCTGTGATGAAAGATGTTTGGGTTTTCCTAGATCTAGATTTCATGTCTGTGTCTGAGTCATGAAAAAGCAACTTTTCTGACAAAAGATGGTACATGTGATACCTTTGGTTTTTAGTGTCCTGGGAGTAGGTTGGTTAGATCATTATGACAGCACCAAACATCCTAAAGCTGGTTTCTGCTTTCAGTCATACTGAAGCTGTGTCTGTGCTACACATGCATGCTACACAGCTGTTCTGCATTAAGCATGTCCCAAGGACAGATAATTGTGTTGTTAATTTTGAGTGCTATAAACAGTTCATCTAACATATAGGTGATACTCTAGCAGTGGCTTTGGAGTATTATGATTTGTGTCTAGAGCATTACTTCAAAATAAGTCTAGAATTTTGCAAGCAGGAGGATATGAGACAATAGTCGCACTTCAGATGATTTTTGGTGCTGTCAGACTCCCTTGGGTTGAAAGAAACCAGAAATGAAATCTATTTGGCAACATGATCCTGTTGATCATTGAACAGCAACAGCTGGCAATTGCTAGCAGAAGACCAGCCAAAAGCTATTCTGCATAATCAGAACTAGATTTCAAACCAGATGGATGTTATCCATAATGTTATTTGGAGAATAGCATTTTCAGTTGAATGCACAATAAATTATTGCCTTCAGCTTTGTTTTTTGGCTCTGACTGACAGTAGGAGTGGTGTTTTAATTTGTATTATAGTGAGGACAAATAGAAGGCAAAGTGAGAGTCAGACACTAAAACAAGAGAATGAAAATGAGAAACATTGGCACAGTATTTCCCAACAGAACAAGAAATGCTGAGAAATCCTATTAAACAGCTATATTTCATTAAAATGTTCTAAAGGAATGTGACCTCATCCTGAAAATGAGGACACTGAGTTTTCTTGTGAGACAAATGCTATTTGAAATCCTATGTCCCTTTGTATGCCACTGGGAAATTTTTCCCACTTCTCAGCATATATTACCAGAAGATGAATGCAGCTTTACATAGAGTATCCAAAAAGGAGTGACAGCCTGTCTGTTTTGAAAGCACCTGACTCAGCATTGTCATGACAACAAGCAGGTAAAACAATACTGGCAATATGCCATACCTTGAAAGTAGTTTACAGGAGATAAGAATTTCTCTTAGTTGTGATTTAGTTTTACAAATCTAAGTGCTCAAAGAAAGACAGTACTTGCTGGATGCTGGTGTGAGCTTTTCCATCTTCTGTCTCTGCTCATATATTTAAAATTTAGTGTTCAAGACCAGCTTCAGACTGCCCGTGGCTCTACAAATACACTCAATTACAACACAACATCCTTGGATACTCCAGTTATCAGCTCTCCATACATTTCTGTTTGAAGCGTCTCAGTCCTCATGAACAAAATTTGCCTTTCTAGCTGTGCCTCCTGAGCTTGTCCAATTCCATTGTTTCACAGTTAGGATTTTGAGAGAAATCCTGGACTGCCTGGATTGCTGGGGCTAAAAGAAAACTTCTGATTGCCCTTAAAAATTAGGCTAGTGTAAACAATTTCAGCTCTTGTATATATTGGATGGAAGAAGACTGGCTATTTCTGACCTTTCTCTTAGTTATTGCACATGAAATATTTATATCTAGTCACCTAAAACTACTTTGAAATGATAGATAAAAAAGAGGGAGAGAGATTCACAAAAAAGTGGGGGAAGTTTTGAGCTGATATTGGAGAAGAGGATCAAGACACAGTATTTCAAAGAAAAAATTATTCCTTTTTTTCTTCCTCATCTTTACTCCTAACCTACTCTGACCAGTAAACTCTATTATCTCCATCTGCGCAAGAAAGGGAGACCAAAGAGGATTTTCAAGCCAAAATTTCTCAAGATTGTGCAATGTCTGTACGTTCCAAAAGCTTTCCAAGTACAGTCCAGTCATAATGTCTGGGTATAGAAGAGAGGACTCCCTGTAATGTGTGTGCAGGAGGTATCTGCTCTGTTAATTTTTTGCTAACGATGTTCATTATTTGCTATCATTTAAAACTTACCAGTCCAAGCTTCCCCTGTGGTCTGTGGAGAAAGATGGGCCCTCCCAGAAGGGGCTTGTTCCCTGAACCTCTCCATAACTATGTCACTAGACAACCAGTTTGGACTAAATTGCTCATTTCTGAGGTGGCTGACAGTGGGAGATGAGAGTCCTGTCTCCTGTTCCCATCCATTCCTACTGCCCAGCCTCCTGAAAGGTCTGAGAGATGATGTGTCCCTGCAGGGCTGGATGCTGGGCTGTCTTTGGGAATCCTGTAGTCTGCAGTCAGGCCTTGTGAAAGGTTCAGGTGAAGTCAGGGGAGTTGCTCTGGTATCTCATGAAGGGCAGGAAATCACAGTTTCTGATCAGAACAGGTAAAAATCATCATTCTGAAAATACCCTGTGCATTTGAGATGAGGAGCCCTACTTTGGCTTTTACTGTTTGTGTGCTTTATAATAGCTATGCACATGGCATCTCCCTGCAGCCCAGATGAGCCCCACCTTCAACTCTCACCTTCTCTCCTCCTCACCTTTCCCTATCCTTGCCCCACTTTATTTTGAACAGAGGGATCTGGGGTGACTTGGCATGCTGGGCTTTCCAGTGGTGTGACTCACTGAGAAGCTGACTGATTTTGTTAGTAGCAGTAGAGGTGTTCTGGGGAGTGTTTGCTGGTATCCTGCTGAGCCTGTTGCTGCAGACTCTCCCTACAGACATCATAGTCCTGCTCAGTATGGACAGGTGCCACAGTAGCAGGTCTCATCTGAAGAAATAACAAGAGCAAACCTCCAGTGGTGCTTGTTTTCTCCTGAACAGAGAGGGGGATGAAGAAAACCAGCATCTCTTGGTAGTTGGCCTTGTCATCTCAAATCTTGTAACGGCATATTCTTTTACAGCAGGGTCTTTTGGTGAGCTGTGGGGTGTGTGGGAGGGGCAGCTGGCAGGCTTCCTCTAGCACATGCACAGGGGAACATGGAGACTGAGAATTCCCAGAGAAGTAGTGGGAAAGTGGAGGGCAAGGAAGTAGGTGTACTTTTGAGAAGATCAAAAAGCTCTTCACTGGGGTGTCTGTAACACTAGGAGACACTGGTGGGGAGGCTGTCATGCAGCAGTGGCACCAGCTAGTCACAGAGTGCAGCTTGTCAAAGGAGGAGACCCCCTCCTTTACACTCCACAATTGCAGCTGCTGCTTTATGATATTAACTCTTCCTCAGCTCTTTGTAGGGAGACTTCTGCCAGATGGGAGCCAGATGGCTCTGGGACCTGTGTAGGCAGTGGGTTGCAGCAGCTGGTGAGGACACTGTAGTGCAAAGACTGCATTGTATCTTCCTGTCCATCATCTCTGCATTCCTCTGCCCCCTTCTCTGTTAAAATCAGCTTCTTCCTGCTGCACAAACAGCTCTCCTTTCGTGTTATCCTGTCAAACAAAGCTAGCAATACTGCAAATTGATGCTGCCCCTGGTATTTAGACTTGAAGAAATACATGATACAGGAGCAACAGATTACTCTGGGCTTTGCAACTGCCCTGCCCTCAGAGACACATAGCAGCTGCCAGCAGTATGTGAACATAACTGAATACCTTATACCACACAGCATGTGACAGTCCTTTCACTCTGCTACCCAAGAATTAGAGTGTTTGTAGGTTTTGACATTGTCTAGATATTGCTGGAAATTTTAAAATTCGCTTTTGCATATCTTTTCTGCAATACTCTTGAGGTCCATCAGTATTGTCAAACAGTTTGATTTTTTCTTCATCAGTCTCATGGGTTAGCCAAAACATCCTCATAATATTCCTAAGCTCTTTACTGACTGAGCACCCAGACCATAGTTCTTACTGGGTCGTCTGGGTGTGACTGAAAAGAATGAAGGGAAAGTCCCTGGAGTGTGGACCCCTCAATCTTCTCAACCTATTGAGCTCACCACTTCCCCACTGGAGATCAATGACACTGCCTCATCTGGAAGATCCCAAATCCACACACTCATTTCTACTTCTTTCTCTTCATTATCAGCCACAGTGTTCCCAGGTTGGTTTTTTTTTTTTGTTTTTTTTTTTCCAGTAGGTATGGAAGGTACAGCCCTTTCCCATCAGAATTTTAAATTCAAGGCTAGGACATATTTTTGTTTCCTAGTAAGTAGCACAACCAAAGTGGACCTTCAGGGAAGGGACCTTTTGAATTTGATGAAGGAAGAGATGAAGGAACAAGGGATAAGAAAGAGATCCAGTCAAATAGTAGGAAGTGTGATTTTTGCTTTCTGTGGACAGGTTACTTTCAGTGTTGGGAGACATTTTAGTGCTTTGCTTTCCGTGGATTGGAACACAGCCATAGGAGGGTTTCAGGTTTTGGCAGGGATCTGGGTGCCCAGGACAGAGAACAGCCTGGAAGCTGTGACTATATAATATGCTTTGAAAATGCCATTTCTTGCTGATTTTTGTGTTGATAGAACCACATAATCATAGAATACACTGCGTTGGAAGAGACCCATCTGGGTCATTGAGTCCAGTTCCTGTCCCTTCACATGACACCCCAAGAGTCACATCGTGTGCCTGAGAACATTGTCCAGGTGCCTCTTGAACTCAGCCAAGGCTTGGTGCTGTGACCATTACTGTTGTTTGCCTTCTAGATGCTTCTGAGTCTCCAGCCCTGTAACTCAGCGAAACCCTAACCCTACCTAACTGCAGGTATCATTAGTACAGGAACCCAGTGATTTAGAGATGCTGCTTATACCCAAATTTTCATTCTCCCCAGTTGCTGGAATTTACTTGAGATTGCCTTCAACCTGAAGTTACAGTTCTTTAGGGGAACTCTAGGGGTTTAAGTAACATCATGTTTTTTCTGTGTCTTCTCACAGAAGTGGAAGATGAAAGGCAGTTTCATTCAACACTTTGTCAGCGGTCTCTGCATGGAAAACCAGACTGGAAGAGTGGTGACCAACCCCTGTCAAGCAGGTGTTCCTGGCCAACAGTGGGAGCTGCTACAAGCTACATGATGGTAGCACAGAGATCTCCTTGTTTCTTTGTGCATGAGACTTTGGGAACAGAGGGGGATCAGGAAGGGAGGAATGGTTTTGTATGTCTGACCCTAAATGTTTTCATTGTACTCATCAGTAAGCCACCACTTCAGCTGAGCACTTGATGTTTTTGAGCTTTTTAGAGAAGAAGCTGGGGGTGAGAGGGATCAGGACAGTTGTCAAAATCTTCCTATCTGTTGTCTTAAGTTCTCCTTTGTAGCTGATGCCTGTGCACAGCTGCAGCTAGAGATGGAGGAGGACCCAGCCCAATACTTGCAGCTCTCCCCATCCTTTCCTTTCTCTGCATCCATTGTCCACAACCTTCAGTTCAGCAGATTAGGCTATGCTTATACAAACACCAGTAGCTCTTTGGCTTCCCTGGCTTTTTGCTCTAACATCGTGCATCATTTACACATATGTCTCTCAGTGAGGACTGGCCAGAAGAGTCATCATGATCAGTGGAGAGGCTGGGAAAGAGCTAACAAATTGGGGGGCAGGATTGTCACCTTTTTTTGTTTGGCCCATTCCTTCCTGTGCCCACAGTAGCTGCCCTACAGCCAAATGTGCTGAGGTTGGGCAGTGCTGACAAGAGAGATTGAAAAGGAACGATCTGTTTTACCAGCCTGACCAGGGATTGTTTCAGGGGCTATTCCCTGTTGAAGTCTTCCTTCCAGCTTTTTTATGTGTGGAAGGCCAGCCCTGCCTCCAAGAGTGGCCCAAGCCTGCAGGTTCAGGGGGCCATGTTCTGGTGGACCCAGTCAGACAGGTGCCAACACTTGGGGATGTTAGGAAAGTTGAGACTATTCTCTGGCTGCTCTCAGCCACTGCCCACTGCAGCCCACACCAAAAGTGGTGCACAGAGCTGCATGGGAAGCACACACAGACAGAGGTGCTGCACATGGCTCAGGCCTGTGGCAGGAGCACACCCAGATCCCCACTGTGAGGGACAGAAGGGAACAGCCCCTAGGTCAGAGCAGACTTCTTGCTGCTGGCTGGGCAGTGCCACAGCTCTCATGCTTGTCTCTCCAGCTCCACATAGCCCCTGTGAACAGAGCCTGGCATGACAAACCACCCACTCCTTCTGTCTAGTTGTTTTTCCTTCTCTCTTTGAGAAAGATGAGGCAAAAAGGCTGGGGCTGCTCTACTTTTGACACCCCTCTCTTTTCCTGGTGAGCACCTTGGGTAGAGATTAGCTGGTGAAGCTGAAAATGCCCCCTGCACAAATGCTGCCAGAGTGCAGGTCTGCCCTGAGAGAGGCTCCTTTGTGTTCTGGAAATACAAAAGACACTGGTGGTCTCTATTGATCCCAATCCTGTTCCCAGTTACTAGTCAGCTCTAGCCGTGTGTGGGTTTTCAAATCTGCCAAGGGATGCTTGCCTAGTCCCTGCAACCTTACCTTCTCCTAACTAGATCTGTTATATTTTCCTCTTGAGATAGATTTTGTAAACCAACCCTCCTTTCCAAGAACCTGACAGGGAAATCAGATGGTGGGACCATCTTCATTAGGCGATTGCTTGCCTGGATCATTTCTGATCTGATGTAAGAGAAAAAGGTGGTTCATTTGGATTCTGAACAGCTGTTTCCTTTTGATCATGTTTTTATCTCTTTTTAATTCTTTCTCTTAGCTTGGTATTAGCCCAAACAGTTGACAAAAGAACAAATAATGTTCTTCATACATTGCATGTGCTTAGTGTGAAAACTGGACAATGTTTTTTGTTCTTGGTTTAAAAAAATTAAATCCGTCATGTGGCAGGAGCTCTATCCTGTCTCCCCCTGCACTTTGATGTCAGATCCCCATCTCAGCACTGATTAGCCAGAAGAATGACCTGCCTGCACTGTGAAAACTCACAACAGAGTTCCTTTTGATCGTTACAGAATGGTGCAGCTGCTCTTCTGTGTGGAAATGAGGGCACTGACTCTGCAGTGATTTCTCTTTCCCTGTATAGAGGTGCTTTGGGCCAGAACCACTGAGGTCAGGAGAGGACAGAGAAAGAAGGAAAATACCCTAGGAATGGAATGAGAGTGGGCCAGACGGAACCATTGAGGAGAGAGATGCCATTCTATTTAGCTACTGCATTTTTGAACAAGAATATACAGGAGACGATCCTTTCAGAATAGCATCATTATGCAGTAGGAGGCAGAATAGTCAAGTTCTTACCTACCTGGTTTGAAAAATACTGATGCAAAGACAGATGAAGGGCCACTGAGCAGGTATTGTTTGTAAGCTCCATATACAATGAAGTGTGAAAGGATTACATATTTTCATCAAAACACAGCCTAAGTGGACCATCTGACATCCCCCCATTTCACTCTCCAGTAGTTTATGTGTTGCAGCTAACAGCGTGTTCACTCCTCTACCAGGTACTGCTTCCTTCCTCCCTGCTCCCACTGTGTGTGTGCAGCTTTCTTGCAGTTCCTTCCTCATTACCACTCTGGGACCAGGACCCAGCTCCTCTACAAACAATGCTCCTGACTACTGCAGACCACAGAAGCTCTGCTTACTTATAGTCTCCAAGCTCTGGGCCAGCCCTGATTCAAAGGGCTCTTTGTCAGCACAGTGACTGCTGCCCTTGACTGTGTTTGGCTCCCACGCTGGAGGATGCTGACTGCACCTGGAGCAGACACACCTGGGCTAGCTGTGTTGATTTGTGCCTCTCTTCCTATTGCTCTTCTGGCAGGGTGTGAACTGGCATCCTTCTTGGGCTGTAAGCTGGGGCTGCTGAAGATGGGAACACTCTCCTTCTTCAGGTACCCTGGCCTGGGGGAGGAAAGGGCAAAGGTGGACATACGACAGATGTCAATAACTCACATTATTTGTGGAGTTTGGAGTTTCATTTTTTAATTTTACCTGGTTTTGGATATGTTCACCTGAGGTCACCTCCCAACTGCTCACTCTTCCGTCAGCTAAAGCATTACTTTAGCTCGACACAGACCTCCCCACACCATCTTTTGGAAGCTGTTGATTCCCAATGTATTTTAGCAGTTACTGAAAAGGCAGTACATTACAAAAGGCTGTTGTCAAGTGTTGGCAAACTGAACTTCTTGGAATAAACAAAGTCTTGTTCAAACTCATTATTAGCATACTCCACATTTCCCTTGCACTTAAGGGAAGGAAGAGCAGTGTTATCTCTACTTTTTTCCCCAAGGTCCATGGAGTGCTATGTTTTGTTTCAGGTGTCTGATAGAATTTCTTCAAGCAAACTGACTATTTTTAACAGTCAGAACAAGCAGCTGCTCACCCTTGTTTTCCCGTTTACTTTAAACAGCTCCCTAGACTGTCAGACTGTCAGTAGAGAGCATTTGCTTTGGTAATACCCTTAAAGAAAGCTGTTACTGTATCAGAGCATCCAGTGTAATTTCCTGTGCTGTGAACCAATGGGGGTTTATTTAAGAGGAGCTGAATCTACTGTTAGACAGAAATTGGTTTCAAAAGGTTTATTTTTCCCACTCACTTGTAAGTTGCACTTTGCCAGATGTAATTTATGTGAAACCCAGATTAATTTTCCTTTTTCTTCAAAAAAAAGCATGTGCCAGAATCTGTTTAATGCCTGGAATAAAATCCATTTTGAAATAAGAGTTTCAGCCTGTTCTTATTCCCCTTTGTTTCCTCTACTGGAGAAGAGTGTCCTTTCTTGCCTGGTCCCCTCCTCTGTCTCTCACTGGGTTTGCTCCCTCGATATACATACTCCAGTTCTTTGCATGGGTGGTGGGTTGCCTCAGGAAGGACACTGCTGGAGCAGGCAGAGGTGCTTCTAGGATACAGTGGTGTGCCAGTTGAAAAGGATTGAAATAGTCCTCAGCTGGATAGGGAGACAAGTATCCTTCCTGGCAATTAATGGGCTGACTTACATGCTGAAAGAAATAGCTGGGGTTGTGGAATTAATTCTAACTCCCTCCTTGATATTTTCCTTAAGCTAGCAGCCTGCCTATTTTTTTTACATAAGCCTCCCAAGGACCTTTCTTCTGCTTCTGGCTTGAGGGCAGAGAAGCATCACCACCCACAGATGTCTCCTAGCGTGTGCATTGCGGAGCTTCAAATATTGTGGCTCCCCAAGGAGGCTGGTAAGCTTTTCTGACCTCATATTATTTAAAACAAAAAGAGAGAGTAAAAAAAGAAGAGAGAAAAAAGAAAGCCCAGCCAGCAGTGTTAATTTGGAGACTTTGAGTTTAAAATCAGGACTGAAGAGCTCCTGTATCCCTCCCTTTCAGGGAGTCTAAGATTCATTCCTTCATCATGACTTGTGAGAACTTTAAACAGAAACAGAGAAGCCCTGGAGAACTGCAAATATTGAAATTAGATGTTTAAATCTACCTGAAACAAACTTGTTTTCAGTGTGTTTGTTTTGCTGCTATAGTAGCAACAAATCAGCAGTACAGTGCCCTATGAAAATACACAGGATATTTGCAGCATGCTGGGCTTCTGGCTCTGCTTCTCCAGAAGAGGTCTCTGTGCCCATGTGTGGACAGGAGGCATTGCCTTTCCATCACTCTCCCAGCTGGGGTGCAAAGTAGCAGCGATCCCCATTTCTAGGTCTTTGTTTCTGTAAGGTGCTTTGTGAACAGCTGTGATACAGTCCAGAGCTGTGTTTAAAAATATTTCTTTGCTGCAGCATGTTGCAAAGGAGCCAGAGCAGGGGAAGCCTGGGGACATGGGGGAAGTGAACAGCCTTTTGCTTTTTTGACTGATCTGCATCTGTTTGAGAAATGCTGCTTAAATCTCACCAGTAACTTACCAGTTATTCAAACCAGGCCAGAACAAGGTAGTATTTCTATGCTGAAAATGACACTGGTAAGTGTTCAGAATTGCCTTTTTTTGAGACATCCCATCTAAATGGAAATAGCAACTTCTGCTTGACTTATTGATGAAACCTGTGCTTTACAAATCTGAGTCATTAAAATAAATTCATTTTTCTATGTACTGCGTGGTGGAAAAAAACAAGAATGAAAGAAAAGATAACAAAATAATCCATTTGGGACAAAATTGTGTTTTGAATGTGATTTTGGTGGAAACCAGCTTCTCTCTCTTTGATTTCCATGGAAACTAGTACAGCTTACCATTGCCTGCAGCAGAGCTTTGCTTGGCAGTAACAGCAGCAGTCAGCTGGGTGATGAGCTGGCCAGTGCCTGGGGAAGGCACAAATTCACAAGCATGAAGTGAGCAAAATGGGTTTGCTGACCCAAACGGCCGCCTGTGAATCCCTCTGCACTTCCAGGTCTGTCTGCTTTCTTTTCCCAATGTCTCTTCTCCCTGAATTTTGTGTTCAAGATTGTAGGGCTGCTTTGCCTTTCCCCATCCCAGTCTTAACTGATGGCTGAATCTCAGTATGCCCTTCTCAAGCAGCCTGAACTCCATGTAATCATGGTGGTTGTTACCTGTCAGGGTGACTGTGAGTGTTCCCAGGCTCTGTCCCAGCTCTTGAGGTCCCTTTTCACCTCCTGCCATGGCATTTCATGTTGCTGCACTTTGGTGCTGCCATGAGGTCACCTGGTGGTTGTTTAGTTCTGACCTGTGGACCTGCTGCTGTCTGCTGTTGGCTTCCCTTCAGCAGCTGGGTACCAGAACTGCAGTATAGCTGTATTTTGCAAGTGCTTGAAACTTTACCCACCAAAACACCTTGCTTCCCAGTCCTCCCAACATATAGTGAGGGCAAAGCAGAAATCATGTCAATGCTGCTATGTTTTGAAGGCAATGGAGCCAAGACTCATACTTGGAGCTGCTTGCTTCCCTCCTTATGTCTCTGAATATTTTCTTGAGTCTTGTTTCTTTGGATCTCAGTGAGGATCAGACAGTCCATGGCTGACCAGGACTGAACAAGATCTTTTCCACCCCTTACCCAGTGATTCCTTCCCTTTTAAAATAAACACAACCATCGGTACTACAGCTGGAAGTTCAGTGGTGAGACCTAAATAGGGACAGTTAATTCTCGGTTTTGCCTCATCTTACCAAGGGTCAGAGCAAAAAGAATGGGTTCTGCTCTCAACTATAATCCTCAGACACTGCAAACCAGTCACATCATCCCAATACTGCAACATGAAGTGAGCTTGAATTCAGCCATCTTGGAAGAGCAAATAGGAACCATTTTGTTGATGATGTTTCCTAATAAAGCTCTTCCTGTGAGTCATTTAGTTCTTTGTTGACTTTTTGCCTTGCTTGGTTGGTATCCGAGTTCTCTGTGCTCATGGTGCAGCAAGAGAAAAGGAAACCCTCAGTCACTAGGCTCAGCACTTACTGCACTGCAGCTGGCACTGCCTGGGCCTCAGGCTGGGCTGTACCAGCTGCTGGGGCCACTGTGCTGGTGCTGCAGCAGCTTGCCTGTCCTGATCCCCTTGCTGTGCTAACTACAGCAGTGACCACCCTGCAGCTGGTGTGTGTACCTACACCTCTGGCCTTGCCTGCCCAAGGATGAAATTCTGCTCTATTTAGGCCATGTGTGTTCTGCTACATATCTGCATTCCTCCTTTCTAGTCTTGAAATAGATTTTATGGGTGAGGAGGCTGAACAGAGAAACAATTTTCTTAGCAGAAATTGATGCTGGACTGTCTCCTCACTGCTGCATTTTCCTTTCTCTTTTTGCAGGGTTGTGTGGATGTTGTTCATTAGTGCATACACTTGTCAGATTTGGGAAGCAGACTCGGTCTGAATTGCTCCTGCTTGGTCTAAATTTCTGTTTGTGAATTTTAACATTATTTGCTTTAAAAAATGACTGGGAGAATGCCGCTTGGCAGTCACCAGCTTTGTGGCAGGAGCAGCAATAAAGAGCTGGACAAAGGCAGGTGTGAGATGGAGGGCTAGAGGGCAGCTTGGTGGTTATCCTGCTTGGTGTTTCTTCAGCAACAGACACAGGGAAACTGGTAATACAAATCTTGAAGAGGCTGCTAGGAAGGGAAGAAATACAGCTAATGCTTGAATAGGGCCTGCATTCTGTACTGGCAGTGTTCAGAGGGTGCTCTGTACAGATCCTCCTTCAGTGTCCAGCATCAGTTCCCTTCTGAAACACCCTACCTATCTCAAGTTGTTCATCTGCAAATACTGCTTAATACACTGATACTTCTGCCCCTTAGGATCAGCTTAGTACAGCTGTAGATGAAGGCTTGACTATATTGGCTTATCACCTGGACTGCCTTTGCTGCTCAACTTGCTTCAGGGCAGGGAGCATGCCAGTGGGGTTTCAGCAACTCAGGTGTGGAGGGATCTTTTTGAAGCAGAAGTCATTTTCTTCAGGCCATTTCTCAGATTCTGAGGAAAAGTGACAAATTGTAGCAGACCTATGCCGAATTGCCAGGTTTGCTCAGCCTGGTGTATTAGGCTTGCAGGCTGCTTTGCCCTTTTGGCCTGAGTAGTTCTAATTAATGCCCTGGACCAGGCTTACCGGCACAGGCTAGAGCGGTGCAGCCTGGCTGTGGGTGGAGATATTCAGCTACCAGAGAGCAATCGGGATCCTTGCTCTTACCTCCTGCCGGGTCTGGGATTTTCATGTTTAGGCTAAATCACTCAGCGTGTGAGAGCTGATGGTGTGGCAGCCTGTTGATGAAGATGGGGTATTAAAAATGCAACAGATGTAGTGAAGTCTAAAAGCGTACCACAGGGACTTTTGCTTGGGGTGGAATTATGGAATGTGAATGTTCGAGCTAGTACTTTCACAGCTCCTCCCAGAGCTTCCGTGCGGATTGTTCAATCTCTCAATTTTATCTCTCTTAAGCGGTTCTTTAACTGGAAGCTGCGCGCTATAACGCTGTTTTCAAGGACAGTGATGTCGAAGTCCCTCTAATTACCCCAGATGAAGTGTCTCCTCTGCTTTCTTTCTCAGGAAATGAAAGCAATGTTCAAAGAGGCCCACTTGGTACCGTAGCATTTTTCAAGGCAATCAACTTTTCCAAGCTCTTTTCCCCCCAAGCAATCTAAATGCTAAATAGATCTTTAAAATAATTACCATATCTAAGGCCAGGAGCCATCTTTCCCTGCAAACACCTGATGCTCATTAGCAACATTTAACGTGTCACACATCACGGCTGTTTACTCTAAACTTTCATGGCAGGTGTTTGTCAGGTATCTGCAAGTACTGAGCTTATGCTGAAGAGTCTGAAAAAGCCTCTAGAGCACAAATCCTCTGTCCTGAGAGGGAAGAGGTGTGTATTTCTTCAAAACGCTTCTATTTCTCCCTTCCCAGTTTCATTTTGATCTTATTAAAAATAAACAGTGCCAGTGAACTACATCAGCCTGGCACTAGTGTAAGCCTGGTACCCAAATCAGAGATAAGCTTAGCCCGGAGCAGCAGAGTTGTAGAAAATTGGCTTCTACCAGTCTTTGCAGCTTCTCTTTCCCAGGGTAGAACAGGATACAACTGGGTCACTGGTGGGTGCTTGCAGCATCCAAGAGCCCTGGGCAGAACCAGCAGCTGCCAGCACAGCTGGAGCCTCTTTGCCCAGGGACAATTGTAGCACATGCTGAGCTATGAATCCCCCAGGGCTGCCACAAGGCTTGTGTAGTGGTTTCCCACCGGGAGCAGAGTCCTGCCAGGGAGATCCATAGGAGGAGGCTGCTTGCTGTAGCTCATATGGCTGTCAGGAATCACTCCCACCCTTGTACCAATGCAATATATCAGAGCAGGAACAGACTCTTTGGGAAACTGGGGGTTCTTAAGGTGGAGCTTAGCTCTGCCTGCTAAAGCTGTTCTACTTTGGACTTCATGTGATAATAAAGCTTGAACAAAGGATGTATGATTCTAACCTGGTGGTAGAAGAGTTTTCAGTCTCTGGAGCAAGGCTTGGAACCCAAGATTACTCCAGGAATAATTCTGCATTTTTATTCAGCAACTATTTAGTTTCAAGCTCATAAACAGCCTTTGGAACAGTGCCTGGAATGAAAGACCTTCCTGTAAATATCCCAGCTGCTACTAGAAAACTAAAATTACTTTCCCTCTGGTGCAGGTCATCCTCAGATTTTCCATACCAAGGATTTCAAAAGACCCTCATCATAAGACATTCAATATTATGTCCTCTAATCCCTCTTGCCAGCCCCATACAAGCCCAGAAGCTTGGGGAAATAAAGCTTTGACTCTTGTCTTTCTATTTATTTGCAATGGCTGTGCTTGGAGGAGGCCTATCAAATCAAGCAAAATGGAGGAACATTTTGTTTATGAGTTCCCTTGGCACTTACTCACACAGGTGGTGTGAACACAGCTGAGACCAGAGTGCTTCTGTGTGGGTGTTGAAGCAGGTCCTGAATTGGGAAGACTGAAATGTGCATATCTGATGTGTATCCAGCTTGGGACAACAGCTGAACAGAGACCTTTATTATTCCACAAATCTAATGATAGAAATGATTCAAATCCCACCTACACCGTTTGGGTATGGGCTTCTGGACACCATACATCATCTGGGGTGCAGCCTGGAGAAGAGTCTGAAATCATCAGACTTTGAGTGGTGTTTTGGCTAAGATGCCACAAATCCCCTTTTATGCACACTTCTTAAACTCCTTATTCAAATGTTTCATTTGAATAATGTGTGCTTCATTACCACAGGGGTTCTTATCCTGTAATATACTGCAAACAAAGCTGAAGGTCTTGAGTGAGGGGATTTCACAGGATCCTTTGGTGGGAGAGCTTTGCATTGGTAATGCTGTCAGCTGTGACTTCTGTGAACTCAGAGCCTCCAGACACCCTGTTCAGTAGTAAAAGGGATGGTAAAATCTCAGAGGATTTTTTTGGGGTTGCTTAGAGGAAAATCAGGCACTGCTGTACAAATTCCCTCTGAATGAGTAATAAAACCTGACCCAGAGGACTGTAAGCATGTGTGAGAAGGGTTGTCTGGGAGCTCTCGCTCATACCCCTGGGTTCCCACCAGCTGATCTGTTCAATCACATCTTAATCTGACCTTAATCCTAGCAAGTGAGTGAAAGGGAGCTAGCAGGAAAGGGCCAGTGCCTGCGGCAGTGATGAGTGACCAGGCAGATGCTGAAAGCTGTAAAAGGTTTTAAGGAGATCGATATTCCCTGCACACTCGTTTCTAATTGAGCTTTATTGCAGGTCTCTGATTCATGTAGTTCATTAAATGGACTCAGACAGAGTTTCTAAAACTGAGTTTATGCTCCTAGGGCATAGGATCAAAATAGCAGCAGCAAGCAATTGCCAGGGCCCCTAGAACTCATCTGCAGAAATAATTGCAAGAGTGCTGAAGCATTAAACTTCAAGGAAATGCAGATGTGGCTAAATGAGTATTGTTAATTACATTTAAGCTTACAAAAAAAAGTTACCTGCCATGTTAAGGGTCACTTTTAAAACCACCCAGTGCGATGAAGTACATATTTCAACTAATTTATTGCACCACTTGCATTCTGGGGCAGGTATTTTCTGAGTTTTCATGAAGCCCCTGAGTGAACGGCTCCTAAACAGTAACTGTGTCAGCTAGAGTTACATCATCACCAGTTCTCTCATCCTCAGGACACCATGCCCAAAACATCAAACTTGTGGAAACAAGGAAAATATGTGGGCAATACATGGAAAAAAATCACTACCTCTCTATCTCAGGTCTCCATAAACCCTTTCATCTTCCCTGCAAAATATCTGTGGGAGATGTTTGCCAAGTAAACAAAAAAATCCAACAAAACCCAGCAAGAGTAAAGTTCCTCTGTATATCTCATCAGATACAAGTGCCACAAAGCCCATTAACCTGTTCCTGACAATGACCTACACCAAGTGTCCAGGGGAAAATGTAAGAATAGGGCAATTGTGTGGCAGTCCCTCTCCCCAAAACACTCTCAGGGCTCTCAGTTACTTCTGATGCACTGACACCCTGAGCCAGGGCTGTTATCCTTGCGTTTAATGGCCATCATGAATTTTTTTTTTATAAATAGGTTTATCTGAGTAAATAGGGAGAGTTTCCATTCTCTGAGGATCCTCTTCATTAACTAATCAGCACTCCTTGTTGCTAGTTAGGATGAGTATCAGACTTTTGACAAAGAGCAGGAGATTATCAGTTAAGTTGATGCATGTGTGAGGAGGGAAAAGGAGGAAGTGCACCAAAGTGCTCATCGTTAAGCTGCTCAGCTGGAATTGGGCTGGGACCTGCATTTTACTCTCACATTCCTCCAGGAGTCAAAGGAGAGTCTGAGCAAAACACACAGGTAATTTTTTCAATCTGAATTACGCGTCAAATGCATTGAGGCTGGACCTCTATTCTCCCTGCAAGCAGGTTGGAATGATGTCTAACTTCTAAAGACAGCATGCCTGGAGGTAGTCATGAATTTTCTATAGAAATGGTTTAAACAGAGGAGTCAGATTTATGGAGCTTAAAATGTGCTATTTGAGGTGTCTTTGGGGGCAGGTGGAGGCTGATAAAAATTCTACTGGCTGCTATTCCCTTATAAGAGGCCTGTGGGGCTGTAAGTAAGCTGCTGAGGTGTCCTGTACCTAAGGAGAAGGGAGTCTGAGGAGTGAGGCAGACAGTGAAGCCAGCATGCTGAGTAGAGAGCTGCCTATGTTTTGCAACATGCTATCAAAATGTTTAGTCTATCATAAGATGGAGGGAGGTGCCTGTTTTTCCCTTGACTTTCTAGAAGGAAAATACCTCCTGGAGCTATGACTGACCTGATTTGGGTGCCTTTTTGCCAAAAAAACCCAGAGCAACACAGTTAAATGTAGCTTCTACTTTGCTTATTTCAGGCAAGCTTTGAGTACCCTGGAATATCTGAGGTGAGTGTCCTCATTAAGATCAAATACTTGGTTATTATCCTGTGTTTCTTTCTCAAGTTTTCTAGTTGAAGTTATTTAATTTTGTATGAATAATCAGTGGTTTTACTTGGACATGATAGAGACAAGGAGTAGAGGGTGCACTGAGTGATCACTGATCAATTGTGTTGTAAACACAAAAACAAAACATTCAATTTTAGGAGGCATTGAATGATTAATTCCTGGTTAAGACTAAAACAATATTATTACCACAGTATGAAAGACTGGTAATCTTCATTTAAGAGCTGCAGATGCAGGTGGTAGCATTGTTACGTCATTGAACTAGGTTCAAAGACAGACAGGAAAACCTGCAGAAAACTGCTAGCATTAGCAGGAGGCAAACATAAATGAAATAGAAATTGGAATTAAACTCACTTGGCCCAGAATTTAGAAGGATACTAATGAGCTGAGAAATGTGTTCAAGAAGACCATTTCAAGCCAGGCAAGGAAAACAGCACTGGTTTGGTACTGGCTAAATTTCTAGAGACTGTGAGGATGGAGAACAAACAATTCTGAATTTGAGGAATGCACTTTGAAGAGGAGATCTGAACACTGACTCTGCTTGCCACGTTCTGGTTAGTGCTTCTGCTGCATTCCAGGGGAATAGATGTACAAGCTAAGAATTCCCTCAGAGACCAAGTTAATGTATTGAGAGATAAAGAAATTCCTCCCTGCCCCTCATTTCCTTTTTGAACCTGAAAATAGACATAGTTGAAATGTGCTTAGTTCTGACAGCACTGACTTTCCACTTTACCTTGCAAGTACATTACTTGATGCTGCATGAAGATTTTGCCTCCAATGAGATTAGCAGGGGGTTGGTGTGGAAGTACAGGTGCAATTGCTTTTTTCTCCATTGCCATGTATGGCCCGTTCTTACCTTCCTCTGGCATTTTGCAATGTCTCTGAGCTTTCCCTAATACTATGTCACAGATTTCTGAGGCCTTTTATGTATTTTTTTCCTTCTTTTACTTGAGGGCTGGAAAGGTATGGGGAGTATGGAGGGTTCCATCTGGGTGGCAAGTCTGATGACCTCAAGTAACTTAACCTCTATGACAAGGCATTATTTTCAGTGTCCCATGTGAACCTTCATTCATATGAAGAGAATGTGAGAACAAAATCAATTTTGACTCTTCTGCACCCTGACTTTATCACTGGGGAGCAGTTGCACTTTCTGCAGCCTGGTCAATGCTACTGTTGTCACCCAAATCCACTCATGAATACGTGATGGCCTACCATTTTCAGCACTGTCCTCAATGGCCTGGGGAACACTGAGTTTGAGCAGCTGTAAGAAACTGGTCAGAGTAGGGACTCAGATTTCCCATTTTTCATGATGTGGAATTTTCTAGTAGTGACTCCAATAGAATGATGCGTAATTTAGATTGGAAGAGAGGTCCAGAAGTTATCTAGTCAAATGCTGCTCAGAGTGGCTCTAATGGGTCTAACCAGACCGGTGCTGTGTCCAGTCAGGGCTTGAACGTCTCCAAGGATGGACATTTCCCACTTCTCAGGGCAGCAGGTTTGTGTTGCATGTGTGTGTAATCCAGTGCCCATGGTAACTAAGAAGGTAGTTTAAATTTGGGAGCCTGTTTGCTGCACGGCTAACAAAGTGATGCAGAAGCAGCAATGAAATACACTAGATGGAAGTACCAGTGTGTTAGAGATCTGGGCAATACAAGTGTTGGATCTAGGCTGTGGTAGAGCCCAGATACAACAAGTACACTGCCAAATTTTTCACTTCTGTGTTGATTTACCTGGCACAAACACAAGGCAGGCAGCACCTACAGAGTTCTGGATGTGTGTATGCCACTGATACACACAACAGCCCAGAGTAACAGTCTTGGTTGGGGACAGTGGAGGGGGTGCAACAGCAGATGACTCGAGTGTGTACAGAATTGGTAACAAAACCCTTGCTAAAGCTCATTGGGAATGGCACTGAGCAGGCATTTGCAGCATGCAAGTTTTACTTGTGTGTCACTGCAATCTCAGCACAAAGAGTTTAAAGAAAACCTATGAATTGGAGCTATGCCCAAACTTCATCCACATAAAATGTTCCTACAGGCATACTGATTACAGTAATGAGAACTAATTCCTACAATCTGATGTTTTCCAATGACAAATCAAGACAGGTTTTACTTTAATCCTTTTCAGACATAGTGAGGAAGAAGCATTTATTAGTGGGTGATAATAGAGAGCTGTCTTGTACTATGCAAAGCTGAGCATCTCTATTCAGTGAGTTTCATGGCAGGTTCATTCCCCTGCTGTTTCCATGAATGGTACCTTGTATTTGGGCAACACTGAGTAACATTATACAGACAATACACTCAGTGTAAAAAACCTGAGGGAATAGACAGGGATGCCTTCTGGAGGCTGACCTGGAACAGAGACTAGACAGGGCAAAGGATAAAGTAGGGATTTATTAAAAGGTCTCAATGGGTACTCTTGGGCCATGCAAGAGCCCAGCTGGACCACACCCAAGATGCACCCCAAAGTGGTCACAAAATGGACACCTGGGTCACGAGGTCTCACATTTTTATAAGTTCTGATTTATTAGCATATTAGAATCAATTGTCCAACCATAGCTTCAGGTTATAAAGCTCCATCCTCCTTGTTTTTTCTTCTCACTTCACCGTTGTTTTCGTTCTTGGGCCTGAAAGTTGTCCTTGGTATCAAACTAGAGAAGGAATTGTTTTGTCTATCTACATCATTAAGAGAGCTTAGTAGCACTTAATATGAAACATAAAACTACCCACCAAAACAGCACAGAATCTAAAAAAATATAATAGCTAAAACCTAAGGCATCAACAGAGGTGCAAAATAATTTTCTATTTTAACAGATGTACTCTTGCCAATTATCTACAGCTTCTACAAATTATTTATCATTTTACCGTGAAGTCAACACTTTTAGACTTCAAAGGGCAGTGGGTACCTAATGTCGGTGGCTCAGATGCTCACTGAGGCTGAGAATCTTTAGCCTCATCCACAGCCCTTCTCCTGCTGGAGAATTGCTAACTTAAAGTCCTTGCCTCCCTCAACCTATGATAATGGTAAAACGATTTGTTTCAATGTTCACCAAGGTCTAGAAAACACCAGTTTCATAGCAGGAGGTTTTAATTGTTTTTTACTTGTAACCCAGCTACCCTTGATTTTTCTGTTTATTAGCTTTTTTGATGTATTGAGTTTTCAGTGTAGCTGAGTTCCAGTACAATCAGAGCCTTAGTCAGAGGGGATTGCAATGTACATAACTGTTTATGTACTCTAAAGTCAAGCAGCTGGAGCTTTCCTCTCTTCCCTCTGAAAGCAAGTCATCCTAAGAAGAATCCTTGCTTTCAGTGCATCATGAACCAGCAAAAATTGCTTGGCATATGGCAATGAGAAGCCAACCTCCAACTTTGCAATTTTTCTAATGCAAGTGAAAAAATCTGGTAGCTCTTTCAACCTTAAAAATACTGTGGGTAGTCAAGTTTCCTCTTGCTGTAAACAGGTTTATTAATTACTAAGGAAGATATAACAAGGCAGTCTTGACTACTACTTTTTTCATCCACTGCACATGCAGTGGTGATAAGCACAAGAACAGACTGATCTAGCAATGATGCTACTTTCCTGCTGTGTTTATAATGCATTGTGATGGATGTCAAGATTTCAGTCTATTTTAAAAGAATGTGATGATGGAAGCATTAGTAGACAAGTATTTTAACTGCCTAGTTTATTTTACCTTCAGAGCAAGAGTGCAAACTCAATTTCGCTTTTCACAATTCACCCTTCAGCATACTGAAGGAGGGTGCTGAATGGGATTCCTGTAAGAATGATCCTTTTAGTATTGTCATGTCAAACACAGCTCACATTCTAATCTTAGTGGAATTGCTCCCTGACCCAGTGCATTACTGACTGGCAGGAGCCAGTCAGTATAGTAATAATAATAGTAGATAAATGGGTGCTTTTCTCTATACACACCAATTTATCTACCATGCTCATCCTTGTTCTCAAAATATCAGGTTTTGTTTTATTTAAGTGACCAGCTGCTCTGTTTGTTGGTGCTGACTAGCAGACCTGTTCTCCCCTTCCCCACAACACCCAATATCCCTTTTGTACATTGTGTGAAGCAGCGTTATGCCTTCCAGCAGTAGGGAACTGCTACTTCAGCTCAGCCACCTCACATAACTTCACCCTACTGTTTGCTTGGTGAACAGCCCTGCCAAGAAACAAGCTGTGCCAGTCTGGTCATGCCTCAACTTGGTCATGCCATGGCAGGCAGTCCAGAAACCGTGGGAGGACTTCCTGAGTCTGTGTTTAGCAAAGAAGCAGCATGGCTCAGGGCTCCACTCTCCTGCAGAAGCAGCCAGTATAATTTCCTTTGTCATTTACTCCCACACTGTAGCAGGCATGACCAGCACAGTTACTTGTATCTATCCTTACCTAAGAAGCACCAGAAAGTTTGCTGCAGGCAAAGCATACATGGGATGACAGATTCGTTTTTGACACACTTTCTGTAATTATTCCATTTTTTAATGGCTTTACCTGCAAAATGCTGCTACTGAGCCTCACTTTTATAGTAGCTGAACTTGGGCACTTATCAGTATCTTGCTATAAACATGCTGATACCTCTGAGTGCAGCTGCAGAAGGCATTACATGCCCTGCTGTCATCCATTACTCAGTAGGAGCAAAGAAGCAAGGTGATGTCACTTTTCACAGTCAGCTAGAACAGCTGGCATTACTAGAGTGCCAGTCTACTAGCATGTAGTAGGTTTCCAAGTGCTCATAACCCTCTTCTCTAAATTTCTGAAGGTACCATGTGGTTAGTGGGAGACAAGTTTCCAGATTCTTCTTTCTAGCTTGTTGCACATCAGATAGAATGCTACAGTGTCTTTCTTCCTTCCTTTCAGTGTATTTGGTCAGCTGCTCAGCTAAACAACAAATCTATTGTTTCATAAATAGTCAAGTCAAGCACTGAAGGACAATGGAGAACAGCAGCTCAAGAACTGTGCACTAGAGTTTTAACTAGTAGCTTATTTCAGAAAAAGAAAAAAAAGACTTGTAGCTGGGTGAAAAGGAGGAAAAGAGATGATGCCCAAATCCCTTCTCCTAAAGTAGCCTACACACCACGTTTTTCCATCTGCAGAAGGCCAAATCTGTCTCCAGAGGTATGAAAGGAACACTTACTCGCATTAGCCAATTCTGTGAAAACTTCAGTTACTGAAATGACCACAGCAGTTTGTGTGTTTAAAAAAAAAAAAGTGAGCTAACCTTCAGGTTAAAGCTTGCAAATCTACTTTCAAAATATTAAAAACCATATTCTCACAAAGTCCCTTTCAAAAAGCAGAAAGGTTAATTACCACCTCCTTTAAAGTACCTTCTTCCTATTTTCTGCTCTAACATAAGAAATTTGTATTTTGTATTTGTTTACTGGTCTGAATTTGCATAGTTATTATAGTAGAGCCAAAATTAAGGAAGAGGAAGATTTTTTAATCAGACCAAACCTAAGGTACCTTTGGAAGAAGAGCTGTGCTTGGTCCAATGCCTGATTACTAGAGATTCAGCATACTCCTGTGTGCTTTTCACAGTAAGCAAAGAGACCACATTGCTGGTTTTCCTTAAATTGAAAGCAAGTCCACAGAATGAGGTCAGTGTTTATTTGGCTTCATTTAAAGACTGCAAAATTGCATCTATGATAATTCTGGATTTTTTACAAAAATGAAAATAAATTGAAGTTAACCTCCAACATGTTAGGAGAGAACATGCTATTTTAGTATGTGCTATTCAGGAGGATAAACTATAAAAGCTGTTTGAATAACATTGCTTGTATTAAATCTGAAGGTTATTTTAGGGGCAATAGTGAATTTCTAAGTATTACTTACTGTGTCAAGCTGTATATAAAATTTATATGCCAAAGTATTTTCAGATTTAATAATCTTAAGTGTACTAATATATTTCTGACCTACTATGTTTTGAAAATCACTATTCATTATAAAGGAAGCATGTTTTAATGTTAGCAGATGGAATTTATTCTTGGTCACTATAAATTCTAGAGCTAGTAGGTCTAATCTCCAACCTGTATTTATGCTGTTTAACACCCTCACCCAGTTTCATCCTGAGAATTTATATCCCTTCAGTAATTTGATTCCCAGTCTTCAGCAGTTATTACCTATCACTTAAGTAAAGCTACTTTCATTAAAGCTTTACTACAGATAGTCAATTTACCTCGAATTCTTTTGAGCCAGTGCATTGGCTGTGAGGTCCATCAGGAACTACTGACTTGTATTAGGAAGTTAAGTGTACTGGAGAGAATTGCATTCCTCTGTCAATCCCAGAACCACTCTTGGTTGAGAGTTATCTGTACAGTCTGCTCCTATAGCAGGCAAACTCTAAAGGCACAGAGTACCAAACCAGCCTTTCTTTCCTACCTGCTCTATTTCTTGGTCTGATGTGTCCTCCTATCCAAATTTTTCAGTACAGCAAAATTACAAAAACATCAGCATTCAAGATAGATGGGGGTAGATATGATTTGCAGTGTAGGCAAACAGTTAAGTCTCTATCTTCTGTCAAGAGAAAATGAAGTTTGGGGCAGATTTTCCTGGGAACAATCTGCTTTGCCTTTTCCTGTCTTGGGGGAAAGTTGTAAACAGACTAATTCAAGGGGCCTGTGATGTGATACATCCCAGAGCAGGCACACCTATATACAAACACCTCATAGAGAGATCAGCTGTGCAGTGCAAGAGGGTTACTGTGTTTCCCAAAGATGCCCAGGGAAAACAGTACCAAGACTAAACCAGAATTTGAGCTGTTCTGTAATACAGGAAACAACTACTGATTCAGTCCACATGACCTTTCAAGCCCTATCCCTTGGATAACAGGGAAAAAAGATTTGTGTTTGTTGGCAGGAACCACAAAACTGAGCACTCAAATTTAACTAAAGGGTAGTTTTTTATTTCCCATTAAGACATCTCAAGGACATAACTGAATGTCAAAAACCCACAGCGGGGCACATACAGCAAATGTGGTGAAGTACAATGTGAACAGCCCCAGGGGTTCAAATAAGGTAGGACCATTAGCAAACTGGAGGAAAAAAACCCAAAAACTCTGCTGAAGATGTTGTACTTTCTTCTCCATTTACACTGAAAAAAAAGCCAAATCCAACAAAATCCTTGTATCTCTAAAAATACAATCAGTCCTGGCTAACAAGTTTATCAAGATGGCAACAGGATGACTATAATACAAAACGTTCACTACTACACTCTGTACACACCTGTTGTCCAAACCCTCCCCAAACCCACGTAGCAATGGTGCCCCCATTATTTGCTTGCTTGCTGGGCCTGCCTGCGGAGGAGGACGTAGATCTTCTCCTTTATCCAGTCTTTGTTGTACGGTTGGTATGTCTGAGTATCAGCACGGTAACTGCAGAGGAAACAAGAAAAAAGGTTACTCTGCTCTGCAGTATATTTACCAGAAGGACTTCACAAATAATTAATTGTCCTCAAATGTATGAGGCAGGAAGTGGTGTACAGAAGATAATATCAGAAGTAGGTGGGAACTGCTACTTATCAAATGGATTTATCCTGTTGTTGTCCAGCAGATCAGTCTGAGCCTGAAACAAAACTAGATGCTCCAAGCACTACTGAGTGAATGGATCACAGTGTGTTCACATTTTAATACATGATTTAATTACTCAAGGAAGACAACACATAGCAAATCTTAGTATCAACCTGCAGAAGAATAGTTCCACCCAGAAACCATCTAATTTGTCTTAATGACTCAAAACACTTCTTCAACATTACCTCAAGGATTTATTTAAGTTTTCAAGTGTTCAATTTCTGTGTGGAATTTTTGAAAATTATTAATATCAAATTTTTCCAGGACCTAAGGCAGACTCACAGGCAGATGACAAAGGATTCTTGCCAGTTAGCACTGAGGGCAAGCTTACATCATCATTACAACAAGGATACTTCATAAAAAGCAAACTAAAAACAAGAACCCACAGATGCATTTTCTTTGCTACTCAAGGATATTTGATAAAAGCAGCTCACTAGCAAGGGCCAGAGAATTCAGTTACTCCAGGCATGCTGAATTAAAACAGAATTGAGACAAAAATGAAAGCAATCTGAGTAAAGTTCTTTGTAGGCTCATGCTTTCTTCCTCAGTCATTAAAGCTGAATATTTTGTTCATGAAGATAGTACTTTCAACGAATGATTCAAGAACTACTTAAGTCCTGGTCAGTCTTTAAATCTTGGTTTGCTTTTACTTCTGATCAGATAAGAAGGGTGAGATGGTCAGTGGTAAGAAGCTGAGTAAAAATCCCTAGTTAACTCATTCCAGAACAATTTTTAGTTCTCAGCTAAGGAAAAAATCCTAAAGTATTATTTCTAAGGTAGTCTTACTGTTTAAACCCCAGCATGATTGGATCAAGGGCAAACAAAGAGCTTCAGTATATGTTCATACAACAGCAGTTCTAGCACAATGTAAGAAATGCTAGTTTCAGGAAAAGTTACTGATTTCTACCCTCCATCTCCAAATCCTTTCATAATGCTACACAGCAAGAGCAGACAGCAGGTACTTCAGGAATTTCCATGAACACAAGACATGTCTATTACACCTTGTGCTATGTGTGCCATCTGGTGGAAAACTATAAACTGAAGTAGAATTTGGCACAACACTGATTTTAGAAGCCTAATTAAGAAAGGCACAAGACTATCCTAGAAAACAGCTGCTACCTCCTAAAACAAGTGGCTAGTTTCAGTCTGTTAGATAAATTTCCATCTTGCTGTATCTTGATCAAAGCAAACTTTTGGCTGCAATGCACCTCTGTAGCCTTCTACCCTACCACAAGTACTGCCCTCAGCTGAAAAAGATTCTGTAACCATTCTGCCTCCTGAGGAACTGGACCAACAGCACAAAGGTAGTGGTAAAATAATCAGCTGTATTTAACTGTTGGATTTCAGTCAGCTTCAATGTGAGTAAAATCCATGTGGAATCATTAGTTTCTAAGCCTTCTTTAGAGGTATCTTGTATCTATGCAGTTAATTGGCAACTTGCTAGGGCAGCTGCAATACTGCTGTACTACAGTTCCTGCTAAAACCACATAAAACAGCAAAATGTTCAACTCACACAAGACAGCTGAGGTCTGCCAAGTCATCAATGAAGTCAAACAATTGGCTGATATCATATGTAATGGATGGACTGTTGGGATTCATTCTTTTCAGATGCTCTTCATACATTTTACAGACTCCTATGAGAAACAAGATTAACAATGCAATATTAAAAAACTGTATCAGCTGAAACTTTTTCAGCTCTTGATCCACAAGTAAAAGTTTAGAGATTACCACCATAAAAACAATCCAATTTTCTAGAGCTGAAATTCTTTTGTTCCTAGTGATTTGCTTTGAAACATACTATAAAATTAGGTAAGATACACGGAAAGAAAAGTTTGCATCATCTAGGGGAAAAAGTTTTAGTTCTGTCAAATATGTAACTTTCCATGCAGTAAGCTCCAACAGACATCTGGAACTCCTGATAATTTCAAGACAGCAATTGGAACATATATTCCTACTGCACAAACACCTGAGAAACAGAAGTCATAAGAATGACCATTCTTGATCCAAGAGTCAAACAGGGTATTAAGGTAAGAGTGACAGCACAAACCTGTATATACATTTAAAGTACTTTTATTTATTTAAACTAGTCCACTAATAATTCAGATACATTTGAGAAGAATGTAACATTAAAATGAGCACAGAGACTTTACATGGTCTTTGTTATACTTTTGTTTGCCTCACAAAACTTCCTGCAAGATTAATGTTAAATGAACTACAGCTCTAATATTTCAGTCTTCTTTCCATGCTCATTATGTGTGTCAAAGTTTTACAGGATCTTTACTCTGGCACACGTGCCATGTGACTGCAAATTATGTATCAATTGCACATAATCCTTTATTTAATATATTATTTCCAGTAGCAATCTTTGCATTACAGTGCTAAGAAAAGAATAGTGAGAATTAAGTGCTGATCATGCAATGAAATGCATTGAAACAAGTTTGCTGCATGGGCCCAGAAAAGAATATTGTTTACACTCCCAAACTGGATGTGGTTTTAGCTAGTTAAATCAAAACCAGACATCTAATAGAAAAAGGAAGTTTTAGAAACAAATAATAACTAGTTTTTTGTTTGCTAGAACATCAGTAAGCTAAAAGCATGAGGGATTTTGAGAATTACCTTTGAAAAACATGAAGAGCAACTTATTTTCTTATTAAGTTTGAGAATATGTCAAAAATAGGATTTTAGCAACAGTTTTTAACTCCCATGTCTGCATCCACCCACCTTCCATGCACTCATTCACCGATTCATAATCAGCATATGTTCTGCCTTCTGGCCTCTTGGTAGGCTGGACAAGTAGAATTGTGTGAGACTGGAAAACAGCAAACACAAAAATACAGGTTACTTGCGTGCTTTGAAGGATTTTTGTTTGAATTAAGTTATTTATATGAAAGAAGGAGTAAAAAGAAGCATAACAGTAAAATATTAGACTAGCAATCAAGAACAGACATTTTCCACACAGCATTTACTATTTATATAAGCTATGTTAAGAAGTTTTGTTTCCAACAAGTCCTATCAATCCTTATGGAACTTTAAAATGTGTAAAATCACCAGTAAAGCAGCTATTGTGTTGAAAAAAAAATACCACAGAAATAGTTTCTATTCAGACAGACAGGTAAAGCAATAAAGTCAACGTATAAGAGCTGTGGCATTAGTGTATTTGGTTATTTTATTCCAAATGCAAGCTCTTAGTAAAATTTTCAATTCCCCAATTAAGGAGCAAGGAGGGTTAACCAAGTCAACCACATTGTCACCTCACCTGAAAGATTTTAACAGAAATAGCTATTTTGAGTTATCCATTTAACTTCAAGGGAACAACAATGAAACAATAAATCTGCACTTAGCACTCAAGATTATTTCTTGCAAAACAGATGCACTGGTCTTTCACACTTCAGTGAGTTTACTTAAACAGTAATTATGGCACAGAAAACTGTTCCAAATGGTGGAGTCCCTAAGCTTGTTCTTCTGCAGGGAAGGCTTTAGATGATTGTACACTCTGTGGCTTCCATTACTTCCATAACATTTTTCACTTGGCTACAGCAAGTAATTTGAGCAAAGAAGCAAGATTTTTAAAGTGTACACAATCTGTGATCTAATTAACAGGTTGCATACCACAGAAAGTTTGCAAGCATGCTGCAAATGGCCGTTTCCAGTGCTGCTAATTGGATCCAACATTTTCAGAGCTAGTATATGAGGTGAGCACACAACATAGGGGCAACTGCAGGGTAAGACATTATTTGGTTTAGATTAATCAGCACCTAACAGAAAAATCCTGACCCATACTTTGGAAATCAATGAAGTTTCAGTGCTCATGAAAGCAATGACAGAAAAGATAAATTGTAAATGTGAGGATTTAAAAGAAAAAAAAAACCCAGGACAAATTCTTATTCCATAACTGAGAGTGTTATCATCCTTGGAATACAGTTTTCACTTCTTTAAATTGTCTCAACACAGCAGTAGCAGATTCTGAGAAGTTCAAAAATGTTACGCAGAGAAAAAGAAGGAGCAAGACTTTTCCTAGTCAGAAATGGAAAAAAGGGAAATTCTGAGCCACCCACTGTAACAACAAAAATCATACAAAGGAGAGTAGATATTTAAATCCACTTTCATGTATGCCAGAGGATGATTGATTTGAAGGGAATTCCCCAAGGGGGGCTGGTATCTGGCTGTTCCTAAGTGCATTGTACTTGAACAGGCATGTCTTAGCAGGGAGCCCAAAGGAATGCTAAAGATTATCATTAAATAATTTTTCCAGCACTATCATTTTAATTAGATGGTCACTAAGGAGTGCTAAATGAATGTATAAATTCTGAAATTATCCAAATAATCAGATTATAGAAAAATCAGTGAGACAGACACGTAAGCCAGTTCTTCCAGAACTTCACAGCAGAAATCATTTGGGCTTCTGACATTTATAACTTCAGACACTATACAATAGTCATTATCAGATACTGGCCCAGAAAAATATTAAAATTAATGCCATTGGATCATGTGTATTGTAGAATTAATGTTTTTCAAGCATTTCTTCGGGAACTTGATATTATTATTTTACTTTAAAGGAAAAAAAAAAAAGTTTGATTTGATAAAATTGCTGGTCCTGTCCTAGCACATAGGTACAAAGAAATTAAAAGTTCAAAGCCTGAGGGAAGTCTCCTCCAACTATTATTACCTGACCTGTGTGCCTAGGTGACAAAACCAAAACAAGGGAGGATCCACAAACCTTTCTGCATTAGCACCAGGTTACCTGGAGAAGCCCACTACTGACCCTTATTATTATGAAGTATATGTTAAATTTCTTTGCATTTTCCTTAAAAGCACGGTTGTACTGGCTGCTTTTAATCAGGACACGGAATGAGACACACCACATGGTTTATATTATACCAATTTCGAACGTCTCCAGAGCACTTCAGAAATTGCTCCTGTTACTAAAGGCAGAACCCTGTAAAACTAGTTAAGGCAGTGCCAAGAGCCAAACCAGCAGGACTTAGAAGCTCTGCAGCATTTGCCCAAAGAGGATTCCATCAACTGTAGTGTATTTGAGAATAAAGCATTAAAAAAAAAAAAAAAAAGCCCCGAAACAATAAAAGTGGGAGATAAACGCATGTTGTAAGATGTGCAGGGAGGCAAAAGCCAACCATTAGCACGCTGCGTACACCAACAGGCCAGGCAGAAAAAGTGGTCTAAGGGCCACCTTTCCCTCTGGCCCACAGGCACAGGGCTTGTGGCTGCTCGTCACGGCCGAAGCCCCCGGCACTGGATCAAGTACCAAGCAGATACGGAACATCGCTGCGAACCCAAGAGCGGCCGTTCTCCCACAGCACGGCAACAACTTGCTTCCGCACGTGTTAGTTTATTAGACGAACGCGACAAGCCAGGATGATAGGGAGGCGTTTGAGTTTGAGCGTGCCATTCCCCGAGCCCTCCCATGCAAGCTCCCGCCTTTCCCTCCTCCGAGCAGCGGGCAGACACAGGGAAAGCGCTAATCGGCCATTTAAGGCCGGCCCGCTCGACGGGCGAGACTGGCGGGAAAGCGCTAGGCATCCAGCAGCGCCCCGAGCAGCGGCCGAAGCTGCCGGGAGAGAGGGGCGGGAGCCTGCAGCGCGCCCTTCCCCGAGCGCCGCCGCCTTTGTGCCCCCGCCCCGTCCGGCCCTGCCTCGCCAAAACGTGCTGCCGCCCGCACCGCCGCCCGCGGCCTTCCCGCCCGCAGCGACCCGCGGCACGGGGAGGGCAGGGCAGGGCAGGGCTGCGGCGGCGGGCGCGGTGTGCGCGGTGGTCCCGTCCCGTTCTCACCATGGCGGCTCCGCTCCCTCAGCACCGCCGGGCAGAAGTGGCGCGCGGCGATCCCCCACAGGCCCCCGCGCCCGCCGGAAGCGCCGCCGCGCCAACGGCCGCCACCATAGAGCCGCGCACGCGCCCGCGGGGCCAGGCTGGCGGGGGCGGGGCGGGGCCGCCGCCATCTTTGGTGAGGGAACAGCTCCGTGCACCCCGCGGCCGAGGCCCCGCCCGCCATGTTGGAGTCGGTCAGCGCGCGGGGCGGGGCGCGGCCGCCGCCATCTTTGGTGAGGGAACAACTCCGTGCACCCCGCGGCCGAGGCCCCGCCCGCCATGTTGGAGTCGGTCAGCGCGGGGCGGGGCGGGGCGGGGCGCGGCGGCCGCAGCCCGTCCCGGAAGGGGAAGCGCTGAGGTGGCACTTGGCCGCCGGGGCAGCGGCCGGGGCTGCGGCGTGGGAGCGCTGCCACCGCAGCGTCCTCTCGGCTCATTCTGAGGCTGCCCCGCCGGGAGCAGCCGCCTGCGTGCTCGCTGTCCCCCAGCCGTCCCTCCCGCCTCCCCTGGGAACAGCGCGGTGCGGGTGGAAGTTCCCCCGCCTCGGGTGAGGGCCGGGCCCGCCTGCCGGTGCCAGAGCCACTGCCGCCCGCTGGCCGCGCTCCCCTGGCTGGGGGCCGGGCCGGCCGCTGCCGCCCGGCGAGACAGACATGGCTAAAAGCCTCTCCTGGGAGCTCGGTGTCTGCACGGGTTAAGGCGTGCGCTGGGGAGAACTGGAAAAGTTGCTGTTGGATTTCGCTTCAAGGGAGCGGACAGAAAGCAGCGAAATGGATGACTTCCCCTCCATCTGCCTGCTGTCCCTGGCCATGCTGGTCGCCTGCTATGTGGCAGGAATTATACCCTTGGCAGTTAATTTTTCCGAGGTAAGAAAACTCCGCCAAACTGCTCCTTGCTAAAGGAGAAACCAGAGAGATGTCCCAATAGGAGTTGGTGCTGTCCCCTTGCAGTACGGCAACGCTGCTAAAGAGGAAGCTTTATCTTTAAAAGTTGTGAGTGCAATATTAATTTACATTCAAAGCTGCTGTGTGAAATCATAATTGTTTTACGGTAGCCATTTCAACTTACCAGATTTGAGTCGAGTCTCTGCTACAGGTGAAGTCTCAGCGCTAGTGTAAGGACATGAATAAGCGTGGCTATTCCTAGAAGCTTGTGTAAGAAATTGCTGGAGTCAGTGATTAACTCTTATGTGCCTGTGGGCTACTCAAATTAAGGCTTTTAAAAGCAATTCCAAGGATATTTTTGGAAGAACTGGCTCACAATTTTGCTCACAGCTTGCGCTGTTGAAAATTAAACCTTAGCTTTTTGATTACTCTAGAACTTCAAGTTACTGCCCCATATAACTCAAGCCATTCTTTCAGAAAAATATCTTGGATAAATAAGGTACTGTTAAAGGAGAGGGAGACTTTCATAGATTGGGTAGGTTCCCAGACAGTACAGGAGTTCCTGATTAAACATTTGTGTGCTTTCAAAAATTAGTCGTTGAGGTGATGACAGTTGTTGCAGTCTTTGTGGGTTTCCTAATATTCTCTGTTACCCAAGGAGTTTTTCTAAATGATGGCTGTTGTGTAGAGGTGTGCATAGTAAGTACCTTTTGTCTTCCATCAGGTCACAGGGCTGCTTTCACCTGTTCTTTGATCCCATCATTACTAGGAGGCTTCAGGAGCAGTAGACCCTGAGCAGCATGGAAGGAAAGGCTGTTGGTTTTAGGAGAAGTACAGCTAAATGAATTAAAAGCTAACAGCGTGTTAGGGCATCTTCACATGAACATCAGCAGAGTTCTGGTTTGCCAGTACTTCATCTGATGCTTTGGTGGACCCGTGTGCGTGTCTTCAGTGTTGTTACTTCACTGTCTTGCCCTTCAAAACTAACTTCTACCCTGAAGCCCCCGGAGGGTTTTCTTGCAAATTTGCTGAGAGTACTGCCTCGTGTGCTAATATTGTCTCTTTCAAAACTTAATTTTACATTTCATCATGTATGTGCTTGGTAGTCACCTGTTAACTCATATTCAGTGTTGTTTGATGTTAAGGGTCTTGATCTGTCTCTGTGTTTTCTTTCTGTAGTTGAATCAGAGGTCTCTTTTCAAGGTTTCCGGCAGCTGCAGCAATACAGATCTGTTGTGGATCCTAAATTGCCTAAGTAGTAATCATGTACTTAATTAGCCTTTTGTGTATGTGGTATTTTCCCAGCAGTATGTAATGTGCAGTCAAGTTTATTGTGGTACCTTAAGCTCTCAGAAATTCTTGACTCAGTTTTACACTTGATTTAAATCTTAGATATTTTGAAGAGTTTGCATGCAGTGCTGGTCTAAAAGAGCAAAGTATCTCTGCACACAATGTACAAATCCTAGCTAATCCTGGAAGTATGTAATTAGAAGTTTTAGTTGTTTTGTTGAAAATTATTACTTAGGATTCTGCAACAAGGACAATTTCAAACTGAAATGATTTTTTGGGCAATCCATTCTATGTTTTGCAAAAAGTTTTGCAGGTAGCCAAAGTGAGTAAAAATATCTCTTCCCACTGGCCATTTGTAATGATTGAGTTGAAAACAAAAGTGAATGCTGTGCATAATATTGCCCAGATGCTAGAGAAAAATAAAATTATTCATTAATGTTAATACATTCCTTCAGATTACTGTTTTGCCATGGAAATTTATTATTTGTGTTCTGATCTCATGCTGTGTTCTGTTGTTTCAATTAGATTAGGATATTCTTGAAAGTATAAAACTCTGGGAAAGCCAGGTATGCCTAAACATGAATGGTAAAAGGTACCAAGTGAACAGAGCTTTAGTTCTGTGTGCAGAGGTTCCCTTTCACTTTAATCCTAATTTACAGGACACTGCTGCTAATTTAGTGCTGGAAACAGCACTTTACCAGTTCTAAGGCTATCTCTTAAACTGTAGTCTAAATGAAAAAAAGAAAAAAAAAATTAAAAATTGAATTAGTAGCAGTTCGAATGTTTTGGTGGTGTAACAGAAGCAGGAATGGGGCCTCTTCTTCCTGAAAGTCCAAGTAAGAGTTTCAATGCCATACAGATTAAAAAAAAAATACTGAGCAGTGGAACAGTTTGCTAATTTGAGGAATTTGAGATTTTTCCCATGGAGTTTTAGCACTGCTTAGTGTGTTGCTCTAGTTTTTTAACATGCAGATGTATTTAACAGAAATGGTTTGATTCCTTGGAAAAAGCTGTATTCCTTTTGACTGTGTATGTAGGCTGTTCTTATTAAATTTCTGTGTTCACCACACCTAACTATTTTGTACTGAAAAGGAGATGGAGACTTACCTTGAATGATAACTTTTTAGTGTGTATTCTTTTCATGGATCTTTAAAATTCACAGGTGTCCAGATGAAGGCAAGCTATGCTATGTATTTGCAGTTGTAATAAATCACTATTACTTCTGACACTTTCCTCTGTGTTTATGTGTGTATGCTAAAAGTACTGTAGTGTTGCAGATAAAAATGGTTTTTTCCTTGTGTAGTACTCTATTTTTCAGCACTACTTTATCAACAGCAGACGTTGAAAATTTCTTCTCACGTAGATTGCTGCTGTGTGACAATTTCCCAAGTATAATTGTTGAGTGTGCTAGCATACCGTGCGTGTTTGTGGGAATTTTACACTTGTTTTCATCTCTTGCACATTACTGTTTGAGTTTTCCCCAGTAGTGCTGCAGTTGTTCCCTTGTGGTCACATTTGGCTTGCTTTCAGGAAGCTGGTTTTGCATCTCCCTAGTGCCTCTGGCTTCTGTGCAAGTGTTGGATGTTTCGGTGAGACAAATGAACAATTTGTGTGGTTACAGTGCATGAAGGAGAATGGATGGCATAAGAATGATATTCAACAAGTGGTTCCCTGTTATTCAAATGCTGACCTCTGTCTCTAGTTCCTCAGTAGTTAACATGAGTGTTTTGGTGGCACTCAGACTTCTCGTTGAACATGGAAGATGATGCTGGTTCTGCCACGAAATGTGTGCTGCACAGTTGGTAGGAGGATCTAAACTCCATGGTTGCTCCATGTTATATGATAGGGGTTCTTACAGAAATTATGGGTAATGGACTCTGCAAACTGTCATATTTTGGACCCTATTATATGTTTATGTAATTGGATTTTACTACGTGGCTTTAACTTTAGCCTGTCAATGTAGTCACAAGGAAGTGACTTGGTGAATTTTATCAGTGAAAAGGAATGTAATTAGTTTGGGAGAAATATATCTCTAAGCTTTTTGCCTAAACTAGAATATAAGACGATAACTCAAATAGTAGCAAGTACTGTAAAGCTATGTTTGGATTTTATTTTTGTTACAGAAATTCTTCTGAAAATATGAATAAAACTATTATTCTTTCCTGTAAAAACATTAGGTTTATGTATTGTTAAGGTTTAATTGCAAATTCTCAATATTTATGTAACAAGTAACCCCCTTCTCCAACCTCTGTTAATAAGGGAAAATAAAGAAAGTGTTTTCATTCTTAAAGATGATACTTATTTTGTACTTACTTGCAGGAACGACTGAAGTTGGTGACTGTTCTGGGTGCTGGGCTGCTGTGTGGAACTGCCTTGGCTGTCATTGTACCAGAAGGAGTACATGCACTTTATGAAGACATCTTGGAGGGTAAGAACCAAACCCAGATGGCCTTTTTTGAGATAACTTAGATCAGTGTGTTATGATATACTGAAGCTTCTTTTTAGGATTTTTAACATGAGATTGATGGAAGAGCTTCACAGCAGTGTGACACAAAGCAGGCATAGAAATGCAGAACTGCTGTAGGCATGATATTGCACTTTGAGGGATATGATCAGACTGCAGATTGATGACTCTTTCTGAGTTATCCAGTCATTTGTGGGTCTGGATACTGTACTGTTGATGGAATAACAGACTTTTATGACAGGTGATGTGTAGTGTTTCTTATTCTGGGGAGTGTTTAACTTCCACTGGAACTTCAAAGGAGGTGAAAGAGTGCCTTTGGCAGGGAATGAAATTATGGAGTATTTGCTGCTTCTCTTTGTAGTTCAGTCTGCTTCTTGTTAAAGCAATTGCAAGAGGTGTTTTACAAATATATGCCCCTGCCCTAATAAGAATTTCCTCTAAAGCTGAAAAGCATCTTGGAATTAATATACTTAGCTGAAAATTATGATTATATAGGGCTAATTTACGGAGTAGCAGGCATTTCTTCTTGGGTGGTGGTATACGTTACACATCTAAATCTCTTTTCAAACATCAAGTTCTAGTCTGCTGTCACCGTCTTAACCACCTTATCATCTCCATGAAGAGCTCAAAGTGAGCAGAGATTGTGTCTTGCAGGGATGTTTGTGTGGAGAACGTCTTACGGCCAAAAGCCTTAACAGAGCTCAGTTTGAGGTTATGACATTGTTTTAAATAGCCAGGGCTCATCACTTCTGTTTGGAGTGCACTTGAAATTTTGCTTTTGCTTGGAGACCTGTGCTGTTAGATGACCATTCATGTATGAGATTTTTCCTGTATGCTCAGAATCAAATCTGTGAAGGTAAGGAGCAATGTCTTACTGATTGCAGGGGAAAGCACTATAAAGGTGAGGCTGTAGAGATGCCTTGCAAGCATCTGGTGTGCTGTTGTTGCTGATCTGGGATTGAGAGGTAACCGTAGTCCTTTGCTTTTCCTGTAGTATTGGGTTTTGTGTTTCTAAACTTTTAAATTTCATTTTAGTAATGTGCATTAATGTGTGCTATTTTAGCTTCCACTAAATTTATGTTGTTCTGCTTAGATTTAGAATAAATAGAAGATAATATATAAAATCATCCTTTATCAAGAAGTGAAAGAAGCTCTGATTATGCTTTTATACTGTACTATAATTTGTGCACTCTGATGTCAGATGTCTCTAATGAGCTGTAGTTGTGGGTTTACTCTCCATTCAGTTTTAATTCTGAGTAGACTGATTTTCTCTTGTAATGATAGAGCTAGCAATGAATACAAATGTTGTGAACATTTGAGGGTTTTAATACTTTTTCACAAAATGGGGCATAATGTTCACGTATGACTCGGCAGCTTGCTGTGTAGAGCTGTATGGGGTATAACTTTGTTTAGTATGTGGCAAAAGAAGATCCTTCACAGTACTGCAGTAGTAAAAGAAGAAGTATTTATCTTGTTTAAAAAGAATTGTGAATGGCTTCAGACTTGATGTCTAACTCACAGGATTTTGTCTAACAACAGTGTGAAATTTTTTTTTTGTATTGCAAAGGGGCAGAATTAATGGGTACTACAGATTTAACTACAAAAATTATTTCTAATATTGTTCTTAGAAAAGCAGAATATTCAAAATTGAACTTAAGACTATGAGAATAGCTTTTTCTTTTTTTTTTTTTTTTCAAGCTCACCTATTACATAATTAAACCTAGAAAGGTGGAACTAAGGGAAACGTCAAGGTATATTCACATAAGTGGAAAAACAAAAAGAGAAGTCTTTGTTTTCCCTCTTTCAGGTTTATCTAACTGACTGGTTGCCTGCCAGCAAGCATTTTAGTGTTTTCCATTGATACAGAAGTAATTTACTCTTACTTCTGTATTTACCCACAGGCCATGGATTAAATGACTTCTAATTTTCGACCTTGTAGGCTGAGAGTAAATAGCATATCATGACCTTGGATTATTCTTTGGTCATAAACCTGTGTATCAGTGTAGTGAAACCTTGGTTTGGGTATTACCAGCAAATTAAATTCCTTTGCTGACTTCTGTCCTTTGTTTTAACTGCTGAAACCTCATACCCACTGTGAGAAAGATTGCCCTGAATTATACAGTTTTATGCCTTGAAATGATCTGAAGTCAACTTCATAATATAGATGGCAAAAATCTTGTGTGGTCCAAAGCAATTTTCTTTCTCAATCTTGTTAAGCAAAGATATGTTTGAAATCTTTGCTGCCAGGCTTATTCTGATGTGCTTTGACTGTAGTAATGGCATTGTGACGTTTTGTACAGTGGAATGAAGATACACTTGTCTCATCCAGGAGGATGTGTGAATATTCCAGCAAGACAATGACTTGCTAGAGTAAGTCAAGTTCTTGGTAAAAATTTTAAAGCTTCTGAAGAGTAGTTGCTATCCAAAAGACCTTCTAAAAATGAAAAAAAAACCATGGACAAGCTTTAATAGCTTGTGTAGGGAAAGGAAACCACACATAATTCATCCCCAAGGGCTAGGAATTCGGGTTTCTGAGATGGTTCTTGCATTTTAGGTCAGTGTGTTGGACTTAAATATTTTTGTAGTCTGTATCAATGGAGTGTATCAATACCAGCTTTTTTGTATCTCAGCATCAGTTAATCTTCTTAAAGATGGTATTAAATATTTTAGTGGATGGAACCTATTTTATCTCCTCATCCTGTATTTTCTCACTTAAATGAAGATAATGAAGTAACTGCTTGATGGTACCTCTGAATATTGACAAAACTGGCAACTTCAGTTAAAAAAGGAATTAAACAGCAATTTTTGTGAATTAATTTGTATTTAAAACGCAACCCAGCTGATAACATATTAATGCTTTCTTTGCTTTTCCATGCTGAAGATACATGAGGAGAAACCAAGCAGGCTTTGCTAAGAACATTATCGAAGAAAGACCTTAAACAAGGACTTGTATGTGTTGTCCAGGAAAGTGTGAGGAAGGCTTTTGACAGGGGAGGAAAGAAGTGACTCTGTCATTTTTGATCTCCTGATCTGTTTGCTTGCCTGTCACAGGAAAGCATCACCCAGCGAGCGAGATGCAGCACGTGATGGAGTCTGAGAAGGTAGCGAAAATCCCAGCGGTACATGAGCACGGCCATGACCATTCCAGGTTGCACGCCTACATTGGTGTGTCCCTCGTCCTTGGCTTTGTCTTCATGCTGCTGGTGGATCAGATAGGCAGCTCTCATGTGCACTCTACAGATGGTAAGTAAAGAGTCACTTAAATTAGATTTGTTAATTAATTAGCAAGTTGCAATTTTTTTCTTTTAATGCTATCGGGAGGTAATTTGTCCAGTCAGGTCCAGAGTTTCAGTAGGTACATAAACCTAAAATTAAAAACATAAACCAGGGGCCATGTGAAATGTTTGTGCTGAAAATCTATCTCAAAATTCACCATAATTTGAGAGCTTGCCTCAGTAACATGTATGAGCACATATGGTGTGGGCTGAAGGGTGACTTCACACTTGAGTTATTGTCTGTTTTACAGTATCACCCATAGGGGATTTCTTTGACTTTCCAAAAAACTTCAGGTTAGTCTTATATTCATTTAGTTTTTTTCTTAATTGTCATATATGTAGGTAAAATTTGCAAAGAACAGCAAGTTATCTAAAGTAAGCTGGCAGAAATTATTAGATGTAAGCTCTGGTACTTTAACTGCATAGCTGGACCTCCCACACTAGTCTAGAATCTCTCACATGTCAAAATACTTTTTGTTTAGTAATGGTTAATCCAAAAGAATTGTAAATGAAATGTTTTCTGTGAATATTTCCTCCTGTTTGACTTGAGTATACCATTGCTGTCGTGAAAGTGCAGCTTATGCCATTAATTACTCACATGGTTTTACTCACGCCCCTTCATTCAGAAGATCAAGCTGACCAAAGACAATGCATTAGTTTAGATCTGACTCATTGGGAAACTTCATGTGTACCTGGGAATGAAGAGAGACTGGGGATAAGGGGACAGGCAGAAGGAAAGAAAAGGACTGGAATTTCTGTTTTGGCATCACTGTAGAATTAGTGAAGCAGCGTAGGTGTGCTTACAGATTTACAGACCACTGGGATAATCCAGTCATGACTGTTCAAACTGTCTGGAATTAAACAGTTGAATAATAAGATGTTCTTACACTTGTGTGGGCCTTACCCACCCTGCAGTGATTCTTTGTAACAGTTTCACCACTGGTTGTGTAGTAGTGGTGGATATATATTGATGCTGCCCTGTTGTGCTGTGTAATGAGCTAACCTGCAAATATCAGGTAATTCTGATCAAAACACTGGATCTTAAACAGCCCTGGCTGCATTTCTCCTTTCTGGTGTAAAACGTCAAAGGGAAATCTTTACAAGGGGTATTCTGACAAGTAGACTTTATTGTTTACTTGGAACTGCCAGGGAATCACTGCAACAAAAAATGACTGTCACCTGAAGGAAACTACAAATGATGAGCTGTGTGGGGAAAAAAAATCATCCTGACTCTCAAAGAAGCTCCGGATTCTTGGGATCCAGAAATAACTTCTCTTTTTCTTGGTGGCACAGACCTTTAACATTTCATTTTAGGAAGTTAAGAGGAACATCTGCCTCTGCCTATCAGAGAGATCCTGCAAATTGTAAAGAATTATCCATGAGTCTGTCACTTGTTTGTTGGCAGAACTTCAGGTGATTTGAAAGCGTTAAGTATCGAACTATTTTACAGTAAATCTAATGCAGAAATACAGAAGCTGGTAGTTTTGAATACAAAAAAGCAGCTGGGGGAGATATGTACAGTGATATTTGCATTTTTTTTTCCAGCTGTGGTCGGTTTATTTTTTGCTGTGAGACAGGATTAGGAGAAGAGCAAAGCAGGCTCAAACTGTGAAAGGGTATAAAGAAAACTATTAACAGAACTAAAAGAAGAATAACTAAAATTAGAATAAAACCTTTAGAACACCTCTCTTCCTCCCCTTAACACTCTCTTTCCCACTGACAACACACAGAAAGAACACCTGGACTTCTTAGTTCTCTATTTTTAGAATAGTCCTTTGTCAGTTTACCTAGGGAGAAAAGCATCTTTTTGTTAAGCTACGGAGAAGGCTCTACAGGAAAAACAGTTCTTTTGTGGCTTCAACTTCCACGAAAAGCAGCTGCCCAGGAATCTGCATTTGTGAAGTTCCTCCCATCTTTCACAGCTTTCCCCACAGCTGTGTTTATGGGCCATGTCAACTTATTGGGGTGTTATTTTAAGCATGAGCTGTTTTACGATAAAACAAAAGTTCTCTTCGTTTGTCTCTGGGAAACAGAAGCTTTCTTCTTTTATTCTTGGGGCAAGGTTCTTCATCTCTCTCATCTCTCTTTTAAGATACTCATTGAATCACAGCTGCTGCAACATCTGCTTATTTCAACACTGGTGCCTTTGCTCACTGCTGTGGTTAGAACGCTGCATCTCCCCAGTGCATTTCCATAAGTTACAAGGAAAACCAAAATTTGATATATTAAGTATATCTTTACTATAGCCTTACAAAAGAATTTCAGCCCAAGATTAAGGCATCTCTTTAGTTTCCCCTATCTAAAATTTAACTTCCTTTACTGACTTAAAGTCTTACGTTGTTATCTTTACATGCCTTCACCTTTTCCTTTTCTTGATTTAGGAGAGAATTGGTGTTTGTGGGGTCATTTGTTCTTAAGCTTTATCAATTGAAACAGTTTTTATAGTGTCTTGCAATATTGAAAGGTTAATTTGGTCAAAGCTCTGCATTGGGAACATGGCTCACCATGCCCCTTTGTTGGCCACGTGGTTTCCACCGACCCTGAGTGAGCCATGCTGCCGGTCTCTGCCGAGGTGCTGAAAACAGGAAAAGCTGCTGCCGATGCCTTTGTCCTTTTGTTTGCAGCAAAACTGGCTTAATGTGGCTAAGTAAATAAAGTTTATTGCAAGCCATGCTGAGGTGATGGTGGCCGTGTGGGACCCCAGCTGCTCCAATCTTGGCTACATGGCCACTCCCGGTCTGGAATGGCGGTGGCCACATGGCCGCTCCTGGCCTCAGCACCAGCTCCCCCAAGTTGCTCCCAGTGCTTCCTCTGCTGGGAAGGGGCCTGGCCCCGCTGGCAAGGGGCCCCAGCCACCTTCCAGGACAGGGCCCAGCGGGCTCCTCAGTGAGGGGCTCGGCAGCCCACTCACCACCCCTCTGGGGGCAGAAATCTCAGCTGGGCTGAGCAGGGCCAGACCCAGCCCGGCAATGTGGGCTGAGTGGGGCTGGCCTGGACCCAGCCAGCCACGTCCTCAGAGGCTGGAAGCCAAAAGAGCTATTCCTGAGGTTTTTCGTCTTAAAATGTGTGCTCACAAAGGCATATCCACCTTTTTTATTAGTCTAATCATGTGTCAATATTTAAAATCGGCTCCTAATTGGCTCTTTGTTACGTCCACAGGAAGTTAACAAGGCCTCAAACAAGGAACTATTCCATACCAAAAAATAAATCAATGCTAAACCAAAATGCCAGTACGGTTTATTCTTTTAATCTCTTTATCGTAACTGTTCTCATGACTGTTTCAGATCCAGAAGCTGCAAGATCAGGCAACTCCAAAATCACCACAACACTAGGACTAGTAGTCCATGCTGCAGGTAATGTGGGACCTATTATTAGTGCTTGACAAGTATATGCATTACTGTGTGGGTCATCTTTAGGTGGGATAGGGACATTCGGGTTTTGCTTTTGGCGGTGGCCTTCCCAGAATTAACTGGGAGCTCAGATGGTTCACGGAGTTTTATTTGGGTATTTTTTTTGAGAAAAAAAGATTTTTCTCTTTTACTCTTTACTTTACTCTTTTGTTTTTCCCTTCAGAAAGGTTGTGTGATGCTCATTCTGCCTCTTCAATTCCTTTGCTGACTCCTTTAGCTGCTAAATTTCAATACACGCTAATACATTTGATAAGTTGTATGAAACACATTTGGGTTGACTTGTTGGTTGATGGTTTTTTTTTAAAAAATACTAATTTAAAAGAATAATACCTTGTAGGGATAAAAGAAGGACATTATAAAGTAGAGCACGAAGACTTGACTGAAACATATTTAGGCTGACTTGCAAGGACTGACCATTAAGTGCATGTTACACTCAATGTTCATATTGTGATTCTTCACTATATATGTGTAGTATAAACATATAGTATAAATAAATACTGTGCTTTTCATGTCCTATTGAAGGTTGTTGTCTAGATAAATCAGAAAACGTTGATCAAAAAGATACTTCTTTACTAAACAAAGTGTTTGTATATTAAGGAGTAGTATAGTATGTGTTTTTTATTTCATTTAGACAGTATATTTATTGTAAGTGATAAAAAATATTTACAATAGTGTTTATATTTGAAAAATCATTTAAAGGCTAATAATTAAAATTCTTGCAATGCTTAGTATCTAAAACAGATTTTTTTAATTTAGAGAGTAATTATCTTCTAGTACAGAAAACTAAAACAATTAAACTTGTTACTTGTTCTGATTTGAAGGAATATGTAAATATGGAGTAGATTCCCATTATGGTTTTTATGGTCTTGGGATATATGAGACAGTTCCTGTTGAGGGTTTTCTGATATTCTGAAATGTTATGGCTTAACAAACAAAGGCAAGTGCATCCTCTATTGTGTTGCAGTTGTTAGTGGCTATTTTCAGTAGTAGACTTTCTTAAACCAAGTGTCTTCTACTGTCAACCTTTGAGGGGGTGGGGAAGCTCATGTAGAAGAATAATCCATGAATCTGCACTCTGTTTTTCAGCTGATGGTGTTGCATTGGGTGCAGCAGCTTCCACTTCTCAGACCAGTGTCCAGTTGATAGTGTTTGTTGCAATTATGTTGCACAAGGTGAGTTATCATCAAAAAAATCTTACTTGTTCTTTGAAAGACTGTTAACACCACAGGAGTTGCTAGAGGTCTACAGTTTCATTAATGATGAAATACAGAAGTGTTTAATGCCATTGAAATGCAGAGGTTAGTACAGTGTCAAGGACCAAAAAACACAGGTATGAGCTATGACAGAAGAGCATATGGTTGCTGGTAAGTCTGAATGAAGTGTAATTGAGAGAGATTTCTGACTGCCTACTGCCTACCTTGGTTGCAGAGGTTGGGAAGAGTATCCCAAAAATAGAGAGAGAAGAGTAGCTCATGAAGAAATGTGTCAGCTTCACACTGACTTCTTCTGAGGCTAGTATGGTAGTGTTTATTTAACAAACAAAAACAACCTAGGTTATTACTGCTGTTATGAGACATATTCAGAGAAGTTCTAAAGGTTAGGCACAGAAGTATATGCTGGTGCATTCAAGGTGGAAAAGGAGTTTTATGCTGGTTAAAACATTCTTGGTTTTATGATGTTCATCAGAAAATGGGGATGATATTTTTTGTGAAGGGTTTTAGTGTTTAAAGGGTTAGTCTTTTGAAACCTCTGAATATCAGAGTACTAAATTACAAATTCTGGTTATCTCTATTGTAGTAGCTGAAACATCACTCATATACCATTTTTGTAGGAAAACAAATGTTTTGCTGATGGTCACAAGCAAACAGTGGCTCTTGAAGATGGGGAGGTCTTTGCTGAATACTTGTCTGATGTGAACCTGTTGGCCATGTAGGCTCTAAGCATACTTGTGCAGATGAAATTTGCCTTATGGTAGCCTGTGTGTGGTTTACAGTGGTTAGTCATAAATTCATCAGAAATTGTATATAATTACATGTTCAAAATGTTAGGAAGTGCGTATCTATTGTGTCTTTTCTGTGGTGTTCATACAAGTAATTGTGGTTTATGTAAATTTGTTTGAGGGTGGCAGTGTCACTGTCTCATCTTGGAGCTTAACTTTTGGCTATTGCCAGGTGGAACTTGCTTTTGTTATTCTCATGTTCTTAACTGACTTCTGGAATGGTACAATTTTAGAGGAGGAAAATTTCTCCTGTGAATATTTGGTATTAGAAGAGAAACCTGTTTCTTCATTGGTGTCTTTTTTTCTATTTTTCTGATCCTGACTGATTCTTTTGTCTCAATCTTTTTTCACTGATGATTTCCTTCTATGTTAAAAAAAAAAAAAAAAGACTGCGTACAAAAATGCTTAAGGTATTTTAGTTTTATGTCTTACCTCAAAAATGTCTGGGTGGATTGCTGTTGTCTATTCAAGCAAAAATATAGTAAATTCTATGAGTAGTGGGACATCTATGCCTTTTGGATAAGGAGCTGGATGCCAGCACAGGGAGAAGGAAGGATTTGTTTACTTCCTGGTGAGAACAGGAATGAACTAATCAAAAGAACTCGTAAGTCTTTGTTAACATGGAGGCTGATTGTTACCTGTCTTCAGGCAGTTGTTTCCCTCCCCATGTTAATTGTAGAATTTTTCTACTGCAGATGAAGAAACTGTCTATCTAAGGGTGTGTGATACTAACAGGATGAAAAAAGAAATTACCTAAGTTGATGGAGTCTTAGGGGTTATAGCAATAACTAGTCAGAATGAATATTTTAATACTTATAATGACTACACGAGAACATGTTTTCTGATAGCCAGCACATGAGTTTCCATTCAGTTTGCTTATTAAGGTGAGGCAGTCTGCAGAATGCTCTTAATTTGGGTTAGCTGCAGCATGCTAGTGCCCACCCTGACTATCTTCAATTCAGTCCATTTCAATGTAGTATTTCAACCTTCTCTCATTTTCCAGGGGCTTTCAGAAGGTATTGTATTAGCAGTGAATATTGTTTTTTGCAGGCACCAGCTGCCTTTGGCCTGGTTTCCTTCCTGATGCACGCTGGGCTAGAACGGAATCGAATCAGAAAACATTTGCTGGTCTTTGCGTTAGCAGCACCTGTTATGTCGATGGTGACATACTTAGGGCTAAGCAAGGTAGGTCCATGGTTTTGTTCTACCCAATATCTAGCTTAGAGGTGAAGTTTGGGAAAGGACTGTGATATGAATTTCATAATCAATTATTACATAATTCCAAACTGCTTAAAAAATTCAGCAGAATGAAGATATAAGAAAAGTTGATAAAAATGTAGCAATATGAATACACAAAACAAATAATAATCCATGCATTTCCATCAGAATCAGTGTCATAGCTTCTTTATGAAGTTTGCTATAGTGTTTTTTTCCAAGTCTGATTTCTGTCTTTTATCTTTTCTGCTGCTCTCCACTGAGAGCAATTTATTCATTGTTTTATGTGATGTCTATTTAAATAAGTAATTTTCAACATTGTTGCATGCATTCTTCTTTTAATATGCAGATAGGAAATAATCTCCTCTTGCTTCCTGCAGCATCCCAGAAGTTGTTCTCTATAATCAAAGTCCGTGTCAGAAGTTGAGTCCTCAGCTAGAAGAGTCTTTTTGCCTTATTCTGTGTCTTGGGTCTGTACAGCAAATGGCCTGTGAAGTGGGACACTGCACATGAGTTTATCATCTCTGTCCAAAATAAATGTTTCTGCTTCTCATAAGAGTATCCTGGGATGCTCCAGTATTTCTCAACTGCGATGTGTCCTGATGGTGACATGCAATGGTGGCATGTTGTAAAGGATATAACATGATCTCATGAAACTCAAGGCATGAGAGGAAAGATTAAATAAATCATCTGGGCTAATCCTTTACTTGCTGGATAGGATTTCTATTTGACATTACAGAACTAAAGACAGCAGAAATAAAGGTTGGGTCTGTAAATAGAAAAGAGAATTCTCTTTGAGTACTCTTGTGAAGTGTCCTCATCAAGGGTTGGGTTTGCATTTTGCCCTTCAGAAAGAACAGAGAATTGATAAGGCATCAGGGCTGTCATAGTGCTTTTGTGGTTCCAGGTGATGTATCTTTCTCTTTGGAAAAATGACCTGAGAGTAGACACAAGAACTAAGATTACACCTGAGTTGGAGAGCATTGAACAAGCATTTGAATCTGAGTGGGTTTGCATTTCATTGCATTTACTGATCTGTAGCATATTTTAGTCCTATTATGAAGGTGAAGAGGTGATCAGTTTTGATGCAGAAGATGCATTTCTTCATGGAGTTTGCATGGAAATGCTGGAAAAGTTTTGGGTGTCTACTTCTACATACAAATATTTAATGACTGATATTTGGGACTTGGTTCTGAAGAGCAGTGAAACAGATATGTTAAGGCTAACATTTTATTTGAACCCCTTGTTTAGAAAAAAGGGAGGAAAAAAGTCAATCTTGAACATCCGTCCTAAAATTTGTGGGTTTACAATATGATTTTTTTTTTTTTTCCCCAAAACCTGTTTGGTATGTTGGCTGTGAGCTGATTAAACAAGATGCTTCAGTAGGCTGTGACTTGTTTCCTTTTCAGAGGGTTCCCTTGTAAAGGTTTTTTTTTCTTTTGTAAGTCCAAAATGAGGTAATGAGCAGGAGAGGTGTCTTTCTGTTCCCCCACAACTTCAGGGTGCCAGTTTCTGCATGTAATGTGCAAGACAATAAAAGTCATATTAAATCATTGTCATTGTGAGATGAGACTTGATAGAAATCCTACTGTGCCTGGATACTGAGAGAATTTTTTTATTATTGATTGAAGAACTTCTATTTATTCTCACTTTTTTTTTGCTTTTTTCGTTTCAGAGCAGCAAAGAAGCCCTTTCAGAAGTCAATGCCACTGGAGTTGCTATGCTGTTTTCTGCTGGGACTTTCCTTTATGTTGCCACAGTTCATGTTCTCCCAGAAGTAGGAGGAATTGCTCATAGCCACAAACCTGAATCAACTGGAGGAAAAGGACTCAGTCGTCTGGAGGTGGCAGCCCTAGTATTAGGATGCCTTATTCCTCTAGTTTTGTCTATTGGACACCATCACTAAACGCTCAAATTTCACTGTTCTCCTCCTCAATAAGACATGAGCAGTAAATGTCTGCTGCTCCCTTTATCATTCTTTTGCCCATCATTCATCCCATCCACTTTATGGAGTTCAGAGGGAATCTTGATTGCAAAATGAGGAATACTTGGAAAGTTTTTAGTGTAGCAAAATGTACTTTGGCAGCCGGACTAAAATTCTATGTAACTTTCTTTTCTGAAGACACTTGCTATTTTAATTGTTACTTCTGGCCCTATTCTCAGGGAGGATGGAACTTGAAGTCTGAGAAAGGTGAGCGGGGAAGAAGGTAGCGACGCATCACAGAATTGCAATCACCAAAGTATCCTGCAGTTCAGCTTTCACAGCAGAGAGCAAAACCCAAGGATGGCTGCTTGGTGAGAAGTTGAAGTCTCACTGATGAAGAAGGAGACTCTCCCCCACTGGTTCTGCCTTGTCCTGGCAATGGGACTGGCCCTTGTGATGCTTGTCACTAATTGTGTTGCAGAAATGGGCTATGCTGGGAACTCTGCATAACACTGCTATTGTCACAGAAGTGTCAGTTGGTAGGAAAGAAATTATGTAGACAATATATAAGATTAGAGGAAGAAATCATCTGGTTAAGAAAGTGCAAATGAGTTTTGCAGTGGATTCCATCCTTTAAGACAAAGGATAGAAGCAAGGAGAATAGTGTTTTGATTGTTTATTCAATTGTTAATAAATTGTAAAAAGGCACTGTTTCTTTGGAGATAGTTTTCTGCCAAGTCAGTCAAGTATTAAGCACCAAAAATGTCAGCAGGAATTGCACATTGGCTATCGTGATGCACTACTGCTTCTGTTGAGAGAGGTTCCCATCGTGCCCTTTGAAATAGAGCTGTTCTGGCCTCTGAGGAGTAGAAATCTGGTGGAGACAGCTGTTGAGGGACCAGAGAACTTTACTAGCTCATTTTCAAAAACCTGAATTGCTGTAATCAGTGGGGGGCTCTGTGGGCTTTTCACTTAATAAAGGTATTACGGCTAACAAAACAAGATGTTTAGTTAAATATTTATGCTGCAGATAGAATACAAAGTGTTTCTAAAGCAGTTCTGAACAAAAAAACCTCAAACCCACAAATAAAAAACCAAACTGGTGGGTACCCAGTGGACCTGTTAGACATTTTGCTTTTCCTTTGGGAATTGTTCATTTGCCTCTTACTGGTAAGCAATGGTTTTGGTGAATCTACCAGAGGACCTTCTGCCAATTGCTGATGTCTCTCACTGCAGAGGAGTGGTGAAAGATCCCTCCACTTTCAAGGCACAGCTTTTAGGCACCGTTTCCCTTATGAAAAACATGCTATACTCTAATGTGCATTGAAAAGTCAGGAATGCTTGACATGCACAGAATCAGCATAAAATTCTTTCTTTAGGGGAAAACTTTTTAATGCTGTACCCCTTTTAAGCTATACTTTGTCAGCACTTTTTGAAGATAACATTGCCAAATATATTTTTCAGTTTTGTTTTTTTAAATTAATTTTGAAGAAATGTCTTAACTGAAGTGCTTCTTGTTTCCATATGAATGAGTGCAGCTGTTTGTCATTTTATTACTTAAACTGCAGAGCCCATTGTGCCTCAAAACTTCTTTGCATTTTTGTTATTGTTCTGTTTGTCTGTTCAGAGAGTAAAGGGTATGGCCTGGCTCTTGGTCTAGTGATGGCTTTGTGTGTTGGTTCTGTAACAATACTGATGTATCCCAGGATTGAACCTAGTATTGATTCCCAGGAGTGCTTGTTCATTTGTGTGTTTTGCTATGTCAGATCAATGCAAAATTATTAGAAGTCATATTTTCCCACAAGACAGTATTTTCAGATAGAATTAGTGCTTCAGGCCTAAACAAGCGCTTTTTTTCTTTTTTACATTAGACCTTCAATATTGTGTTCTGAAAAGCCACTGCAAAATTAGTGATGTGGATGGGATCCTCTTCTGTGTGTTTTTCAGTGGGGTTTTTTTGTCTGTTTTGGTTTGAGGACTTTGCATCTGGTACATAATGCAACTGGTAAGTTACTGGTTTAAAAAGTTCAGCAGGACAGGTTCCTAACACATGCAAATGATACACAGGATTTTTACCCCAGAGTTCTGTTCTTCCTGATTTCCCCCTAATGAGCTTCCTTCTTGATAATCCCACTATTTTACCATGTTTAATCTTTCCCCATAACTATTTCCAAAAGCTGGGAGGTTTGCAAGAGCGGGAGATAGCTCAGTGCAGCACGAGGCTCTTGCATTGCGTGAAGCAGTAAGTTTTTATTCTTTAACCTCTGTCCTGTCACTTGCATGTGCAGCCCACGCTGGGAGTTAATTTGGCACCCTGACCGCCTTCAGCCTCACTTTGAGTATAACAATAGCAGTGGTTGACAGAGGTAAGGTTTCACGCCTTTTGTTCCCTACTGAAGCATGTGGATAGGACCTATTTACATGGATCGGTGTGTATTGGTGAGGGGGTGGCAGCCAGGCTTTGCACTGCTGACATAACCTCTGGCATATTAATCACAGGTGCCACTGCTGAGAGGTCTTGTCATCTTTCCATTTTCCTGTCCTTCACATCATGTTTCCAGTTTCTGGGGCAGCCATCAGAAATAGTAATACTTAATTTAATGAATCATTAAGTATAGAGGCCAAGTTACAGCAGCAGGTGAGGGAATTTGAATGGCAACATTAGCAACTTAAAATTGGCACGAAAATTGTAAAAACATACTTTTTATTTTAGCATTTGGTTAAGTGACAGAAGACTTCAGTGATTTTTATTTTTTCTTCTACCCATTTAGAAGTAGCAACAGCATTTTGTTTTGGCTGCCTGTTATCTCAGTTGAATTATTATTATCAATTCTGTAATTGAAACTGCAGTGACTGAAGAAGCTTTCGGTTACGCTGATATGGAGAATGTAAAATTTTATATTATCAAACCTTCACAATTTTTGGTACCAAATGGAGGATTATTTTCTTGAAGCAGAGCATTGTAATGAGTTAAATTAAATGGTCCATTTTATTATAGCCCTTTCTTTCTACCTATCTCCCCATCTGTCACAGAAAATCCAAGCGTTGCATGTAGTCAGGGCCATCTGGTATCATTTTCTACTCCTCAGGAGACCTTGGTGCAAACAAATTCCTCTTACTCTCTCTGTAATAGCCTCTCTGCCCGTTTTTTCTTCTGTAAGGTAGGTGGCAGTAGGTCTAGCAGGTAAACGCTTAAACCGAGTGCCAGCCATGTCCCACTTTCCTTCTGTAAGTCCCTCTAGGAAATCCATAATCTTCTCATCACCTGTTTCTTTTCAGTTAATGATTTCCTAATTGGCAATAGGAATTGGACTAAAGCAGTCTCTGTTGATCCTTATGTCTTCAGGTAATTTCCCTACTGTTCTAATGCTTTTATTGTTCCTTTTTAAAGAAAGGAAATACTTCTTTTTCAGCACTCAATGACAGAGGCAGAAGCTTCACTGACATTAACTTAAGTAAGGATGGCAGAGCTGTCGCACCAAGACAGGATTTTTTAATTGTTTTGGCTTGTCAGATGTCTGGGTGCTAAACACAGAAACCCACTGTTGACTCCAAAGAACTATTTCCAGGTGGATTATATAAAAGGCTAATCTTACCCAAGAGGCCCAGGAAAACCACGGTGTGTTTATTCAGGAACTAGTTCAGAGCCTTCAAGGAGCTTTTAACAGTAGCAGGTGTGTCCATGTGGTATCAGCTGACTGCAGAAAAGAAAGAGATGATGTGGAATAAATGCTCCTGCTGCTCCCTTCCCGTTCTGTGCTGGCACTTGGGAAAAAGAGAAGGAAAGTGTATTCTTGTGTACTTGTATTCTTTTGAGGGTGGAAGGAGGAGGAGTGCAGTATGGTGGGAAAGTTTATGATGATATCAGATTCTTTATCACAAATTTCAGATTCCTGTTCACATCAAACTTCTTTTAAAAATAGGTTTTTTTCCCTTACTGTTCTTATATCTCTTAGCAGCCTTGTCTTTCCAGGGAAAAACATTGTGTGGTCATTGCTGTTTACCTGACTCCATGTATGGAACTGTAATTTTAATGTCTTTTTTCCAAACCATTTGTACACAAAATCATTCCATGAATGGCTGCCTTATAATTTTTCCACTTTAATTGTGAATGGTTAAAATAATATTGCCGTTTTCAATTTGTTTTATTATATTAAATTTTTACTAGGTGCAGTGCTTTGGAGTTGGCTTGTTATTTACTGCATGGGGTATTATGACAGCTCTGATGGAAAGAAGTGACAGTCTTAAATGGGATGCAAGTGTTGCAGACAGTGTTTTATTTTTGTGCGAGTGTTTTCTGCTTTTCTTCATGATGTCTGAGCACGTCTTGCAAACCTGGAATGTGAAACTGCATGTTGGGAGGCAATGCAGTAGGTGGATTTGGATATGGCTCTGGATGTGTGGGCGGGGGTGGGGTATTAATGCAGAGATGATGTGACAGAGATGATGTGACAGATGTGTTGAGCGGGGCATTTGGCCACTCCTGTCTCTCACAGAGTGTTTAGGAGTTGGCATTGCCCTGAAGCTATCTCCTCCTGTACCCCCAGGGAAATCTCTGGAGTTTACAAGGCTGAGACCTCTTTGGATGGCAACAAGGAGATGATGGGCTTAAGGTTGCTCCAGGCCACTGTTAAAGAGCTGGAGGACCCTTTGGAGTTAAAGGAAATCATCTTTTTTCTGTCCTGTGCTCTCAATCTTGTCAGTCCCAAGCCAAACAAGCAAACTCTTAAGTCTGGCTCCATCCCCTTTGCACCTTTCTCTCAAGTATTTGTATACATTGAGATTCCCCTTAGAGCTGCTGAGTTAACATAGTGTAGATACATTCGCCATACTTTCCAGCTGCCTTGTATGCAGGAGTTTAGACCTGCATTTTCAGAAAAGAGAAAGGGGAATGATGCTGTTATAGCATGAGTGATGTATGAATTTGCAAACTTCAAGCATCCATTTAAGAGATAGCACTTGATGGAGATGATTCATAAGCAATTCATTTAAAAAATGGATTTATGTTTTTATGCTGTGCTTGCTGTCTACAGACTTATCTAAGATCCTGTCACACAGTGTTTTAGCTCTTTCACTCCAGCAATAAGCAATCCTCTCAGCTGCTTGCTTGCTTTTGATTTTTCTGGTAGCTCACAGGACTTGTGTCATTAAGGAAGTGTAATCTCTTTATACTGGCTTAAGGACAAGAGAATATGATTAATGTAAAGTCAGTAGGAGAACTGAAGCAAATGACAGAGGTGGTATTAAAGCTGGTACAAGCAAATGTAAAGCAGTAAGAAGGGAAAGCCAGTATTTTTCCCAGACAGACTCTTGTTTTTTGGCAAGTGAAACTCAGTTTTAATGGTAAAGCATTATGCAGTATATTAGTATTCTTTTAGCGTATTTAGTATGTATGTCACCTCAGTAACTGGAGACTTAATCACTGTAGTCTGTAAATCCTCTTGGAGATGCGAGGAGGTGCTTTGGGTACATTTATGTTACAAGAGTTACTACTACAAACTTAAATATTTAGGAGCTGTGGTGTTGCAGGCTTCCTGGTGATTGCTGTAGAGTGTTCCTTTATTTGTTAAGGAAATAAAAATGTGCATCAACATTTTTATAAGCGACTCATTAAGGATGAGCACAGCAGCAAGATGATGAGCTGTCATCTTTTGTTCCAGCTGACAAATTAAGCCATTCTTCTACTGATATATGCAAGCCTTATCCAAATATCCCTGCAGGCAGAATTGCACAACATTCCACCCTCCTTATCACGGTACTTCTCCTTCTTGTCTGTGATGTCGAGAGGTTAACAAACTGTTATTGTGGATGGGGTTAAAGAAAAATGCCCCATTGAGAAAAACTTGCAGACCTAATAAAAATTAAGCTGTATCATGCTGACAGACACCAAAGCTATTTGGGAAATCTAAAAGCAGATTGAGATTATTAGGGGGAAAATGCTTATTCTGCATTTGTATGTCCAGCCAGTATCTGAAGCAGTAATTAACTTACGATATATGATTATAGTTATGTTGGAGTCTGTGGAGGTTAATGGGCTTCTGCTGTCTGAAGGAACAATGAGACCCTGAACTTTGAATGAGATACTCCTGGTTATAACGGGTTGAAGAAGCCTACTAAAAGCTCTGCTTACAAGCCTTACTAGTGCTCTGGGCAAGTCTTACTGCTGCACCTCAAGCGTATCTTGCCCTTAGAGGATGATGCTATCAGTAGAATGAGTCGAGTTTTTGGACTCCAGTGGATTTCCCATGTTTTGCGGTCTCTTTTTGACAGAGAAATTGAGAGGTGACTGATCTTGTACAAAGCTTTGTACCCTTTATATCTCCTCTGTGCAGACACTTCACGTGAAGGTGACTGGGTACAAGTGGATGACTAGGCAGTGTGTCTGGGAGCTTTTCCATGTTTATCCTTACAATCTAAACTTCAGCATTATGAAAGACGCCTCATCTACAAAAGCTGTGTGGCAGCATGGCTCACAGAAGAACACAAGGAGATGGCCCTCTTAGCCTGCTGTGTGTTGTAGAGCAAAGTCTTCGATGCCCTTCCTTGCCAGAGATTTTATCTTTCATCTGGCTGCTGGCTCACCTCAACATTGCAGGTTTTGTAGTACAGCTGTCATGGTCTGCTGCTGTGATAGATGGCAGCAGTAGATCTTTGTGCCTCTGTACTTAGATAACCACTTGAGAATATGGATGGGAAGAGGAGGCAAGAGGTGTCTTGTGCCTGCCCTGTGTATGTGCACAGCAGGAGTCCTGCCCTTGCTGTGACTGGCTGGATGAGCAGGACCAGGAAGGAGAAACTTGAAGTGGAGGCTGCTATAACTGGAGCTGAGGGGTATTGCACAATATATAGGGGAAGGGTGTGAAGAACATTGCAGGTGTGGTCCCTGGGGTTTCCACCCCTGAATGAAGTCCTGCTTGTAGTGTCCATGCTTTCTAAGGCCTTGCTTTCAATGATCACAGCAATGGTAGGAGTAAAGGAAGCAATGAACGTGTATGCCAGAGCAACTGTGGTCTCTGTGTGCATGTGCGGGGCATTCTATGAACTTCAGGTTAATTAAAACGGGGGTTGGCCATGCTGCTTTCCTGGATATGTATTTATTCTTTAAAAATTAAGCCTGTGAATTCTTTTTTTCTTTTTACCAAAGGGGACAAAGTGGGTAGAAGTTGGTGGACTGCAATCTATATTGAAACCTTTGTAGCTGAGAAACACCTTGAGGATAGAAATCCAGCAGCTTACCTGTTTTTAGAAACATGGAGAATTCAGATGTACTAACTGGTGTTGAAACAGCAAAAGAGTGTGTTTCTCCAGAATGGGCAGCCCTGCATCTCATCTGCTTCTTGCTGGACTGTTTTGTCAGACCTGAAATGTGCTGGTGTTTCTCCAGTTTTTTGCCTGTCTTAATATGTAGAGGTATTACACTTCCCTCCCCACCATTATTCTGCCAAGGAAATGCTAACAAGTCCTTCTCTTTTGCAGGAATTTTTTGGCTGCCCATGGTACCCAAACTACTGCCCTGGCATATGTATTCTTCTGATGCTCTGGATTTAGTACCAGTGTCACATTGAGAAGCAGTGGCTGAGGGAAATCAAGTTACATGCTTAAAGTCATAGAATATTCTGAGTTGGAAGGGGCCCACAATGGTCATCAAAGTCCAACTCTGTCCTGCACAGGACAACCTCAGTCAGATAAGCAGCCTATTTAACTATTGAAGCTCCAAGCATTTTCTGTTTGTCAGGCATGTGAACATTTTGTGGTATTTATGCTTGATGGGGGAAAAACTGTTGCCTTGCAGGAAGCCCATGGGCTAAATTCTGGAGGAAGCTTTCAAGGAAGCTAACCACTCTGATGTATTCTGAAAAATGGCTTTTTAGCAGAAATCTTCGTTGAACAAAAAAACCCCACCAGAGTAAATGAGTTTTCTTCCAGAGGAGATATCTTAGTAGGATTAAAAACAATTAAAATTATCTTTTTTTCATGCTGAGAGAAATAGTCATTTGCTATGGTGTCAGTTCCTGAGAAAGCTACCTTCCAAAAGCCAAGCTATGGGGCTGGCTGATTGCTGTCAAATCCCTTTGCTTCAGTAAACTGGTATCTTTATTTTCTGTCTTCCTCTGAGTGTCCTGAAGTGGTGCTGTATCCACAGCAAACAGCTGGATTTTAATATGAGTGCTGGGCTATCCAGCGTGGATCTGAGTGTGTTTGGAGGGCTGGGGCTAGTGAAGGGCTTTGGCTGGAGCAGGTCACTGAAACCATGTAATTCTTAGCAAGTGATGTCAAAGGGTGTTGTACCTCTGTAAAGGTGATGTCTGGTGGGGTTGCAAATCTACAGAGCCACTTGACTGTAATGCCATTTGCTGAGTAACTTTTCTTTGAGTTCTGCAGAACAGCTCTGACTTTCCATCTGACAATGAAAATTTCATCATTGTGCCAAAGAAACACACTCTGTTAGCGTAACTCACTAGAGGTGAATTGATGGTAGTTGCTTGTCTACTTACAATAGCCTCTGCACACAGCTGTGCACCTCGGAAGCTGGAGCATCACTTTAAGGAGTACATGTGACATTTTGTCTTTGCAAGAATGATGTGTCATAAATGAAACTGGAGCTGAACTTCTCCATGTTGTTTGGGTACCTGCAATTAACTCCCATAATTGCTATTGTTTCTCAGGGTTAAAAATGGTTATGGAACCTATCAGAAACTGAAAGGAAAGGGAATATACCTTACTGGAAGGTAAGATGTGAATCTCTCCAACTCCGCAGTGGCTCTGATCTGCCTCAACTTACTGGCCCCAGTCCAAAAAGCAGCTTGCTCTTTTTTGCATAACACAGTATTGTTAGGCTGCCCAGAACATGAAGGTATAACTTTTCACTTTAAAAAAAAAAAAAACAACAAAAAACCTCCTCAGCAACTGAAGTTAGCCAATATGTGTCTCCTTAAACTGAAGGAGAGCATCTTTGAGCTGGAGGGTGGCCTGTGATGAAGGCACATGGGATAATTCTTGGGCATTTCCTGCAGAACTAAGAGTTGGACTTGATCCTTGTAGGTCCTTTCCAACGCAGGATATTCTGCTGAGAAGTGTTACTTCTGTATAGCTTGCTCTGCTGTCTGCTTCAAACATTTTTGAGCAAAATTTCATTGGCTTGATGTCTAGGAAAAATAAAGACGGCATATTTGCAAAATAATTGCTGTACCAGTGCAACCTGTTGCTCCAAGGAAAAGTTTTCTGATTGAAGGTCCAGTGCTGTCTCTCAAGGATGTGCAGCTGTGTTTCCCCTTCACTAGATTAGTACACACATAAAGGGAATGTTAAAAGAACCACTATTACTACAAATTACTGCATCCAGATGGCAGCAGTTACAAAATTCAGCTTGCTGCTGTCTACTGCCCTAAGCATTGCTCGCCTGTCTCTTGACAAAAGCAAGTTGCTCTTTCCCTCCCCTGGCATGTTGACTTTAAAGAACTTGCTGTAACTGCTCAGTTTGTTGCTTGTCTTAGAGGCCTCCAGAGGAAAAAAAAATCTCAGTTTTTGATGTTCAAAGCTAGAAACCACTTCACCTTCTTAGTCTGTATAAGGTAAAAATAAGTAAAGGGTGAAAATCTGTCCCCTCGTGGCTGGTCACTGTTGTCAGATCTTTGCATTGTTGGTGCAGTACAGCGGCAGGGGCACTGGATCATCTTTATGTGGGAGCTCTGTGGCTTTTCACTGCACATTTATAGAGTAGAGTGAGAGCATAAGGCCCAGAATAATTTTTACTCTTTGTGCAACATAATTTGAGGGAAAATTTTCCCTCTCCTGGTTATGAGTAGCATTTCCTTCTTGGTGCTGTGTATGGAATCATGTCTATAGCATTAATGCTTCTCTTCTGCAATGCAGTGTTATATTCAAGAGTTAGAGCTCAGGTGAGATGGAGGCAGTATCTGCTGCTCTCTTCTTCACCCTCTGCCTTAATGTCACTCTGAGAGGGGACATGTCATATCTGGAACCAAATGGTCAAAGCCAGGGTGAAAGTAACAAATCATGGAGTTTGCTGACTCTCTCATCTATCACTCAACTGACTTTTATCAGGGACCTGCATCTCTAATTTCTCTAATATTGAATGCAGCCTGTGAACCTGAGGCAGGCTCTGTCTCTGCATCTCCTCTTTAAGATGCTGTGCAAGTGCCTCTGACTGTATAAAGCTAAGTGAGCCCATGTCCTGTGGTGTGACCTAGCCTATAGCACATCCCAGGTTTCTGATTGGGGATGGGAAAGGATTATGTGTCTGCACTGTGTCTCTTCTGAACAACAGTATTGGGAACAGCTGGTACCCAACAATTACAGCATCAAAATCTATTCACATGGGATGGCACAGGTTAAATCAAGAGCAGACACCTCAGCATCTGTGGCATACAAGCCATATATAGCATGGGATGTCTGTATTGGTTATAGGATATCCCAAAACCTCAGATGCTTTAGCAGCTGAGATTCTCCCCTAAATTCTAATCCTGGAGGGGAGGCAGGATGAAGTAAGGAACAGTATGATGCTAAGCTGCTTTCCTGTGGGCATTACAAAAGACAGGTTCTTTTGGAGAGCTGTGTTTGTATCAGTGCAGGCAGAAAGGATTTCAAGAGAGGAACAAGGACATAGGGAACCAGATTAAAAAGCTTGCTATGGGAGTACTAAGCAGGAGATGAACATTGACCTGAGCTGTGTGACATATTCCTTCTTGGCCTCTGTTGGGGCCAAGAAGGAGCTGATATCTAAGAGGCAGAGTAGAGACTGTTCTTGCCACCTCTCCAAAATGCAGCAAAGCATGAAGGCTGGCAGAATTTTATGCTCTAACTTTGATCAGCAATGGCCCTTTAAGACAGAGCAAGGCGTGCAGTATGGACACTGCCCAGTCCAAACTCAGCAGCCACGTGAACTCTCCCCAGGTGGGCAGTGCCAGGCTGGCACAGCAAGGTCCCCTCACCTTCTCTGATGACAGAGGGAGTCTGATTGAACTTGCTGGCTCCCACTCACTCTGCCCCAATTTTCCTCAGGACAAATGAGAAGAACCTGTCTCCAAGCACAAGATTTTGGGAATATGTGTCAGAGATGCCTGTCAGTAAAACATCCATCTTGCCCTAATTTCTGCATGGAGTGCTGCAATGTCGAGTGAAATAACCTTCCAAGCTGGCTCTGGTGCAGAGGTATTTTGGCTTGTGTTATTGCTGAGAGCTTTCTTTCTGATGAGCTCTTTCTGCCTCTCTGTGTTTCTGATGTCTGACTCTCTTCACTCTTCTTTTTCCCTTGGGCTGGGACGTGTGCTGTTTGCAATGCATCGGGAAGTAATACGCAATGAGAAAACTCTCATCATCTGTGCATCAGGGAGAGAATTACTGACTGAGTGCTGAGCAGTCAAGTTATTGATTCAAACCAAAGCCCAGTCTCTCTGTCTGCTGGGCTGGTTACATCCTGCTGGTTCATTGCACTTAATCGGATTCCCTGAGCTGCCACGCAGAGGGGGCAGATCCATCTATAATGTTTGCTTCAAAATCCAGTTCTGTATCCCCTTCTCCATCCATGGAACAGGCAGATTCGGATGCCCTGGACATCAGCACCAAAGTGCAGCTGTACGGTGTGCTCTGGAAGAGACCCTTTGGGAGGCAGTCAGCCAAATGGTCCAGAAGGTAAGCCACAATTGCTGAGGGATGCTCAGGTAAAATACAAAGCCTAAGGGTTCTGGGGTAAGTTAAGAGCCTGAGTGCTGAACTCTTGAAGTGCAGCCAGCCAGGCAGAGGCTAGGGATAAAACTTGGGGCATAGCTTCTCTGCTGTTCTGAGTCTGCTTTACACACGTGGTACCCCATTGTGCTCTCTTCTTTATCTGTCCAACCTTGTGCTAAGTGCACTTCAGGGTGGGAATAGAGACTAGCTGCCTCCTCTAGATAATTACGATGGTTTCACAAATGGGGAAGAATCAGCTCATGTATTTTGCCCCTAAACTGCCTGACTTTTTGTTTTAGCACCCAAAGCTCTTGGAGTCCTTCGGGTGCAAGATGGCAGGGCTGAGCTGACTGCGTGTGGGTCTCTACGTGCCTGTGTGTGGTCTGCAGGGGTCTGTGGAACAGCTCCAGCAGTGCTGTGCTGCCTGACAGTGACGGTGTGCTTGGAACAGCACGTGCAGACTGTTCCCTGGGGAGAAGGTGGCTCTGAATTCTCTCCCATCTGGTGTTAGGGAGTTGTAAACTGCTGTGTGCTGTCTATCAGCAGCCAGGAAGTTTGGAGCTGGAAAGCATTTGCTATAGTCTTTATCCAGAGACAAAAGTATGTTCTATAATACTGGAGTGGTGGGTTGGTTTTAAGTTTAGAATTGGTGTAGTTTCTTTGTGCGAATCACTGAATCTCTGGCACTTACTTTTTGTAAGTACCTTTGCTGCAGTCTGCAGTGTAGATACAAATGGTCCATTTCTAAAGCCAGCTTTCCCAGCTTTGTTCTCGGTAGTAACCATAATGCTGGCCAGTCTGGAAAATGGCATAGCCTGAAAAAAAAAAAATTACTTGGGAAGCACTTTTGTGTTTGTAGCAGTCTTTGACCTGTGTGTGGGTTTTATTCCCACCTGTGGCAAGAAAAGCCTTTTTTCACCCAGAAAAAAATTTATGCTGATGCTCCCTACTCAGCTCCCAGATATTGATAAATAAATGAATTGTGTCTGGAAACTAATGTGATTGTGTTACGGAAAAGAAGTGGACAGAATAACAGAGGGGAAGGTAATTTGCCATGGAGGAGGCATTCTTAAAAGGCTCTCCCTAATAAAAATTTCTTGCAGACAAATGGCCCATCTCTGCTCCTTTTGTCATTATTTATTTAGTACTGTTCTATTCCTAGAAGTCAGCCCCATCTTCGGCAAGTGGTAAATATTTTAGTGATAGCAGCTGGGAACAGAAGGGGAGGTGACTGTGGGGCAGGGATGATATGGAAGATTAGTTGCAAGCACAGCAGCTGAGGGTCCTGGGGGACCAGACACAGGTCAGTGAGAGTTGAACACAGGATCTCTGTAGGGTTTGGAAGGAAATAACTACTGGGGTAAAAAGACTTGAATAGGAGGAACAATGTGTTGTTGATTCGTTGTTTGTTTTATCATGGGAGAGACTTGCTTTAAAGTAAAATAAACTTGCATGTTATCATAACAAATCATTATGGGGAGATAAGGAGTAATTCTTCCATTTCCCCCTCTTTTCCCCCATTCCCTGCAATACATAGCTGATCAAGTGCATTTTTTAATGAAAAGGGGAAGAGATGTTTCCCTCTCTGGTTAAATTAAGAAAAAAAATTAGTGTTGCTTGATGTCATTGAGGACCTGACCTCTAATAAACATAGGTTTTATCCTAAGATCTTGGACAACAGTACTACTCCCACTCCCAAGGAAAGCCTTTTCAAGATATGGGAGATAAAACAGTGTGTAAGGGAAGGATTGATCTCATCAGGCCATCAGCCATGAAGATGTGGGAGATACATGGTATTTACTGGCTTGATCCCATTCATTTGGCTATAGCAGCAATGCTTCTGGAGAAACTGAGAAGAGCAACTGTTTAAGGGAAGGATGAAATCTGACTAGATGGCAGATCAAGGAAGAAGTGTCCAGCCATGGTGTCCAGTACTTTGGTGATGAAAATCCCAGGTTTTGGAATTTCACAGCAGTGAGGTTATGCAGGGAGCAGGAAGGCATAGCAGAGCCTTGTTTTAGTCAGGGCTAGATCTGGTAGCACCTGTGGAGGCAGCTGTCTGGAGCATTTTCAGTCCTTTCTTTTGCCCATGCAGTCGTCTGCTCTGAAGCCCAAATATTTGTGTGCTGCCTCAGGTACTGTCCCAGAGTGGGCTGGATGCTTCTGGCATTGGGCCAGCGTATCTGCGTTTGTCTGCCAGGGCTGACATCTGAGTATGCTGCCTTTCAGAGCTTGAGTTTTGAAATGCCATTAGCAGCATCCTAATGCCTCTCTCTTAAAGAAAGGGATACCTATTCCTAATGTGAATTTTCTTTCCTTGTAAAGTAATATCTTTTCAACAGAAAAGCAACTATCTTCTGAGTTGACTGGTGCTTTTGACCAGTCTAAGCTTGGGTCACTGCTGGAGTGGCTTTGGAAAATCATATTCTGAGTCTCTCACTAATGGTCCTCCTCTTCTGAACAATTGCACCTCATTCTTCCTTCCAATGCATGACAAGAAATTTAGTCTCTCCTGCTACAAAAGTTTTGCTGGCAAAGGCACCAGCCTGGCACTGGGGCTGGAGTGAGATGCATAATATGTGTACACACCCTGGATATGGCATGAATGGGGTGCAGTAGCTTTCCAGGATGGATGTAGCATATCCTTCTGTACTATGAAAAATCCCAGTCCCATAGGGAAATGTCAGGCTCTAAACTGTCACCATCCATGTCTGAGACTTTGGGGTTCAATGGGACAGTGCCAGGAAGGGGCATCTGCTTGGTGGACAATTGAGCATCAGAAAAGCAAGGTGAAGCACAAGGAATTGAAAACAGGAGAGAACAGAACAACAGAACATAACATATGCCTATATCTCTCCATAAATCCATCAGAGATGACGGGTTGGAAGGAGGGAAATGCAGCACGGTAAAGAGTATTTTTTTGTCTTTTCTTGAACCGGTCCTGTCTGTGGCATTGCAAAGCCACAGACCTTATTTCCACCGTGGCTACTAACAGTCACCGCGTGTGGTCACAGGCCAGCTGGAAAAGGTAATTGTTTAGGAGCGCTTTTCTCTCAGAACCCCCCTGTGAATGACACAGCTGCAGAGCTGTGTGCAGCGCAGTGTGCCGCCACCGCGGGGCTGCGGGAGCCTCTGCTCCGCTGCGCTCCGTGTAACCTTCCCGTGCCTGCTGCGGCCAGGAGACATCCGCCGCTCGCCGCCGGGATGGGCGTGCTGTGCTGCCGGGGCAGGGCCGGCGGGGAGCTCTGCAGCTGTCAGGGGCAGGGACTGCGGGCTCTGCTCTTTGTGCTGATAAAGATCACTCGCCCGGCGCTTTCCTGAGCTGTTCCCGGCAATAGAGTACTGGGCTGATCTACTAAATGGGATTTGCTGCCTGTGCTCCTGGCCCAGAGAAACACCATCGGAATAAAGGACCAGGGACAATGCTGCGGTTTTATAGTGTGACGACTTCATCTTGGCCATTGTCATGTCAAAAACTTGTGCAAAGACTAGCTAATTAATTTCATTAGCCCTCTGTGATACAAAGAGAGCACTTATTCCACAGAGATCAGGTATCTCAGTTTGTCCAGTGTAGAGCTGTTGTTTCTGCTTTACATCCGAGTCACTGAAATTGTTACCGTTCCTCTGCTATTCCGGTTTAATTACACTGTGGTGCCAGTGGTTCCTTAGTGCAGGATCCAGAAGCAGGGATGGGTGACCAGAGCAGCTGACTGCATGAATGGCTCTTCTATTACCTGTGCTGCCTGTGGAGTATGGCTGTGCCAGCCTGTCTCACTTCTCAGCAGCACCTTTCCTGCTGTTCTCCAAGGTTTTGAACTCTGCTCCGTTCTTAAATTGCCTTTTTGGGTTCTTGTTTATATTAAAAATCTTCCCCTGCCTTTACAACACTCCCTTTTCTCCTGCTGCCACATCGGGGCCTAATTCAGACACATGTTCAGTGTCTCCAGTCCTCCAATCACAGCCCTAACTGGGTGTCTCTCCCCATTCTCCCTTGGCCATCTTTTCCCTCTCTGCTCTTACTTACCCGCCTGCTGCTTTAGTGTTCAACCTGCTCTTGAGTCTTGTAACTCCATCCTCTAGTCTTTTACTTCATCCATCTTTTCACCATACTGCATCAATTGCCCTTGGATTGTTGGGTGGAAACTGGGTCCTGAAGGTCATTTGAAGTGATGGTCTTGGTTGCTCAGGTGTTGCTTTCCAGGTAAGGATAGATGAAGGAATATGATCTGAGCATAAATGCATTATGTGCACAAGCTAATCAGATTTTCAATGTTTTTCCTTCATTACTTGTGGTGGGATTTTGTTATTATTTTTAAACACTTATTTTGGTTTTTTTCATCCCAAATCCCCATATTTTCTCTCCACATCTGTGAGGTCAGATTTAAAATTTTTTAAACTGTGAGAGACACAGCAATTTTCAGAGATTTGTGCTATGCTTTGTTCTTATTTTTGCTTTGATTTTGGTTTCCACTGAAGCATAATCTTAAATATGAGGATTATCATCACTGAGCAATAAAAAGTATGTAACAAACTAAATCCTGGTTTTAACAATGGGTGTTAACTTTTAGATTTAGATTAAAAAATCACACAGAGTTAAAGTTCACCTGTTTCTTGAGAAACCTGGTAAATGTTTCTTGAGATAAGTCAGACTGAAAAGAGTGTTGAAAGTGATGCATAGACTTTCTCTGTTTCATGTGGTGTGTAGACTTTTGGCATCTCTAGATTCATATATGTGCCCCCAGTATCTGGTTCCTTGTGGCTTACTGGACCAAGCACAGGCCATTGGGCAGGCAAGGTTTGTTCTTTTAAGATGTTATTTCTGTAATTATTGTGCAGATAAGGCAACATTTCTGTCTAAAAGGTTAAGTCCTCCTTGAACTAAGCATAGTGTTGGAGACAACAGAAAGATGCAGCTACTCAAAGGAAAACTTTCTTTTAGAGTTAATAACCAGAGATGCAAGAAAAAATTCCTCAGGAAGGCACAAGTCTGCTGTTCACAGAAGTGATGTGGACAGGAGGAACCAGGAACAAGCCTTGTCTGTTCTCTGGAAGTCTCTGATGTCTTGGCAAAATGCCTGCTTCTCCCCACCTCTGATGTCAACATGAACAGGTATAGATGAGAGGGCAAGGAGAAGAAAAAAATTGGGGAACAATAACTGCTCCTGGCGTTTCTGAAGATTTCTGGATGTAAATATGCACCTGATCAATGATGGTCACTTTTAAACCCTTTGGAGAAGGTACAAAGTAGGTCCAGATCTTGACTTTGCTGCACGCTTTCAGAAGTTTAGCTTTGTTCTGCATTTTTTTTTATTGTCCCAAGAGTCTGTGTTCTCTGTTTCCATGGCATTTGGCAATTTCATCTGTGTTGCCAGAGCCATAGCAGAAGAGCAAGAGACAGAAGCTGATGGAAGCAGTAAAGTTTTCACCCAAGTAAAATAATTATAATAATTATTAATAATAATTATATGTATATATAATTTTGTTATGATTATGATAATTCTCTGCCAGCTTCGACATCTTTCTTTAGCTTTTGGAACTAAACTGTTTCCAGACTGCTGTGCTCATCTGTACTAGAGGCAGGACTTGGCTCCATCTGACAACCCCTTCAGGGGAGGACTGGGGGGGATGGACACTCGAAGGAATTAGAATTGTTCTTGTGGATCAGCCCCCTCTGCCTGGAGCCCAATACTAATGGTGGCTTCAAGGAAAGGTGCAGGAATGCCCGGGCTGTGCAAGTGGGAAGCACTGCCTGCAGGGGTCTCCTCTTGTTCCCTTCCAGAAACAAGGGTTTCTTGAGAATGTTCTTGGTATTCACAGAAATGCCTTACCCTTTCCAGTTTCCTTGTGATCTCTTGTCCTCAGGACCACATGAAAGTGATTTACACAGCTGTGCTTTGTGAAGTGTAAAAAGGCATTTTTAAATAATTTTCACCTTCCTGCCTTTCACCTTCTTCCCAAATCCCTCTTTCTCATGTAAAAAAATACGTACAGACCATAATAATACATTTTCTTTGTCATTTACTTTTTTGAAACCTCCCTACTGCACTTGTTCCCATTTTTTTTTCAGCTGCTTTTCGTAATTTTTGAGTGCTGCCGAGATTTAGACCAAACTGAAACTAAGTCAGGTATCTCTCCCCTGTACCACTGCCTATGGAGTACGTGCAACCTCAATTTTTGAAGAGAGGAGGGACTCTCCCAGGGGTATTTCAAAAATCCAAATAAGTTAAAGGTGGCACTCCTTTAATCATAATTTTGAGGACACACTCCAGTAAGTTTGAGGCGTGGCTTAGAGAATCTCTGATATTTTGTGTCTACTATACAATGACCACCAGAGCACACCTCAGGCTAAGTGAGCAGAACAAGGTATATTTTAATGTTACACAAATGAGGAAAAAAAAAAATATTCAATTTCCTTTGTAGTTGTGAAGGTCATAACAGGAGAGTTTGCCAGGTGCCCTGCTTAAAAATATCTCTCAAATTTATTTCTGCTCCTCAGTGCTTTGGTGGCCAAATTCTGCCTCAAGAGTCATTTGGGGATGCTATGCTGTCATTCTCTGTTAGAGTGGAAACACTTCCCCTCTGGCTTACACCGAGATGGGAGGGAAGAGGGTGTCAGGCAGCACATTGCAAAAGAATCATTTAGTTGGTCTTAGCCCATGCAAGAGGCCCTTGAATAAAAGAGGAGCTCTCTCCAATAGGTTGAATTCAACATGTGGGCTAGAGAGGGCACACTCGTGGAGATGCAGAAAGTCTGTGGTCCTATCTTGGGCAGGGAGCACTGTCCCTGTGCCCTCAGCTCAGGTGTGTCCCTGCTGGGCTGAACTGCAAACACAAAGTACTTGAACTTGGCTCTTGCAGTTAAACACCAGCTCTTGGCTGTGAGCAGAAGTGAGGTACCTCACCTTAGTCTCAGGTGGGAGTAGTAAAAACTCTCCTGCTCAGAAAGCAGCTTTAGTTAGGTGGAGATTTTCTTATGCTGTGAACCACAACCTCCATTTCACCAGAATATATTTCCCTTCTCTGTCTTAAAGGTTCTTCATAATTAAAGAAAGTTTCCTGCTGTATTATGCTGAGAGTGAGAAGAAGAGTTTTGAAAGCAATAAATACTTCAATATCCATCCCAAGGTGAGCCGTGTTTGCACAAGGAGGGAGTTACTCTAGTTCTTGCATTCCCTCCCTCTTCCTCCATGGGCGCAGAAAGTGATGAAGAGGTAAGTCCCAGATATCTCACAGGTCCAGGGAAGCCTCAAAAGAGAAAAAAACATGTTGGTGGTATATTTTCAGGATATTTAATGATTCAGCAGACATAGGACTTCTATTTTTTTTACCTGATTGTAGATATATTCCTTTGTTTTCATGATCTAATCAACTAATCCTGTGGCTATAAAAATACTGCTGATAAAGCCAGTGGTGGGGCTAAGAGCTCCATTTCCCTGTTGTTTCTAGCCTGTGCTTGCACTTGTCAGCAGCTGATGGCCCACCTGCCCTCAGTACTGATTGGCCTCTGCAGCTCTCTGCTGCCTGGAGCTCCTCAGGGGCTCTGAGCCTGCTTTTGTCCTCTTTAGTCACTGGAGGCTGATGTAGCACATGAGCGTCTGGAGGTGCTGATTTCACTCATCCTGGTTAGGGGCAGCCAGCTGCCTGTGTGGGGTTTTGTGGGCACAGCACATGTGGGGTTTTGGCTGCTGTCAGTGACTCTAATGAATGCACAGCCTCTCTCATGGTACCACACTGAATCTGTAACGTTTGCCCCTATTGGGAGATCCCTTCCTCCTTGGCGAAACAGTTTCTGCTTCCATGTTCTAGCTAACAGCTTTCCCTCCATGCTGAAGACAGGGCTGCTGTCTTTACCTCCTTCAGATACTGGCTGAGGGTTTCCTGGTGGTAATGAGAGTCCATCTGTTTTCAGGAACTGTGTGTATTGCCCCTCCCAGGGTGGCCAAGGCAGGGCAGGGGCAAACAAAGTGACTGAGGGTGAAAGTTCAGCTCCTGGTTAGCTGATAGTTATGCTTTGTTTTTCTGACTGATTAAAATGCTCTGGTTTATCTCCAGGGTGTCATACCCCTGGGAGGCTGCATTGTGGAGCCCAAAGAAGAGGCCAACATGCCTTATGCCATAAAGATCTCTCATGAAGACTTCCATGTAAGTAAATGTCTTTTCTTCTAAAAATCTCCAAACACCACAGAGCAGGTTAATGCTGATGATCAGAGCTGGATTGGCAGTCTTTTCCCTCCCCACCAAGGTATGCCTACCCTCTCTGGACAGACTGAGAGCAAGGGTGACTTAGCATCCTGAGTCCCCTCAAGGCTTTGCTGCTGCTTTGACAACCAACAAGGAAACTTGCACTTCCTGACACCAGGTTTTCTCATACTAGCAGCCAGTAGACAGATTCTCAGGAGCCCTAGAGCTCATGTTGCCCTAGCAGTTTTATTCCTACTGTGACTGTTTGCTGTCTGCACACTTCCCAACATGTGGGAGGCCTAGGTCTTATATGCTCCCATGTGGTGCTTCTTGTGGAGGAGGAGGAGGACTGTGGTGGGCTCTCCTCCCACCACAGCTGTTTCCAGTTCATGCCATGAGTGCACAGAGGTGCAGAAGGCACCAGCCTCTCTAATCTGGGTTTTTTCCCCTCCCCTCCCCTCTTCCAGGGTAACATTGTTCTAGCAGCCGAATCAGAGTTTGAGCAGGCTCAGTGGCTGGAGATGCTACAGGAGTCTGGAAAAGTGTAAGCTTCTTTCTATTCCTTATTTGCTTTGATCTGCTCTGTAGATGTGTAAAGAATAAAGAGGAAGAAGCCTGACTAGAAGGGCTATGGGGAGTCAGGAAACTCTTCAAAAACAGTGAGAGCTTCACTTGCCTCCTGGACCCATCCTTTTTCTGAAGGGGAGTGCTCTAAAACTGGTGCAAAGCTTCCCTCCTTGTTGTGCAGTGTGTGTGCAGTGTAGCTCTCTGCTCACCACCCCAGGCTGTCATCTGCTAAGTGCATCATGCTGATGCACTGAGTTCCATCTGCTATCCCTCTCTCATGCCTCAGAGAGGTGGGACCTGGGTCTGAACAGGAGCCCTCCTGGTCCAATTTGTGTGGGGAGCAACGTTTGCAGGCTTGACGGAAGTGGGGGGTCAGACAACCTCTCCATATGAATTGGGGGTAAAGTAAGAGCAGAACTGGCAAGCCGTAAAGCTAGTGAGCAACTGCCCACGTGGCTCTATGTCCTGCCATGAGCAGGGACCTCACCAGGACAGTACTGATCAATAACAGTAATTGTGATGCAGTTCTGTGTCCATGGGGCGTACATTCCTTCTGCCCAGATCTGCAAGTGCTCAGGCCATGCAGCAGCAGGATTTGGCCTCTCAAAACTGTTTAATTGTGTAAAGCAGAGGCAGCCTAAATCTCAGGAGAGGCACTGTTAGCAAAACATTTCCAGCCCACCTGCAGGGCTGAGAGGGTTTGATTGCTGTATGCATTCAGTACTGGCTCACTCTGCTGAGAATGCTGGACAGAGATTTGCAGTTTGTTGGCCTCTAACTCTGCAATCCCCCAGCACCCAGGAGCCTGACAATGTCATGAGCAGCTATCCTGCAAAACCAGAGCAGGCTCCTAAATCTCAGCAGATGCAGGAAGAGATAACACTTAAATAGGGATTTGACTTTCCCAAATTAGATATAAAAACTTCCTGGGTGTGTAGGGCAGAGCCTACCATTCAGCTATGAGGCTTAAAGCAATGAACATTTTTCTTTGCCCTTTCTGGCTGCATTACAACATGTGTGTTCTCTTGTCACTGTAGGGACAAGCTGTTTAACTTGTAATACCAGTGTGTGCACGTATGTGTACATACTAAGGCAATATATCAGTTAATTTCAATGTTGTGAGGCTCAAAATGTCAATTTGTAATTAATGGGGACTCTAATGTTATGGTGGATCAGCCCAAGCCAAGCTCTGTGCTGCCACAGTGTGCTTGGCTTTGGTGCTGGGAGAAGCTGTTACCTCTGTGGTAGTGTAGGAACTGCAACACAAAGCTGTCTGTTGAAGTTTCATGGGAGCAGGAGTCCCATGGGACACAGGACCCAAGGCAGAGGTCTGCCACCCACTTGGCACGAGCAGTCTTGGCCACTGCAGAGGGGAAGTGACAGACACAGAGTTAGCCCTTGAGCAGTCTGGAGATTTTTATTGAATAACGCTAGTCTGTACTTGCCTTTGCCAATGTTAAGATGAACTGTTGCTAAGGGACCAAGTTCATTTTTCAGGTGTGTATGGGAGGGAAGGAGGTAGGCAGCACAACTCAAGAAGAGGTACACACAAGTAAGCCCTGCACTGCTGCATTTGTCACAAAGCCAGCCTTTTCTCCAGTCCATGCTTTAATATTCCAGCAGTAGCATTTAAAACAGAAGCTAGAAGTGGCTGCTATCATACAGCAAACCTCCTGCACCTACGTGAAAATCTGCCTGAGACACCTTTCCTCCCCTCTCTGCTTCTGCTCTTGCATCAGAGAGTGGTGCTCTGCTGCCAGTCTCATCAGTGCCGATGGTAGCCTGCATGTGAGGAAAAGCACAGATTATGTGATTTAATGGGGTCAGGTTGGGAGATAAACAGCAGTCAGAAAGGCCAGCATGGGCCAATAAATTGATCTGCAGTGAATAGAAAAACTAAAAAATACAGTTGAATTATTCTAGGCAATCTGTTGTAATGTTCTTCTGTTCCTAGATGGAGATTGTACTGCCAGTCACACCGCAGCACTTAACTAGGATCATCTGCTGTTTTCATTATTATTTAAAGCTGACCAAAATAAACCCCAACAAAAAACAAAAAAAACACAAACAAACAACCTCCCTCCCCCCCCCCCCCGAACAAAAAAAAAAAAAAAAAAAAGAAGAAGAAGAAATAGCTGATGGAGGAAAAACAAATCCAGGCTGGGAAGTATCCTCTGTCCTTTGTTTCAGTTTTGTCCACTACCTCTTTCCATCTGGGAAGGGTCATGCATATGTGCCTGCACAACTGGATTTGGCCTCTACCATCACAGTTTGCTCGGTGATCCCTTCAGTTCTTCACTCCTTTCCAAGCCTCCTGCCCTGACAGGGAAATGGCTTATTCAGTGCAGAGGGGAGTTGATGGGCTCCCCGAGTTTCCATAGTGTTGTGGTTTGGACTTACCACACTTGCCAGATTGTGAAAGCTTTTTGGAAAAGCACAAAGCCCTGATTCCCAGAATGCCAGGCTCTCTTCCCACCCAGAAAGGCGTTGCTGCTGCTGGTGGGGGAGAGGGGCACACATGACCTCTCTCTTTCCACAGCAGCATTCCCTAAACTGGTAGAAAGTAAACTTGGTGGGCAATGCAGTAGAAAAAAGTAACATAGTTCTTATGTCCTGCTGACTATAGAGTGCTGAGTGTCTCCAAAAATTTGATGTGGGTGCTCCCAAAAAAGGTAAAATGCAGCCAAAGCTAAAAGAGACATTCCCAGTGCTGCAGAAGGACTGGAACAGACAGTGATTGAGATGTATATTGAGGTGTATATTGAGATGGAGATTCACTTTAACTTTAGGGTTGTTTGGTTTTTTTCAAGCAGGGCCTTTCTACTTGTCCCATGAGCCTTCCCAGCCCTGTGCTTTCCAACACTATAAGCAATGTAGCTTTTTCTGAAGAAAACTCACCTGGCAAGAAATACAAAATAAAAGAAGCCCTTGCTTGCCCCTCAGCTGCAGTCATAGCCTGGTTCCTCCTTGTAGCTGTGCTTACACTGGTTCCAGCAGGTGGAGGAATAAAAGCTAAAATGCTAAGCAGTGATACAAGTTCATTTTCTAAGTCACACAGCAGTGGGTATAGTAACCTTTGAATAACAGACAGGGAAGTATCTTGTTAGTCTGGGGAAGGGAGAGAGCACTGAAAAGGTGAATCTATAAACAGACACTTTAAAGGCTACAGATGTTTTGAAACCCTCCATGTAATCATGTGATAAACTCTGCCATTCTCCCCACTCCCATCTTGACCTGTTTGCTTCTCTGGGATCAGATTTGTCCTTTAACAGGGAATGTTAGTGAGAAAACACATTCACACCCACATGCTCTCACTCAAGATGGAGAGGTCTACCTGTGGGCAAAACAACACCTTTTAAATTAGCATTCTAATTTCCTCTCTACTCTAGAAATAGCCTCATTAGCTGACAAGAAACACATAGATCTGCAAAGAGCTTGGGCTGCTGAAGCTGTGAGCTGCCTGGTCCCTGGGGTGGTGTGTGTTTAATTTATTTGTCTGGCTTTTATAAGAGACAAAGTACAGCTTGCCTTGAAATAAGAGATTGCCAAATTAACACTTTCCAAAAAGCTATAATTTCAAATCATTCACAAGAGGCCCAGTACAAGAAGATTTACAGATATTTAATATTTATAAATTCCCTTAGGATTTAACAAAGATGGCAGAATTTCTCGGCAGCAAGTGCTCTTCCTGTATGCACATCTATATAAACAGATTGGAATCAATTTTATTTATGTTTTAATGTTATGCATTTTATAGGTGTAGATTTTTTTTCTAATGAAACATGAATAGAAGTGAGCAGCAAACTCCATTTCTGGTTCTGTTTTTGGGTTTTGTGTGTCCTTGGTGTTTAATATTGTATTAAAGCCTAGCCTGTCTGTCAACTCAATCAGTAATGGCTATCTGCTCCACAAGCCCTTTTTTTAGCTTTGCTTCATAAGGTGTTTAAGAGACCTTGAGATCCTCTAGCCAGTGGTCCTACAATAACACAACATGCTCTTTGAATATGCCTGCTTCCTTTAACATTCCCTACTTGCCAGCATCTTGTCTGGCTTTTGTCTCTGTTTCTTCAATGTCAGGAAAAAGCACGTGACTCACAGTGTAGAGCCAGACACAAGTTTACAACTTTAGCAGAGGAGGGGTTGATTGATTCCAGGATGGACGATGGGTACCAGAAAGCCATAGGACGGATTCAATAAGTGGTTGAAGTCTGAAGGGAAGAGCGACTCTAACAGCAAAATATTCAAAAGGATGCAGAAGACAATGTTGCTGGCAGTGGGAAGTAACTAGAGTTAAAAGCTAATATCTAAAGTACTAAAGTCTGGTTCTAAAGTCTGTCATTTAAAGGGTTCCAGGTATGTCCTGTTGCAGTTGGAGGCTGTGGATGTGCTGGATTGGTCTGGAGAGCCCTCAAAATTAAGCTCAGTATAGAAATCTCCAAAACACTGGAAAAAACATTTGAAGAGCTGTGACGTGATGACATACAGTCCATGTATTAAAAAAAATAAAAATTACTGAATGCCAGGGAAATTTCTCCTATTTGTTTGTGGAGAAAACTTTTAGAGAATCATGGTCCCAGCTGATGAGAGTCTGCCTCTTAGAATTCCTGATAGTTTGCTAGGCTGAGTCTTGTGTTCTAGTCCATGGGACCCTGAGCTCTCTTACGTTGCCTGCTTTGTGTCTGCTCTCCCTAGGACCTGGAAGAATGCCCAACTGGGAGAAGCCATGATCGAGAGCCTGGAAGCTCAAGGACTACAGCTGGCCAAGGAGAAACAGGAATATTTAGGTAGGAAACTCTTACTTTGAAAAGCCATAAAGGCCAAACCGGTAATTTTGCTTTTCCTGGAGTTGTCAGTGTGGTCAAGACAAGTGGCTACAGGTTTTCTCTGGATGAAGCTTTTGAGTAGTCAGCAGCTGAAATTCAGGTCTAAAGGGAGTCAAAACATGCAAAAGTTAAGGTGGGATCTGGACATTTGTGTGGAGTGTGAAGGGGGAACATGCTTTGCCCAACATACTGCAGTCCTCCATGGCTCATCTGTACAAATATTTGTCACCCTGAGAGGTTTGGATGTGCTAGTTTGAGCTGCTCACAGGCAAACAGACAATACCTTTGTCTCCCTGAATCAGACAGGACTGATACTTCTGAGGTTGGTCACAGCTTTTCATACATGAGTGTTCTTCACCTAGCTGGTGGGGTTTTTTTGTATTACTCTGCTTGATCTTTGTGTTTGCTCACACTGTGCGTATTGGGAGTGGGAGAATTTACATGGGCAGTATCTAATGAAAGTATCTAATGGCAGTGGCTGATTTATCAGTGCTCTCTCTGTAAACAGTGGAGAAAGAACAGTTGCTCCAGACGAATGTAAAATAATTTAGGTATGAAGAGAGGTAGATTATGTAATCCAATCCCCTATTTAGGGACCAGCCTCTGCATGGCCTGATGCCTTGGGAGGTCCATTTCTCTCTTCCATGCATTGTCTATAGGGAGAACCAAGGGAGCGTAGCCCTTTCATCCCACATGCCCTCTAAGTTACAGCATTCCCCAGGTCTAAGAGAGACCTTCTGACAAGGGGCCTGTGGGTCACAAGTGTGGGCCCAGTGACCTGTTAAGAGATTTATCTGCTTTAAATAAGGTAGCAGAAATTTGTGTGTTTCAGGTTGGAGATGCCTTGAGTAGGGCTCGTGGTATCTAATCATCAAGCCACCAGAAGAATCTTAAGGAACTTTTTGCATTTCTGCATCCACACTGATCAGGGCTGATCTCAGCATATGGTTTCACATGTAACAGTGATCATAACTCAAGTCTCAAGGCATGTTTATTCTGTCCATCTGAGCACCATTCACACATGTGAGGTGATGGATGCGCTTGTATGTGGGCAGGCAGGGAGAAGTGGTTCCACGTCTGACACAGGAATAACAGGGGATGCTGAGAGGAGGACCTGAAGGGAAAGAAACATGAAGAAAATAAGAAAGTTTTGCCAAAACATTATTTTGCAACCACTAGAATAAACTAAAAGGTTTAAAGGACTAAAGAGATCTTTAGTATGATAAAAGAAAAGGTGGTGGAGGAATAGAAGAATACACACTCTGCAGCAAACAGGAGATATTTGGAATATAAAATATATATTTCACTGGGTTCTTTGGTCCATGACAGGAACATTCAGAGCTGGTCAGTTGTCACAGTTGGTTACTTTCTTTTGACAGGAACTGTCTATTTCTATATAAGTGCTAAGGCTTCTGCCTCATTAGCCTTACCTTCAATGACCTGTGCCCATCCTGTAGTCAAGCTTTGAGGTCAGGCACTGTTCCTGGAAGCAGGTCAATGTTCTCTGGAGGAACACTGCTTTGAGAAATTTCTTGAATCCACGCTGTTATCTTCCACCCAGCTGGGATCCAGGTTTCACTGTCAGACATGGACTTTACAGAAGCCCATCAAGTCCAGGGCTTGGGCCCCCAGGAGGGGCAGAAGAAGGAAGGTGGGAGAGCCTCTGTGTAATTACAGTGCATCTGTGCTGGGTTCTGGCCAGGAGGAAGAGGGAGAGAGTGGGAAAGAAAGGCAGCAGTGGGGCTCAGCAGAGCTTTGGTAATGTAACACTATTTCCCTGGCACCAGGAGCCCTGCTCTGGGCAGGAAGTAGAGGTCTACATTCCTCTAGAAGTAGTGATTCTGCCAGCAGCAATGATCTTGTCAGGTCCTCAGTACCAGGGAAACCAGTAACACCTCACTCACTTGACATGAGGAAGACAGAAGTGCTACAGTCAATCTGCCCCTGCTCTCTGCACTGCCAGGTGGCAGAGCTGAGAGCTAAACCCAAGGCTTGACCATGAGGAGCATTTCTGTCTGGGTTCCTGTAAGCATGGCTAAGAGCTGCCGGAGGCAGAGCCTCTGAGTTTGGAGCTAGCACAGCATAGGTGCATCAGGCTGCAGGGTGAGGACCAGAGCACAGCCTCTGCTGGGCATGTGTGTCTTCAGTGGACCAGAGCAACTGATGTTGGAGGGAACTGCTCTGTACAGCAGAAGTTTTGTGGCTAAGTTAGGGATTGATTTCTGGGCTTGGCTGGGACATCCCAAGGTGATTATAGGGAGTTGGCAGTGCTGCCCACAGGGCCAAAGAGAGGAGGTGGGCTACGCAGTTGAGGATGGGGCACTGAGCTGCAGGAAAACTGACTGCTGCTTCATGTTGTGTGACCCTCTGCATTCTCTTGACCTTTCTGTGCCTTGTTCCTTATCTGTGAAGCAGAGATAAGAATATTTTCCTGACTCAGCTAGAGGATGGTGAAGGATAATTCACTAATGGTCTTTAAGACCACCGAGAGGAACCCTTAGGAGTACAAAACAATATGCTTGTTTAATTTATTAAGTTATTTGTCAGGAGGGAAGTTATAGAACATCCCATTAGCTCCATCTCAGCCTTTGGAGCCTCACAGACAGATACCCACAAAGGAATAGGGAATGCTGTATTTTCAAACTTCAAAAAGTCAGTGTTTTTGGTTGTAAATATCCCGAGGACATAAAATGCTTTTCTCTGTGCTTGGACGTTTTTTGTGTGCTTGCAGATAAACTAATGGAAGAAACAGAAGAGCTATGTCTGCAGAGGGAGCAAAAAGAGGTGAGCTTATCACAAGCCAACTTCCTTCAACTGCCATGTAGCAGGGCTGGGAGGATGGGATTTGTTGGTTTGAAGGCTTGTCTGTGTTCAGGGACAAAGGCTTGTGGAGGCACAAGAGTCTCCAGCAAATCTCTGAGTTCTGTGGATGAAGAGAGGAGTAAGACCTGTGCCGTGAGTGCTCCTTTCCCTGTTACTTTCCCTGCAGTGGGTTTGTCATTATGACTCCAGAAAGACCAGGGAGGAAGAGCAAATGAAATTCATACTCACTGGATTGAATTACACAGTTGTTATCTGGCAGATTCAAGAAGATTGTGGCCATTAAGACCCATCTCCACAGTTAGAAAGCAAGTAAACAAACATTGTTCTAGCATAGAGATACTGTTGTGAGAGACAAGGAGCACAAAAAACAATGCTGTTTGTTCTTTGGACACAACAGAGAAGGGGAGAATAAAAAATATTGCACTAGGGAAAAATCAAGAGAGCACTCCTTTAGCTCTGACTATTATACCTTAATTTACCTTAGAATAGAATGGTTTGGGTTGGCAGGGACCTTAAAGATCATCTCATTCCAACCCCCCTGCCATGGGCAGGAAGGGACATCTTCCACTAGGCGAGGTTGCTTTATCAAGTTAATAATTACTTTTCAAACTATTCCTAACTTACAATTGCTTAACATAATATAAGTATCACATCCTTATATTTACCAATCCAAATCTATACCAATTTTTATAGCACCATCATAAAGTCATGGCAAGATAGCTGTGCAAACGGATTGTCCTATTAGGATGTTGAAAAATCTGCATGGATATGGGCCACTGTGTTACTTTGCAAAGTGCCTCATACTCTTTTCCAGTTAATCCAAAATGTCTGCTGCATCTCCTTAAGAAAAGATGTCAGTGCTGACCTAGGCTTCTCAGGCCTATATTTTTCCTTGCATACATTTCTGGAGAGCTAAAATACAGAAGTGGCTTGGACACGTGCTTAGGGCTAAGTGTCTTTTGCCTTTGCAGAGGGACATCTTCCTCTGGTGAGATAGCCTGCTGCACAGCCCCCAGCCACAGGGAGGGAACTGACCTTGTCTGAAGATCTTGGAACAAATCTTGCTCTGCCAAAGCCATGCACAGTAACTCCAGTGCCCACAAAGAGCAGATGGGGCTGGGCTAGTTTGCAGGAGTTTGGTGCTGTTAAGGACTGAATACAGAGCTCACTGTGGTTTGACCCTCTGGGAAGGTTTGACCCTAAAGGCTTCAAAGCAGTATATCAGGAAAGCAGCTTGAACTGTGTACCTGCACCATGGAGCAAGAGTCTTATTATGAATTTATCCTGTGCTGACTGGCATAGGCCTGTAGCAGGAGTTCTGCACAGCAGCTGTGGCTGCAAGGGGATCTGACCAGGAGAGGGACTCTTGATGAATTTTGGTTCTGTCTTCCTCCATCTGTAGTAGGTCTCAGTGCAGCTGCTTCCTCTAGACTAGGAGAGGAGACTGTTTCTCTGCGTGAAGGACAGATTGTGGTACTTGGTACTCCCTAAGCATGGTTTGATCAGCACAAAGATAGTGACAGGCTGATTAAACTGTGCAAAGATGTAACTGAGTGGTTTATGTTTTCCTGCCCCAGTGGGGATGAGAAGAAAGGCTGAGCTGGCAGAAGTATCACACTTCAGGCACAGAAATTCTGGGGCTGTGGCATTCTGAACCTGTCTAGCTTTTCTATATCTTCACATGTGGGTGCCTGAAAATGGTACACACAAGTGAGTCCAGCACTCCCAGAGAGTTTTGGACCTTCTGTATATATGTGGCTGAGCTCACCTGTGCAGGGAGCATGTCTGAGATTTCCAGGTACTTGATACCTAGCTGGGATTTCTGGGTGTCTGAAAACCCTCAGCCAACCTCAAATCCTTCTAATTGCCCCTGGACTAAAAGTGTGGTGAAATCAGACACCCTGTAGCTCTACATAGCTTGGGTTAAATGCCACGTTAAAAGTCCCAGGCATTGTTAACAGGGAAACCTCTCCTAACTGCGCTGGCAGAGTGCAATCCTGTCCTCTCTTTTGGAGCAGGAACTTGAGCGTCTGAACCAGATCCTGGAAGCAGAGAAGCTGCGTTTTGAAGAGGTGGTGCGAGAGCTGCGGCTGGAGCAGGAGGAGATCAGGAGGTAGGGCAGGGAAAGGGCACGACTCCCACACCGGTGAGAGCACTGCTGTGGTGGTGAATCAGAACAGTCTGTAAAATCCACCTATTTTGTGCACGTAGGAAGGAGATGCTACATTAACCAAAACTGTTAATGAATGTAATGGTTGTGGGATCTTTACCTGCATTTGCTATTGCTTGTGACCAATAGAATACAGCTTTCCTTCATTTTGTGCTCAGGCCTCCAGCAATTTAATTTCAAAGTGCTGGGACACAAGCAACCCCCAGATGACTTGGAAATGGACAGGTGCAAGAGAAGATTTCAGAGAGGCAATTAGTTGCTGCCTCTCCAAGATTAGTTTTGTCATTTTTAAAGTTAATGATGTAAAATGTGAGTAGCAAATGTACCTAGAAATAGAAAGATCCAAGTGCTTTGCCCCGAGTGTTGTAAGGGCATTTTTTTGCTATCACTCTCTCTTTTTTTTTTTTTTTTTTTTCTTTTTTTTCTCCCTAAGTAACATCTCAGAAAAGCCAGTATGATTTTGCAAACCATTTTTGTTCTCATATGCTCTGTTTAGATGTGACTGCCATGTCTGAGCTCTTTCAGTTCCAACCATGGCTCTGCCCTTGCTGGAGAAGCACAGTCACTCTTGGGTTGGGTTTGATGATCATGAGGCACAGTGAAGTTCCTGGACACCTGTAGTGTGTCCAAGGCAGGATGTGATGCTTCCTGGCGAACTCCTGGCTCTCCAGGACTGGCTGTACCAACAAATGGTTGCACCAGGAGACCCACAGCCCACAGAGCCCAGGCATGGTCTGTGGGGCTGCTGTTCTCTTGCAAGAGCTGTCACCCTTTCTGCTTCTTTAGGGAGCTGGAGCTCACAGCCCGCTCCCTTAAAGGAGTGGAGGAAGAAAAGAAAGAGTTGCGAAACCTGACACAGTCCTTACAGAACACCCTGGAGGTGAGTGGCCACTCCTCCCCTCTGAGTGACAGCATTTTGGCCTGAAAGCAATGCTGTCCCATGGAATGAATCCATCATCTGCTAATGCCAGAGTTGAAGTGCTGTACTGATGGACAAGTTCATTTGGTAGCTGACATGAGCACCAAAACCCCCTGCAGAAAAGGATGAGAAATGACACAGAGCACAACTGAACCAAGATTTTCTCAGCAGTACCAGGTGATATGGTGGTAAGACAGTAACCATAATAAGTTGTAGCTTAGGAAGCTTAGGTGGAACAGTAGGGAGAGAACTTTCACTAGATGGGCACGCAGGCATTTGGAGAGGCTGAGGAACCTTCATTGTGGGCTGTTTTCAGCCACAGCTGACCATGTCCTGCTGGGCTGACAGACTGGCTCTGAACAGCAGGCTGGACAAGAGCCCACTGGTAGGTCCCTTCCAGCCAACTTGACTGTAAGTCTGTGATGAGCATTTTTTTTTTTTTTTAACTGCACCTCCCCACCTTCTGGTGGAATTTGAAGCAGCAGAGAGGCATTCTTTGTTCACAGAAGGGAGTATGATTCCCAAGGAAATAATGTACCACATGGGAATCTAGGAAACATAGTCTTTATGTATTAAAACCTTTCCTTATTGGTAGATTTGTGAAAAGCGTCTTTTCTAAATGTATATTGTTTGTGAAATTTCCACACAATTGGCATTCTGAAGCTTCAAGGTCATCTTTAATGTTTGTGTCAGATCCTGCAAGTTTGTCCAAAAAGCTGTTCCTTTGAGCTCTTCTCCTTGCCCCCAGTTATGAAAAAAAGAACTGGAAAGCTATGGAAGTACCATTCCTGCTCTAATTGCACACTGATCACTTCAGAGGCAAACACTGTGATGTGTCCCATTTCCCGTAGTTAGAAGTACCACAGTGAGTGCCTCCAGTTCCCACTAAGGAGCAAGTGGAGCAGAGAAGGCAGGAAAGCTGCCTACATCTGTGATGCACCAGGGAAGCACAAGATTCCAGTCCCTGAGCTGTGTCCTTACTAGCATATCACATCAAAGGAGCCTACTGGTTCACCCCTTTGTAGCAAAGGCTATGGTAGAGGCTTGCTCCCCATGAAGCAGGTATGAAACAAACCCCAAATTTTGTTATTCCTTTGTTTAACCTGAATGAGGCTTGTGGATGTAAGGATGGAGGCACTCAGTAAGGAAGAACCAGGCAGGAACAGCAGCAGAAACGTTAAACTTGGCTGATACTCACAATCTCTGTCCTTCTTCAAGGAGCTCTCCCTGGAAAAACAACAAATGCTGGAGATGCTGGAAGAAAATGAGAGCCAGGACCCACCTCCAACCAGCCCCAGCAAGGAGCAAAGCCCCATCTGGGGACTGCACTGCAGCCTGCGACAGATTGAAGAGAAGATGCAGCAACTTCTGCAGGAGAAACTCCTGGCAGAGAAAAGGTGAAGTGGGGAAAGAGGACATTTCTGCTCAGGCTTAGTGGTGCCAAATGCTGATTTGCTTTTTGGTTGCCAGCCCCAGACAAGACTGGAAGCTTATCTGGTTCCAATGGCAGGAGTTCAGGTTACAAATCCTTCAAAGGAGACAGAGTGAGGCAGAACAGATGAACTTGCTCCCAATTGGGCCTGCTCCTTTCAAAACAGGTCTTGGGCATGTGAAGGTGTTCATGGCCTGTCCATAAGGAGTGTTTGGCTCCTGGATCTCATCTGGGAATTGATAATGTTCCATTCAAGAACTGTCCACCTGACTTTCTCCAGCAATGCCTGTGTTATTGGAGTGGAGCACACAGTGCTCCTGTTAGCATCTCTGGGGCAGTCAGGTAGTTGAGCATGCCCCATCATGATACTGAGCACCTTTCCTTCCTGTGAGTTGGGCTGGAGTGGGAATGGTGATCTTTCTTTGCTGTGCCATGCACCAGGATGAAGGAGAATGAGGAGCGGTCTCGAGCACTGGAGGAGGAGCGGGAGTTTTACTCTTCCCAGTCACAAGCGCTGCAGAACTCGCTCTCGGAGCTGACTGCAGAGAAACAGCAGGCAGAGAGAGACCTCAAGGTATCCCCTGCATATGTCACATATTGCTGTCCCTGGGCTCAGAGTGCTTCCAGTTTCTCTTTCAGTTCATTCTCTATCAAGCCAAACTCTTGGTTTTATTTCATTTTCACATTGTGTTCATAAATCTTCATTAGCTGTGCTTCATATTGCCAACTGTATCCCAGGCTTCATCCAAAGCAGAGTAGCAGGCAGGGTGAGGGAGGGCATTCTGTCCCTCTGCTCCACTCTGGTAAGACCTCACCTTCAGTGTTCTGGAAGGACATCAACCTGCTGGAGTGAGCCCAGAGGAGGACCACAAAGGTGCTTGGAGGGCTGGAGCCCCTCTCCTGTGAGGACAGGCTGAGAGAGTTGGGGCTGTTTGGCTGAGGGAAGAGAAGGGTCTGAGAAGGAAACCTTATAGCACTTCCAGTGCCTAAAGGTGTCTACAAGAGAGCTGGAGAGAGGGAATTTTTTCAAGGACATGTATTGATAGGACAGGTGAGATTGGCTTCAAACTGAAAGATAATAGGTTTAGATGAGGTATTAGAAAGAAATTATTTACTGTGAGGGTGGTGAGACATTGAAACAAGTTGCTCAGAGAAGTTGTGGATATTCCATCCCTGGAAGTGTTCAGGACTGGGTTGGATGGAGCTCTGAGAAACCTGGTCTAATGAAAATTATCCCTCCCTATGGCCAAGGGGTTGGAATGAGATGATCTTTAAGGTCTCTGCCTACCCAAAGCACTATGATATCATGGTAACACATGACATTGCCATCTTATCTCAATGTAGTACTACTATTTATTTTTGTATCCTGAAGCCTGATTAATCCATTCAGTACAGGGCTTTTAATTTGCTACTGTGAAAACATAATCTATAGATGCAGGGAAGAAAAAGAAGTAAAAGAGGAAAGTAGACATAATCAAGAATAAAGATGATTTCAAAGAAATGCTAATGGATGTTGCAGAACTGAGCAGACATCTTCCCTCCTCACTTGTGCTCAGAAAACCAAGCTTAAGACTTTTAAATATTTAGTAACCTCTGCAAGAATTTGGGTTCAAAAGCAGAGGAATTCAGCTGAGGGACACCTGCCCTCTTTCATAACAGACAATACATTAATCTATGCAAAGGTAACTGGACAAAGTATGGTATTTTATTTAAATCTAAATAATGTAAAGGTTATGTTAATTTTTGACACTCAACCTCCTTATAGAAATATTTTGTCAAAAAAAACCCAACCCACCTGAGTTATTCCTTTTCCTGCACCACCAATATTTTCTTATCTTGTAACCTTCTGCTTGGCCAGACTAAAGCTAACCTAAGCTGTGTAGTCTTTCTCATCTGCTAAGCAAGTAGTGTATTTCTAACTTCTCTTGTGTTTTGTTTCTGAAACTAAGCACTGTACATCCCTTTGTGGGAATTGACTGCCTTTATCTCAAGTCTGTCTCAGCTGGATTGATGTCCTTCTGTTTCTGCTCAGCTGCAAGTACTTGCATTAGCACAGATTCATGTGTTGAAATACCATCTCTGATTCCATATGGCTTATGCAATGGGAGGAAAAATGTGAAAAATTAAGTCAGAGTAAAGGAGAATTACTGTACTAGTCTGGACTTTGGGTTCTGTCTGAAGACATGAGAAATGCTTATGTTACCTTGCAATATTTCTAAGGATTTACATCACTGTTGTCTTTTCATTTTCATCCATGATAAGTTCCTCACAGACCTGTGAGTTATCAGGATATTTACTGAGAAACAAGCTGGTTTTTAGCTATTCTTATTTTCTTCCTCAGGCTGAAGTGAAGGTACGCATGGATCTGGAGAGGAGACTGAGAGAAGCTGAGGAAGCGTTGCAGAGCTTGGAACAAGGCTTAAATTCTCTGAATTGCAACAAGGAAAAAGAGAAGAAGATGAAAGCAGATGTCAGTAACTTGAGAAGTAAGTTAGTCATCCATCCTCTCTACTGATGAGCAAATTCAAGAGAGGAAATATTTCTACCTATCTTCCCAGACACAAAAAGAAGATTCCAAATTAGCAAATATGCCTATAAATGTGGTCTCACAACTTCTTGTACCTCCACCACACCTTCCCTTTGAGGAGCCATAACATGCTATGCAGGTAGTTGGTGTTTTGCCGTCAAAGGAGGTTGAAATTATTCCAGCTTCTCAAAGGAGCATGACATTATTCCAGCCTTCTCTGTTGGGTGGAAGGCAAACCTGGAGATGAGCAAATACTTTCCAAAATGTCAAACAGGAAAGCTACAGCAGAGCTATAAAAACTGACTTCTGACTAAGTCTGAGTTATGAGTCCTCTGATTCCCCTCAAGGCTTTATTTCTCAGCCGTGGTTACAAGAGTATCACCAGTTTAAGGAGGCCATTGTTGCTGTAGCAATGTGCTGGTAGATGACCCAGAAGGTAAATCTTGGCTCTTTACTCAGAGCTGAATCACTGCATCAACCCAGAGTCAGGTGTAAGACTGATGTTCCTCACAGGTTATCCCTGTTTCTTTGCCTTTTTTTGGTTTGTTTGGGTTGGGTCCTTTTGGGTTCTCTTGGGGGGAATTACCCTGGCATTTGGCTTGAGTCAGGCCTGGGAACTGACATTAGCAGCTTCAATTGAGTGAAATCTTGCTTGTTTTCCATGCTCAAGTTATAGTGCAGGGTGAAGTGTTTATGAAGATGCTGTGTCTGTACAGTTAAGGCTTCATTTCAGTGAAGGGGGGGCCAATACAGAAAAGTCAAAAAGTCCTATGCTATTCTAAGCACTGTTAGTTAAATAGGGATAAATAAATGTATAAATAGTTTTATATCTATTCACATGCTTATAATTTATTTAAATAAAACAAGTATTAGTCGGTAGTTTCTACATAAGATTTCTAAATGGAGGAAAACAGGCATGATTCTGAACTTCATCCCACTGGCTCAGAGCCAGGGTAAGAAAACGTGGATATGTTGAGCTCAGCATTCAAGTAGAGCTTCACAGGGCGTAAGTGAGTAACTGGAACTAAATGTCTCCTGACATTTCCAACCTTAGATTTTGGGGGATGTTTTCTTTGAAGAGTAAAAACATACTGATGAGCAGAGCACTAGAGAAAATAAGGGACCAGCAATGTCTCCTGTAACATTAGTCCCAGCACAGATTGCCTCAGTCCTTCCAAGTGGTTCCTGCAGCTCTGCCCTGCCCTTTATAGAAGAGTTTGAGCACATTAGCACATGATGCCTTTGAACAGCAAGGGACCAGCAACAGGCAGGAGGACATCAAGACTGAAATGGCAGAATGGACACTGGTCAGACCATAAGAGAGGAAATGGGCCAGGAAAAGCAGTTTGTGTGGCAGATTGGGGCAGAATAATGTGAGAGTTTGGACATGGGGCTTTTCTTGGAGCCCATAATATATGTAACTATATGCTAGTATTTGCTATGCTATTAAGAAATCCCTTACCACGTGTGTGCATATGTGTGCCTGTGTTGGTGTTGCCAACACCTTCCTTTCCCAGTTAGACCTGACTGGCTTTAGAAGTCCTTCAAATAAAGTATGATGAATAAGGCTTCAGTGTTGAGAAGTTTTATCACAATATCAAAGGCTTTTGGCTGTTGAATCATGAGCAGTTGTGAGAACTGCTGATGTGGAATGGCTGTCTGCACTTCTTTCTAAATTTGAGTATGCATTTATTGGAAACTGGAGGGTTTTGTCACTTTGAAAATGTTCTTTCTGATGATATTCTGGAGCTTTATGGATTGTTGTTCATGAAGGTCATCATTTCCTGGCTCAGCCCATCAATGAGTGTAGTCCCTGTGACTGGTTCCTTGCTTGGAGTGCATGTCCCGTGGCTGTTACAGTCGTGTTCTCTCCCCAGAGTTCTTTGAAGAGTGCATCCGCAATGCTGAGCTGGAGGCCAAGATGCCTGTGATCATGAAGAACTCCGTGTACATCCACAAGGCTGCCACTCGCCGCATAAAGAGCTGCCGCTTCCGCTGCCGGAGAACCAGCGCTTCATGGAATGACAGTAGGTGTCGGGCAGCCTTCTACTACATATCCTGCAGGAGCAGATGTGTGCTGATGGGGCTGGCAGAGCATTAAAGTCTGCTAAAGTTTGGATTTCACGTTCCTTAGCGGTAGAATGGAGCCACAGTGCTACTTGGAGCTTGCTTTCCCAGGGAGCAGGCACTGAGCCCGTGTACTTGTTGCCCATTTCTTTATATATGTTGAAAGCTAAACTTCTGTGATGGTCCTGGGCCCCTAAAAGAACATCCTTATATATGACTTCATCAGAATGCCTAATCACAGACTGAGTTAGGCTTAGTCATGTTGGTCACATGGCTTGTGAGCTCTGGTGAAGCTTTATGTTGAATCTGTGTCCCCGATGGAGAGTGCTTACCTTTCTGTGCTGTTCCTGTTTCAGTGAAACAGTCCCAGTCCTTCATCTTCTCACATGCAGAAGCTGAAAACATCGAAGAGCTGAAAGAAGCAGCCAAAAGACTGAGCCGGGACCAGCGCTTTAGGAAAACTATCTATCAAATCATGAGGTCACAAAAAGATTCTGCTTCAGGGGACAAAAAGTGACTTTTCTTGGGAGGGGGCTTCTGAGATCAGCCTGCCATTCAGCTCCGCAAAAGTTACAGCCTTGGGCACTAGGCTCAGAAGGGAGATTTGGCATTTGGTGGGAGAGAGTTGTGTGTAGGCAATCCCTTCAGTTATTGGCTTTGCTTTAGTTTGAGTGCTCCCTGCAGCCTGGCAGACCTTCTCTGCTGATCACTCCAGACCTGTTTGCTTCAGCTGCTTACATTAAGCCATGTTTTGCCAAGATGCCACTGTCAGTGTTAAAGTGAACCAGAGACTGTAGCTTAGGAAGTGCCTCTCCTTTCCTTCCCTGTCTAGTCTGTCTGCCAAACACAAGTGCTTCTGAGGAAGCCTTTAGCAGCCTATGTTCCAGCTAGTGTAATCTCCTCAGCTGAACACAGCTCAGCCTGTTCTGCCTGATCCCCTCTAGGAGATGGCTTGCTACACACCCTCAGTAAAATCAGCACTTCGTGTGGGGCACCTTTCCTGAAGACTGCAGCAGTCCCAGGCTCCCAAGCACAGGTAAAAGTATCAAACACAGGGCCAAACTTTGTGTCTTGATGCTACATCATTTCAAGCAAACAGCAACAACACAAGGTGAAGACAACAGGAGGATGCTGTGGATTTGGGTTCAAGGAGGATCATGTACAGAGAAGAGCTTATAGGTAACTCAATGGCATTGATGCAATTTGGAGGGAGGGTTCTGTTGTGTTGACAGTGGGCAGAACATTCCAGGGCCACCTTTGCACATTTTTTGCAGTGGGATGTGTAGCTGTGTCAGAACAGGGGAATAGGTGCTAGGGAAGGTATTAGCTTTTGGCTATCTATTCCTCAATGTGAAGTAGCCTTTGACTCAGCTTTGATGGCTCCCTTAACACCTCTGTAAAAGGAGTTGGACAGTTTACTGTCCAGCAACAAAACCCACTACCACTTCAGGCAAGTGTCAGGGCTGTGGAAGAGGAGTACCGGAGAGGAATCACTTTGTTGTGGAACCCCTTGCAGCTCTCCCACCTATTTTAAGCAAGCAGTTGGCTAATAATTGCCCACGCTATAGAAACAGCATTGCTTGGTGCTTACAGAGCACAGGATAAAGCACACTCAGAGTGACACCCTGTTTTCTCCTGTGTATTAATTGGGAAATAAAGAAATAGACAATACAAAGGTGAATAAAGTTAGCAGCATAAGTACAGTTAGGGGTTAGGGGTTGGTAAAGTGCAGATTTTTACTGTGCCTTTCATGGCATCAGGACCTCTGTGTATTATGTATGTCCAGTGACACACAGGTAGTTGCTTGCTACTGTCCCATTCAGACTGTGACAGTGTCCACTCATAGCCTTTGGCTCCTGGCCAGCTACATAATTTCTTACCAATTTAGTGTTGTTCCTAGGGAGAAGTCAAGGATGAGGCTGGGAAGCAAGCCTTGGCTTACCAGCCAGGTTAGTGTTGGATGGAGAAGCATCCTGTGATGGTGTGATGCTCCTGGATGGAGTCACTCTAGTATGACCAGAGGAGAAGTTTTGAAAGCAGAGCCTGTACTTCCCATTTTAGTTTGTTACTGACTAGTGTCCTTCTGCCAGGCATTGGGAGGGTTCATCCAATCAGAGGATCCAGCTCTGAAGGATGATGTTTTTGTGATAATATGGTAGGAGAAGATTGTTTCAATCCTTCCTTAGCATACCCAATCCTTCTGTGGTTTATCTACCTGTGTTTATATGCTAGAAAGCCACAAATGAATTCTTGCTCCTACAAGGCTGAAGGGCTGTGATAATGCAATACAGAAATGTTTTTTTTTCCTTTATGCTATTCCCAAATCATCTCTAGCTATTTTCCAGTTACAAGGTCTATAATAGGTGATGCTGGAAGGGAAAGAATAAAGGATAAGATAGGGAATGCATCTGTAATTCAGGCAGTTAGGAAAATCACCCTGTGGCCTGTGAATACAGCACTTTTGTTCTATTACCGTTAAAGCCACAATATCTGACTCTTCAGAAGTATTGTATGCAGGAGGTAGCCACATCAGGTCTTCCTTTACTGTGCATATTGACAGCAATAAGTAAATAAAAGTTATGCTGACACTAGAATGAATTCCTGTGTGTTCTTGATGCCCTGTCACCAAAATGATGTTGAATTGTCTCTGCAGGAGTTCAAACAAATCATTGTGACACTCTCATTTACTGCCAGCACAGTTCCTCTGCTTCACTGAGTTGTGCTACGTGCTTAACATCACCTCTCAGAAGGATTGGCTGTATGTAAAAAGTTTTCACCCTTGCTCCCAATTCCACTTTTAAATTGTGTATAAAGTTAAAGCAGAACGTATCACATGTGAAGTAGAAAGCTCCCACTTACTAACCTGAAGTCAGTGAAGAACTCTGTGTGTCACCAGCAAAGTGTGCCCTGAGCCACCTGTGAGGATGTGCTTTCCATCAGTCCTTCCCTGCTGCTCAGGAGCCTATTACCCTGTAATCTCCCTGGCAGAGTCAGCACGGAGCTGCATCTGTACACCACAGCATCTTAATTAAGTCTCCTTTCAAAGGACACAGAAATTGAAAATGAAAATTATTTCAATGTTCTCTGTGTATTTATAACGCAATGCAGTAACAAGAAGATGGCTTAGGGAGCAACTCACTTCTGTTCAAATAACCTCCACTAGTAATCCTAGATTGCTTTCTTCTGCTGGGAAAACTGGGAATGAGGTAATAACTTTTTCCCATAAGAAGAGTTCTCTAACTTGTTCTCTTGTGTCTGAGAAGAAAATATAGGATAGTTACAACTTTAAGATTTTACTTCACGAGTTGCAGAACAGCTACACTGGCTCTGAAAACCTGTGGCCATTCTTCACCACCTTCACCTGCTGGGTAACTTCTTTTCCCTCTGAAGACATTCCCTGTTGTTCCTGTCAGAGACACTGCCAAAAGTGAAGCCTGCTGATTCTCCGCCGCATTGTCTTGGCTACTTTTCACAGTGTGAAGGATGGCTCCTGTTAAAGGTTCAATTAACTTGTTTAAGGGTTAATGTCATCCTTCTTGTAAGCTTCACAGACTGTTTCAGTCCCTAGTGAAGAAGAGTGGTTCTTGCTGAAGTGCCCACTGCCCCAAGGCTTTGCTCTTGCACAGAAGTTAATGTCAGAGAAAGGAAGGCAGCCCTAGCCCTGCTGTCCCCCAATCTGTGCTTCTTCTAAAGCAGAGAAAGTGGATAAGAAATGGAAATTGCCCTCGGGATCAGAAGTCAATAATAAAGGATAAATGGTTGCTGGTTCGCGTTTGCATTGCTGTGGATGGCACACAAGTGCCATAGGCTGGTAGTGCTTTTCAGCAACAAAGTATGGCATTTTTTTAGCTCCAGACAGTAGGCAAGCTTTCTGCTTAGGACTTAGTGTAATATTAGTGTATCTCTATGGAAATAAGATGATAGATTTCCAAAGGAATAATCTGTTTTGAATCTTTTCAGTGCAGTGACTTTTTGCAGTTATCAGAGAGACAGAAGCTAGCTCATGTTGTATCTAGAAAGGAGAGGTTTGCTCCCAGGAAAGTGGCCCACACTCCGAAAGTCTTGTCCAAAGCAGGGGCTAGCCTGGACACTTGGTGCTCCTCGGTGCTGCCATGCATGTGAAGGATGCATTAATTCTGGCATCTTCTTCCTCACGCACAAGGACCACTCTGCAGTTTTTCACCTAGTCTGTGTACAATTTTCTACCCACCTAGTCCCAGCATGGCTTTGAATGGGTGAAATGACCAAGCCAGAGGAATTGTTACAGTGAGTCACCTGAGAGCCAGGTCTGAGGTGGCCTGTTGGGGTGACAGTCACCATGAGTTCAGCCACTCTGTATGGTTTGTTGAATTGCAGTACATTTTTGTGCACTGAGAAAACATCCGTTTTTCTATATTAAGTAACACTTAGTTCTTACTGCAAGCTTAACTCCGCAGCCAAAATGCAGAAAGAACCAACTGAGTACTCAGTCAGGTCTGTGAGTCCTTCCTGCTCTTTCAGGATACACTGTAGTGCTCAAACTAGCATACAAATTTTGGGGTTTTTTCAGTGTTGGCAGCTCTGGCACTTCAGAGGAAGAAAAATGATAAAGGCAATTTTGTGGGGGTAACAAAGGCACCTTTTGCTAACTCAGAAGTGTTGCAATAAATAACTCAGCAAGGTCATGTGCTCTTATTTTGCTGTATCCTGAAAAGTGCAAACTTTGCATTGCTTAAAATACTAAGTGAACTCTGTTTATCCTTGAGTTCTTCATGACTGCACCTCTGCCTCAGACCTCTCTGTGGAAACCACCCAAGAGTGATGGACTATGTCCTCTCCTAGAGCTGCTCTTCTCATTGGTTTCTTCATCATTAATTCTGGGATGGGAGAGAGCTCCCTGTTCCTTCACACATCAGTGGCTGCCCACAGGAGATGCAGCCCCTGCCTCTCCAATATGAGGAAAACAGGTTCTGTTTTTTGTTGTGGGTTTTTTTATCTAAGTTCTGCAAAACAAGAATTAATATTTTTGACATCTCCATGTTAATAAGGGGGTTTGAAAACAAGCTGTTTGTGGTGGGTGTGAGAAAACTGACTCCCTGCAATGATATTAGGCCCTGTTCAGAAGAGGTTCTGGCTCTCAGCCTTGATGGAGTAAGGCTGGAGGTTTGTGTCAGTCACTGCTGAAAGCACAGCCCGTAACCAGGACGAACCAGCACGTTTGGCAGAACTCTGTCTTTGAGACAGTTCACAGAGCATTCAAGGTCCCTGGCTGGCAGAGATGGGCTGTGCTTTTATGGGCACTAATCTTACCAGCAATAAAAATGACACAGCAAGAAGGTGAGAATGCTGTGGCTTTGTAGCAAAGTAGAGGAGCAAGATTTTAATGCAAAGATTGCCAGAGATTGATTGGATTGTAACTTGCTTGGGAGTAGCCACTGCTTTAATTTCTCCTTTCCTGATTCTGCCAAAGGCACATCACATGCTTGTTGTGGGTGATGGAAGGTGAGGAAGCCTCAAGAGGAAGGAGGTTGAAAGGTAAGAGTGCAGCAGGTGTAACTAAAAGCTGGAGCACTGCTGAGAGTCAGTGTGCTTCAAAACCAAACTGTGTGCTATGGCAAACACATTTGTGATGCAGGAATATGATCCCCTTGATTCTGGGATACACTTAGGGTTTTTCTTTGTGGGTAGCTGTGTTTACACAGAGGCTGCTCAGGGGAGCCGAAAAGGTGCTGGATAGGTTTGGGGCATCTAAACATGGACTGGAAGAGACTGGAAATTCCTGTAACTTTCAAGGGATTTGGATGTTCAGAAACTCCTCTAGCCTGGAGCAGCAGCCCTCTAGATCCCTCTCTGATCAAGGGTGTGTTACTTCAGAGAGATGCTGCAACCCATGAAGGGATGTGGGGATTGGCAGTGAGTGCTGCTTTTATTTCTGCTTCTTCTCATTCTCCTAAATTTCTCTTGCAGTGGTTTCCTCCCTTACTACAGATGAAGTGTGGTTTAATGTGGAACTTATTTTAGATTAGGAGAAAGAATATGCAGGCAGAGCTATATTTCCTGCCTGTGTAGGGGGAACGTGGGCTCCAAAATGAGGACAGAAAATTCTTAGCCATTCAAAGGTATCACAGATGGGTAAAATAATTGTGCTTATCACATATATCAAGCTTGGATAAGGGGGAGTAGCAGGATACACTGTATTTGAAGCTTGAAGCCTTGCAGTAAGGGAAAACGAATTTGTTTGGAGAAGGAAATGTTTTAGTCCCTTGCCCTGGCTGATGCTGAAGGAACTAGAAGAGAACATGCACTTAGTCCACTTTTAGCATGTGGCTGGCTCCTGTTGCCGGCATGGAATTAGGTTTGATGGCTGCTAGCCACACAGAAAATCCCTCCAGCTGTGACCAACAGCTGCTGAGCTGTAGCCTTGTTCAGAAACAGTGGTGGTGGTTGTGGATCTAGGGAGCACTCTGCGACCTGGATGCCCCAAAGGATGTGCATGGTACCCCTCCTGATACACTCACAGCATCTCCATGTCATGGGAGCCTTTGGCTTCCCCTTGCAAGTGGGCATGAGCTCAGCTTGCAGCTCTGTTGCCACCCAGGAGCAGAGAGCACCATGCCCACAGCTCTGCCACCTCAGGACTGTTGGATCCCAGCATGCTGAGGCAGACCTTGCCACCAGGATTTCAGCAGCAGAATGGAAGGAAGCAATTTAGAGAGCCAGCCTTAGGAAAGGCTGTTGGGATCAGGGGTGGGAGCTATTCTATTCCCTTCCTGAAGGGAGAAGAGAATCTCCTGATCCTGGCCCCAATAGTGCTCTGCTACAAGCACCTGGTTCTGCTCTTAAGTACAGCCTGGCTGTCAGGGGACCTGTGTGTGGGTTCTGCTTCATTCCCAGACCTAAGGAAGCAGAGAAGGGCAAGAGAGGACAGTTGCTTTCTGGGTGAATGGGAAAGAAAGAACAGTCCTAGCAGGGAAGCAAAGAATAGCAGCTTTGGGTAGAACCCTGCAAAGGAATAAAGTGTCTTGAAGACAGGAGGGAACAGACCTGAAATATGCTTCTGGGCCTTGGTTCTGGTGCACTGGCCATAGCCAGAGTCTCCATCCTTGAAGAGGATCACAAAGCTAGCAACAAATACTTCTTTACACAGTGAGTATACACCCTTTTCTGTCTATCCAGCTCTCCCTAGCTTTAAACAGAATTGCAAACTGGCTGTTCCTCACCTTCCCCTCCAGGCTGCTCCCTCAGCTTTCTGTTTATTCTTCTTTGGCTAGCTGGGACTGTCTCCCCAAGGTGGAAATTAGCCTCACCCTGGTGGGGTTTGCAGTGCCCAGGAACAGTGGGAGAACAGTTCTGCCATGGTGGAGGTGGGGGGCTGATCTCCTTGGAGTGCAAAGCAGGTGAGACACACCCTCCTAACTGCTCATGCTTTTTTCATAACACTGCCCTCCTGTCTAGAAATATTATTCATCCTGCTCCAAAGTCTTTCTGACTTGAGCATGTCATGCAGAAAACGCACAGTGATGGGCAGTGAACACCCAGGGCTCTTAACCAGGCACCTTCCCTCACTGCTTCACAGCCCATCTCACATGTGGCTGTGGGCCACATGTGGGTACAGAGCTGGGCAGTGTGGTGCTGGGTGTCCCCTCACCTTGGACATGCAGTGTGAGCCATTTCAGAGCCTTGTGCCAGGTCCTGTGCCAGTGTGTTTCACAGGGACAGGCAGAGGAACCAGTGCCCTCCACTGGACCTTCACTCAGAGGAGTTTGTCATCTATTCAAAGAAATATTCATAATCAGTTTCTTTTTCTTCTTTTTAATGATTTTCCCTGAAAATAATTTGTCCAAAAGTTATTTCTGTTTTTTCCTCAGAGGCAGAGAGCAGACTGGAAAGTTTTACCTTCAGATGAAGCTTGGTGTGCTTTGTAACTGAGGGTGCCCTGGAGGCTGTGTCTCTACCGTAGCTGCACTGCCAGACCCACAGAGAAAGCCATGTGTGAGCAGACAGCCCTGGCAAGGACAGCAGCCTGCTAATCCTGCACATCTGTGCCTCCACTCCACAGCTGCCAGGCCAATTGTGGCCTTTTTAGCAACATGCTAAGGACAGGCACCTGAGCACCTTCCCAGCTGCCCTGGATGAGGGTCAGTGGTGGCAGTTCTCTGTGACCATGGCAGCTCCCATGCTGGGGAAGGGGGCAGGCAGCCTGTCCCAGAGCAGGGGCTGGGGCATGAGGCTTGGGGATAATGTGGTTTCTGAAGCTAAGCACATAGAAAGCCTGATGTGCCCTTTTCCTTGCTGCTGCTTTTCCCTGGAAAAACAGTCTCAAATCACAAGGGCTATAAAACTGGTGCATTTCCTAGCTCTAGAATCATGTAAATAAGTCAGGTCAGACAGATGGTGTGCCAGAAATTTCCTCAACATTTTCCTATCTGCATGATTTAACAGACTGCAGCTATATCCTAAGAGCCCTGGAAAGACATCCCTCTTACATGCACCAGGGATGTTTTAAGTGTCTCTGAATGTCACTGAAAAAAACTGAGAAACTATTTCCTTGGAGGAGATGGCATGTATGTCCCAGACAATGGGCTCATGGGGAAAATGGAGGGATGGAGCTGCTGACTTCTTGTAGCTGCAGTGCAGCAAGGGAGAGGTGGTGTTACAAAGAAAGACTTCCTGGTTTAAGGCTCTGAATTAATTTGAATTGTTTTGCAGAATAATGGGCTTGCACTTACTACTGCTGTAATGAGATAGCCAGAGAATCAGAAGCTGTGTCTGCCTCTGCAGCAGGAGACATCAATTATGGAAGAAGGAGGCTGTGCTGTATAAGATCAGAAGACAGTAGGACAGACAGGACTATATTCAGCTTTTTCTCTGCCTGTCCATGTGATGTTTGCCATGGCAGGGTGTGAGTTCCCAAGGTAATATGAAATGAATGCTGTCTCCTTTCTAAGGAGAAATGGGTCAGTATTTGCCATCCCCACAGCCCTGATATCACAGTCTGCCATGTTATGGATGCTAGTTACAGTAGTATAGCCATGACTTCAGCTCTTTTTCTGGAGGCTGTGTGTGGAGAAATGTGAATTGTACAGAAGTGGAATGTGGGTACTCGTCTTTAGATAGACAGCTGTGCCAAAGAGAAATCAGATTTTACTTTATGGAATCTTCTTTCTCCTTAATCTTCAGAGATTTATTGAAAACAGCCTCTAATCTCTTCTGCTTGACACAGACAAGTATGTTTCACCTACTTATCACAGGGTGAATTTTAGTGCCATTCTTAATCTATGGTGAAAAAGGCTTGGGAACAGGATCTGCAGGCATGTCATCTCTGGCATACACTGGGGATTTCCCCCCCTGCTTTAACTGCTGCCTGGACCAACGCATTCCTACACACACCCAGCACAGACCCTCCAGGAGGTATTCAGGAGCAGCAGCTGGCTGGGGAGCATGTGGGCAGGCTCGGCTGTGTACTGAGAGTCAGAAGGCAGAGGAGTTCCCAAGGGAAACCTGGCAAACCCAGCTGGGACTGCCTGAGCAAGGGGAAGGAGAAGAACCAGGGTGCTTGGTGGGAGGGAGCCCATCTCACACAGCAGGCAGGATCTGGTACCACTAATGGGGAGGAGGAAAGCAGTTGCTGTCCCAGGCCCTTAAACTTACTACTGGAGGGGGTATATTTAATTACATATATTTTCCAAGAGCTATTTGTATCTAAACATATGTGGACCATTTTTGGGGCAAGATTAATCGTTATCCAGGCTAGGTGCTGTAACCTTCGGAGGCTGAAGGTTGGTGAATCCTCTGGAAGAGATGGTCCTATTTTTTGGTGGCCATGCTGTCATCTGGAGCATGGTAGAAGTGTAGAGAAGTCATGATTAAAGTCTACCTGTAGGGAGGAGGTGAAACTTAATGAAATGAAAAAACTAGTAAGTAGAGGTGCCATGCTAGAGCTCCATGGGAGGAGAAAGTTTCTCATGCCATTCCCCAGCTGACCTGGTGAACCTGTGCAGCCATTTCCCTTTCTGGGGAGCACCTTGTAGTTTGGTCAGAACAAGCTCTGGATTGCATTTCACCCAGCTGCATTTCACAGCAGCATCCCTGTGGAGAGAAGCACACACAAGATAGGCAGGGCAGGGCTTGATTTCCATGAGATTAAAAGGGGTCCATTCCTTCACATGCTCTAGAAGAGAGATGTGGTTTTTCTGAAGGGGTTGTGCAGCTTTCTGCTATGGACAAAGGGATATTGAGGCTTGGATTGTGCAGCTCCTGGGGCTGCAGGGACAGTGGCCATGGGTGAGCACTGAGGAGAGGGTCCTGTCAGACTGTAAGACAGATGGTTCTCAATGCATGTCCCCCTATCTCTGCTCTTGATAGTCACTTAATGGAAGGAGATTTTTTATTTCCTAACTGAGAACAATATAAAAAATACGTAACGTCAGATTTCCCCAAAGGCACAGAGAAGTGCAGGTGGCAAAGTGAGGGGAGCTGAGGAGCAGCAGTTGAGTGGAAAATCTAAGGCTTTATTAGAGCTCTGTTTTCCTCAGAACACTGTGGGGTGATGTCCCCTTTGCCTGAGAGAAGAGATAGGGAAAAAGGACCTTTATTTGCAGCTAGCTCATCCAGGTCCCTTGCAGTGTCTCAGCTGGGCCTTAGCTGTTAAGTTGGAGGTGGGTGTATGGAGAGGGCTCTGATATCCAGGAGGATCAACAGCATGCACATAACCTCAGTGAACTCTTTGGAGGATCTTCCAAGCTTAATAGAGACAGACATCTCAGAGACAATCAGACCCTTCATGTTCTGAGCTAAAGTAATAAAAGCAGTTTTATTTTTGATTTACAGCTGAAGAACAGTGAAATTTGCTAAGATGTGTTAATCTTGTGCTTTAAGGTGGGAGCTGCTTCTCTCACATTCCACACCAGTGCTGCAGGAAGCATCTCCTGGTGGGAAGATGGAGAAGAGCAGTGCTCCTGGCTGCAGTGAGGCCCCTGCTGTTCACAGGTAAGGCAGAGACTTGTCAGGGTGTGAATGTTTCACAACCAAATGGTAACAACCAGGGCCTTTAGGGAGCAGCTGGACTGCAAAAGGCAAGATATGCTGAGGGAGGTGAGAAGATGTCATTTGACTGCTTAGCTGCTTTTGAAAGGCACAACAAGGGAAGATTTAGCATGCGTGTTATTTCAACCAGAGTCTTCAGGACCTAGACTCTTGTAGAGATGAGGATTCCTCCTCTGGAGTTCCTGTCGTGTATGTGATCACGAAGAAGTCACCTGGAGAGCTGCAAGCTACTTGTATTGCCCAGCTTCGGGTAGAGAGCCTCATCCTCTCAGCCTGTTTCTGTAATCTCAGTTTACACCTTCCCCTTCTATGAAAAGGCACTGCTCTTAGCAGTCACCAGGCAGGAGACCGTGGCTTATCCTGCCTGGCTCTGTGGAGAGGGTCCTGAGGCACTCACAGCAATGCTGTGGGAGCTGATGCCCTGTGCCAGTGCCTGGAAGAACCTTGCTTTGTAGCTCTTTGTGTCAGGAGTTTTCCTCACTCTTTTGTGGTGGCAGCAGACCTGGGCTCTCTATATTTAAATCTCAAATGAAGAACTTTTCCCCTCATTGGTGTGAGTTGCCCTCTTGCTGCCCACTGCCATGCAGTGAGCTGTGGGGCAGGCAGGCCCTGCAGCTCTGCCCTAACAGGCCAGCTTACATGGGAAAGGGATTTGCCACCTTCTGCTGAAACTGATGTGTAGAATCTATGTCCTCTGAAACTGTATTTCTAGACATGTATGTTTCCCCCAAGGTCACTTCTCTTTTGGCCCAGTCTTAGTGCTCAGTTAGTTCTTCAGTCTCTTTAGTACACAGTGCCAAAAACATCCAACCATCAAAAACTGTTGCTCTCAGAGGAATAAGTTTGGAATAAGGGGTGTTTAAGAGAGGGGGATGTATCCACCCAAGACTGAATATCATTTTTTCTGTGTTTATCTTCCCCTGACACCAAAAGACATTTTGGAGCAGGCGAGAAGAGTCATGATGCACTTCCATAGAATCTTACAGCATTACTTCCCCAGAAATAGCAATAAAACTGTGACCTGTGGGCTTGCAACGACAGTTCAGCTCCTCATTTTGTTCCAAGCCCTGGCTGCGTTATCTGTCAGGAAGATAATTCCTTGACCTTGTGGTCAGGGGATGAGTGCTTTGCTTAGTGATTAAGCCACTGCAGTAGATAACATGCCGTGTTTAATCCCTTTGGTAGCTGGTCCTGGAGGGGGGCAGGAAGGGCTGCAAAAATACAGTGGCTTGCAATAGGTCTGGAGACCTCAGAAACGGTGGCAACAATGCAGAAACTGTGGCTGTATGTGCCCAACCTCCTAAGTTAATTTGGTGGCAGACTGGAAAACAACCAGCCTATCTAGGGCACTATTTTGTCAAGTGATAGAGCCATATGGTGCAAAAAACCCCACAGTCGTCTGAGGGCTTAGGCATGTCAGAAATCAGGGAGTCCCTTTGCATACTGATCCTGTCTGCTAGCTGGTATATATAAAAAGAAGGTTTATAATTATTTTCCCCTGCTGATGGGGGAAGGGACTCCTGAATAAACAATTAATCCTGCTGATTTGAACTGGGAAAGAATTGGACACAACCTTTCCTGCTGTTTGAAAGCTGTGGCTGGGATAGGGCTGCGAAGCATGCAGCTGGCATGCTGGAAAGCCCCACAAGCCTGCCTTATTCCAAGCAAGTGCAGCAAATGCATCAGAGCATGGGTGCATAACCAGGTTTTAGGTTGTACAAACTAAGAGTTGAAGCCCACTCTTCCAGTGGTATTTACGTTCTGTCTGCAAGTGAAACTGGGGAGAGCTTTGACCGACAGGGTCGCACCTAGGCGGTTTCATCCCCGCAGCCAGACTTCTGTCCCCTGCTTTTTGCTGTAATTCTGTTTCTTACCCCTGACAGAGAAGATGGCAATGTGAGCCCACATCCAGTATGCCAGCAGTGAGGCGCTATCATTCTTGAGGGAAAACCCTTGGGTTTTTTGAGCAATCCTCTCTTCCCAGACTGTCACTGCATAGTTAAGGATTACGATTCCTCTTTAATCTGGCTTTTCCCTTTCACGAAGTCCCTGTTCTCTTTGGGAACAGCCCCAGCCTCAGATTACCTCTGGTTATGGTGCCACCTCTGTTGGACACAAGAATGTGCTAGCTGTCACCATGTGCTTGCCCTCGGGCAACTGACCTTAGCAGGCAGGGTCCAATCCCGGGTCTGGTGGCTGAATCGAAATGGTTGCTTACAAATAAAGGCGGGTATGGATCTGGTCTTTGTGAAACAGTCAGCCAGCAATCCAGTTTCCTAATGAGAACTGGACTATGGGCATGCTGTGGGTCTCTACCAAACCCTGGCAGTTTGATGTTAAGTTTGGTCTTTGAGGAAGAAAACACTGAACAACTTAAAAAGAAAAAGAAAAGAAAATTAAACAAAAACCCCAAACAAACAACCCCCCACAAACAAAGAACAATAACAAATGAAAAAAGCAAATCAAAAAACCTCTCAAAACCTAAGCAAACAAACCCCCAAGAAACCCAATCAAAAAACCCCCAACACCCCCCGCAAAGAAAACCCAAACAGAAATAGAATAGTCTTTAGTAGAAAAGTGCTTCTTCATCCTGTAGTCTTGAGAAACTTCTTCTTAGTTCATCCTCCTGATCCTAGCACTAACACATGATAAAACCTTTTCTCTGCCAGCCCAGATTCAAATACTATAGTGCTCCTCATCACCCTCTGCTTCACAGGAGAACCCTGGGCACACTTGGCTGCTGCCCTAGCACCCAAAGGGAGGTGGCTTAGCTCAGGCTTCTTCCTAACATTGTGGGGTGCAGTCTGACAGATGTCTGGAGCAGCACCTGTGCAGGCTTGGGGTAGAGGAAGCCACTGAGCTAGGGTGCTCCAGAAGGCATTTCTCTGCTGCTGTAATGGAGGAGCCTTCAACAGGAAGACCTAAAAAAATTCACAGTTCATCATGACTCTCATGTAGGGTCCCAGTCTTATTTTTATTATATTATACTTTTGTCAAATCCTGTATGTGCTTATCCCAGGCTTCTCTTTTCCATCCTTACTCCCACCATGAATTCAGGACATGTTTCTTTGCTGTAGTGGTATGACAACCATCATAGTTGGAGATGTCTAGAACAGTTTTTCTACAATTTTCCACTCTGGCCAACCCTAACACTTGTTGGAAAATAAAATTCCTTTCTTACCTGAGGTGGTAAGTACTTTCCACTATTCTTCATCCCCCGAGAGTACCTAAAAAGTGTGAAGCTGCTTGGCCATGTACATCTGTTGCATGAGATATATAAACCATGTCTCCTATGATTGTAAGGATATTTAAATAACTCATTTTGTTATTTCTTTCTTCCTCAGACATTCCTTAATTTCCTCTGGGGAGTCATTTTGTGCCTTCAATTTCCCCATGGAAAAAACTTATGCTAAAATTAATCTCTATATATCTGATACATCGACTCCCTGGCCAGCCTTGCCGGCTTGCAGGACGCCTCCCTGTACCTGAGGACACTGCAGTGCGTTGCCATGGAGAGGACTCAGACAGCATTACTGGGTCAGCAGGTACTGTACAGCATGGAATTTATACAGCACTGGCGTCAGGACGGATAGAAAGGGCCCTGTGGGTTCCAGGAGGTTCTGTAGAAATTCCCCTGGTAGCTTACAGCAAATTTTCCGTGCATTTGGGGACTCACAGGCTGTGGCTGAATCACATGGCATCTACATTATGGTCCAGTGTCATTGCAGGGAGGGATCTGCAGGTTCCCAGAGATGGCAGGAGCTGCAAGAAATCTCTGGAGTAGCCCAGTGCAGGCTGATCAGAGACACTTAGAGAGGGCAGTAGCTCTGGGTGTGAACATCATTGCCTTCAGGAATCTCTACTTCTACAATTTTTTTTGATGGAACCATAAGTAAAATACATTGAAATACCTGATTCTGCAAACAGATTGTGCAGGGCTTTTTAAAACCTGTAGGAATCACAAAATACTTATGCTATCAAGACAGAGTGCCTTCTGCCTGGAAAATACTAGGACTCACAGCATCCAAGAGATGTAAGTTGGAGTGACAGCGACCATGAAAAGGGATATGGAGTATACCTACAGCTAACCTAAGATGTCAGGTGTTCTAATGTTGCATAAAGCCCTGAAGCTCTCGGCTTGCCTACCTGCCTACCATTTTCTGAGAGCAGGCAGGTCACCTCTGGTATACTGAAACAACCCTCCCTGTCTTTACTTCCCACTGAGCAGCAGTAGGTGAAACTGAAAAAGCAACATCATGACTTACAGCTGTTACAACATATCTAAAATCCCTGTCATGACAGGTCATGCAGACCCATATGAGCTAGATATGAATTTTATGGGTAGAGTTCAGGTCATAAGGAGAAGCTGGTGAAAGTGGTGGTAGGATGGATGTATCTTAGGATGCCAGCCTGTCCGCAGAGCACCTGTGCATGATGTGATGATGATGACTGCAGAAAGGGAAAGCTTCCCTCTCAGGCAAGAAGGGACACTGCTTCCCATGCCAAGCACTGGTCTAAGTGGGAAGGGCAAAAGCTAAGCACTTACTCTGGGGCTCTTAGTACTTACCCCATTCATGGTACTGTCTGGGAAAGCAATGCAGGGGAAGTAAATTAGCAGCAGTGTTTGATAATTAAAAATAAAAGAGTAGCATCCCTCTGCTATGCCACAACACCCCAGTGCTTCTGTATGTTTTCAATCTATGCCACCCAAAGCCCAGATTCAGACAGTTCCTGTAGTTGCTCGTGCACAGACATGCCCCAGTTTAAGGAAGAGCAGGGTAAATTAGTTTTCTTGAAGCCTCTGCAGAGAAGTGGAGACTTGGCTGCGCCCTATGGTCAGCTCCCCAGCTACCTAGCTGCAGGCAATGGGAGCAGGAGCCTCAGGATCAAACTAGGAAACAAGGACAGCTTGTCAGCTTAAGGTGGAAGCTGAAAATGGTGCAGAGGCTCCTAGAATGTCTGGATGAGGGCGGCTGAAATTTCCTGGTAAAAACAAAGTACCACTCTCCCATCAGGGCTCATGTCAGATGCGGACCGAGGCCACCCAGGATGGCTGTGCAGTGGTCCCTCTATAGTGAAAATAGTGCCTGCTCATGGATCTCACCTTTTCCTTGAAATCTGAAGAAATAGCTGTTGCTGGGAGGTAAACATGAAGCCTGTCTTGTCAGCATGTACAGGAGACAGGTGTATAAGTAGCAAAGCTTGTGAAGAGCATGGTCCTCTCCTAGGGTCTAAGAAATTGCACACAACGAGGCACTTAACAACACTTTCACCTGCTGGCATAACATGTCTTTTTTCAGGAGGGAAAAGAAAAATGGCTTTCAGCTTTATCTACACATCTCTGTTTTGTGCTCCTTTCCTCATTTGTTTTCCTGTCCCTTATAAATCATGAAATAATTGTCAAAAATAGCATGGCTTACTTTGGAGGTAATTAAAAAAGAGACTAAATTATCGCATTACCCTCTTATAAACCAAAACATTCCCAGTAGCACCCAACAGACGAAGAGCCAAACCTCTTACTCCCCACTGTTTAGTTTACTGTCTGACAAGGTACTTCTGTGCCAGCTGCTCTTCCCCTCAGCTGCACTGAGCTGCTTAAGCAGACACTACTTTGTAAACACCCAGGAACACAGTGTCCATCACCAGGCTATTGACAAATTTGTCACCCAGTCTAAAAATATCAACTGGTATGTGACCCTCCCATCCCACTGCCTGGGTACGGCTCAGGCAGGAGGAAATTTCCACCGAGCTCTTGAAAGCATAAGAGCTGCCAAGCCACTGTGATTTACATAAATAATGAAAAGTTTAATATATCTAGGCTGTATTCACTCCTGGAATAACTCTGCTAGCCCTAGAGATGTAGCTAATGGGATGAACTGGGCCCTGTAAGTTTAATGTGCTGAAAGCGTTATTGTACGCTGTCATACACAGAGATCTAAGTGATTCTAGCTAGCCAGGATGGTATAGGGATCCTCAGTACATGTTTACTCATTCATTTAACATTTCATCTGTACCTTCTGCCCATTTCTGCTAATGCACCTTCCCCTCACCCTGTCCATGTCTTGGGCTCCCAATGCAGCCTTAACTGACCTTCAGACCCCCCATTTAAAAGTGTGTCAGGGTTTGGGGGCAATGCCCAGAAGTGGTGGATGGTGGCTTAAAACCTTTATCCTCTATGAAGCACCAGCTGCAGATCAGGAGTCAGGGGAGCTGCCACTGCAGGGGCACAGGGATATCCCTGCACCAGGAGAGGTTAATTAGAGGACTGCATGGGGATTAGGGAGGACAGTGAGTGAGAGCTCCAGCTTGATCAGGGAGGCCAACATGGCCCGGGGCAAATCACATCAATTCTTTCTGCTTCAGTTTGCTTGTACTTAGGCTGGGGGCGATAACTAGTTTACCTCACAGCCAGGTCCTAAGATTAGAGGCAGGGAGCTGTGTAAAGCACGTAAGAACAAAATAGCACTGGCAGTTTGGTTTTGTAATACAGGATGATTCTTACAGCCAGAGTGGTTTAGTAATGCAGAGGATTCCTTGCTGAATGGCAGGGATGTAGGAGATGAGTGCAAAGTTACCAGAGAAAGACTTGGGTCCTTTCAGACTAGAACCTTACAATAACAAGGTAAGGTCTCAGAGTAAATATGCATGTTCAAAGAATGGGCTAAGGACAAAGAATTCAGAATTTTTTTCATGTCCTAGTGTTAAGAGCCATGTGGGATGTGGGGCATATTCCATTACGAAGGCTCTGAAGACTGGCCTCCCCAGAATGCTGAATGCTTTCCATGAATTGAGAATCTGTTTCCAGGTACCTTGTGTTGGAAGAGTTTTGCATTTTTTTCCCTAGTTCCCAGTGTTTTCTTTTCAAATCATCATCTAGTAATAACTCACCAAAAAGGAGGGCAGAGCTGCTGCCTGCCCAGAAGCCAGAAGCATGATGGTTTTCTTACCGTGCCTCTGTACTGGCTCTTTAGAGTGGGTGACTTGCCAAGGACTTGTAGGGCTGCACTCCCCTAAGTAGCTGTATTAGGGCTCCGCCAGCTCCCACCACCACATCCCTGTACTGCAGGGGCTGATTTCCAGAGGACTGGGCTAAGTCAGATGGTCCAGTGTCAGGCACTTCTATGCCTATGACAGCCTTCTTTTACAACTATGCAGGCTAAGTCCAATCCTAACAAACTATACTCCCTGGGAGCTTGACTCAGGCAAAGCATTAGAACTGACACTTGATTGCTTTGAAGGGAGCCCTGTGTGATCTGAGAACAGATCACAGAGCACCTCCCAGAGCATCTCTGCTCTCCTGGATGTAGTAGTTTAGCTGCTCCACTAAACAACAGCACAGTCCCAGGTCCACTGAGCAGAGCTATGTGTGCAGACACCAGTTACCATCCATAATATGTTGCATCTAACTAGCTTTGTATCTCATCCTTAGAACTTGCTGCATCTTCTTTAAAACAAAACACCAAAAAAAAAAAAAAAAAGCCCAAACAAAAAAAAAAAAAAAAAAAAAACCAAAAAAAAAAAAAAAAACATGTTCAAAGTGACATTTCAACTACTACGTTTTTCTCTTTACCAGCAGAAGAACACCCACAGCTGAAAGCAAGTCTCTTCGATGCAACAACTGCAGCAATGAGAAGCCATCCTCAGGTAGGATATGATAAGCCTGGCTATGTATTGCAAATTTTGTTTCCCATGCCTCCCTGTCCAGCCTTGGCTTAATAAAGACATGTAAATCAAACCAAGGCCTCTCTCAAAACTGCGAGCACTGCGTATTCAGCATTTGTTTAGCAAACAGAATTCCTCTGGTAACAGGAGAAATTTTAGCACAGAATGAGTCTGGAGCTCCATAAGCATCCTAAGAGGAAAACAGTAGGTGACCAAGGCGAGAAATCTAATCCTCACATCCCTCTTATTCATGTGGTGAAAGAACTTAGTATAAACGCTTAAAATATTAACTAGTGGTGGTGCAGCTGCTCCTCCTAATAGCTTTTAGTCATATCTGCCAAATTCAGCCTTGACAGAGGGAGTGTGTTTTAGTGATGAATTCTGAGTGAAGAAGAAGCATGCAGGTAAGATTGTTGGCACACTCTCCAGTACCGAAGGGCTCAAGTTTCAGCCCAGATGCCATTAAAGACTAGACAATCCACATAAACAAGAGTTTCTGAACATAGAAAATGTCTTGTGTTGTGTTCCAAAATTCCTCCAGAGCTCGGCCAAAACAAACTGCTCCTTAGTAAGTGCTTCTCCTCCATGTTGATTGCTTTTTAGTTCTCCCTAACCTGCAGCTCAATACCAAAAACATAAATAAGCCCCATCTAAAAAGGCCATATTTTTTACATGTGACCCAGGGTTTAATTTCCGTTCCTGCAGAAATCCAGCAGTAGAATTCCTTCTCAAATAAACAGACGCACAAGCAGACCCATGAAATACCTTTCATGCCTCCACCCCAACTGCTGACTTAAATTTTCCATGCTGCAATTTTAAACTCATAAAATCCATTGAATTTCAAGGACTTTGGACTTAACCCACCGCAGAAATAAAAATATCCATACACAGATTAATGTCTTTTGAAAAAAAAATATTTTTTCTCAGATTGCACATTCAAAACTTGAGCTGTACACTGCACAGTATAGGAATACTGCCAATCCAATTACCATCATGTAGGTTTGTGTTGATTAGTTCAGCTGTAGCCCCGAGGTGTCAAACTCAGTCAGCAGCAAGAGAAGGACCCCAGGTGTAATTACAGCCAGTGGCCAAGACATGTCTCCTGGGCTGCAGAATGTTCTCCATCTGGAAATGCCCTTGTCAGAAGGAGGTTTGGACAGTCTTCAGATTGCAGTAAAGGTTTAGGGAAAACATGCTGCTCCAGTTAGAGGCTGCCTGCTCATTCACCCACCACCATTTGCCTTCTTTCCACTGTTTCCCAGCTCTCCCCATTTTCTCTCTGCTAAATGAACCAAGCAGTGAATTTCACCCACAGTGCAATGACACAGGAAGCAAAAACCATCATATGCATGCTGGCAGGCTTTCCCTGCAAGCCCAAAGACTACAAACCAGATGAAACATTGGCTCTACTGGAGTCACTGCAGGCTTTATCCCAACTCTAGTGCTGTCAGGGAGCAAGGGCAGTTTTGCACTGGCTGGATTTGGGCCACTGGCCATCTCTTTTCTAGGTCTTTGCAGCTACAAGGGTACACACAGATTACTGTGGCATGGACAACATGTGGAGAAGTCTGTGTTTCTTCAAGGACCTTGTCCAGTGTTGGAGCAGGATTTGTTTCACTGTTCTAATTGCTGCTTTGAGGACGAGGGTGAGGGGACAGCTTCCCTGCTGGAAACAGTAAGGCAGCTGTCCTTTCCACAGCTACCACATTTGGGTGTTAATGCTTTTCACCAAGGGATGTTATACTTTAATAAATAAATACTCAAATAAATACATAAATAAATAAATATTACTTCGTGCTTTATAAGCAACATTCGTCCAAAGTCTTTGAAGTGCTTTGCCAAGCCAAGTCTTACTATTTCCTGTGTGTCCTAGCAACCCCAAGAGCCCAACTCCGCCTCCATTTATATCAGTAGGAGCAGGTCCAGACTCTGGGGACTTGCCTAGCATTACACAGTGAGCCAATGACTGACAGAGCAAATATTGCTCAGGTGCCCTAATTCCTACACTCACGCTGCCTGCCCTTAACACCACCAATTGTACCATGAATCAAATATCAAGTCCTATAAAAATAAAAGAAAATACCTACTTCTTAATTTTCAACAGTTTGTGTAATATCTCTCACCTTGCAGGGCACCAAGGTGTATTTGGTATATTGTTACTGTCCATTTAACACCTTCTTTAAAACCTTCTAGGAGGGCTCTGACCTGCTGTTACCTCCTGGGAAATTCTGGTAAGCAATCTATGCATGCGAGACTGCATGTCTGTGCCATATGTCAACCCTCTTCTGGTTGTCTCTTCTACTGTGTTGTACGTCAGAGACATCTGTGAAGAAACAAGATCCTGTCTTTTCTTGCTGCTTCTCCTCCATGCTCTGGATCTGACTGCTATCACCAGAGCAACTCAATGTGCATCACGGATGGTGGAACAGAGAGCTGATGCTGCCTGGAGCCAGAAAAAAACCAAACCAAAGTGCCTGCTTTGGATGTGTGCTTGCAACTCCAACTCAACAAAGAGTAAATGTGGAAACCTGGAGCAGAACACTGTTGTATTTGAATGCTGTGCACAGGGCGCAGGTAGGCTTTTCACATTTCTGGTGTATTTACTTGCAGAAGGACTCTGTTCCCTCTAAACAGTATTGAGTTAACTCTTATGAAAAAGACATGATCTTCATCTAAGAGAATCTGTAATGGACCTTATTTTGTGCATCTACTCTTTCTTGTGCTCTATATAAGAATACAACTCTTAGCACCAGTGGCAGAGAAATGCCTGCTCAGTAGATGATGATAAGAGCTGGGCAAACGTCTCATTGTAAGCAGTTCATGAGAATTACAAGGTTGGAACTCTGAAGAATATCTGGTCCAACCTCCTGCTCAAGTTAGGGCAAATTGGATAAGGTGGCTGAGGGTCTTCTGGAATTTTGAGAATTCCTGAGGGTGGTGATTTCCATTTACAAGTGAGCTCTGTATTTCCCCCAAAGTCCAGATCCCACAGGTTCATTAATTTTTACATCTTAATGAACATGAGGCTTGTGTGGGTGCTCATCAGTTTGAGGACTGTACACAAATTTCACTCCTCTCCTTTTCTCCCTCCTCCAAAAGAAAAGAAGGAATTCTAGGATGTTTGTAACGGAAACTTGGAAAGGAGAAAGGGAGGTGAGGATACCTGGGAGGGGTAACAGTTACAAACAACAAAAAGGAATTTGTGTTTGTGAGCACTTTCAGACAGCTTCTGCCCAGCTCTGATCATGATGTCTACTTACATGGCTTTGATCTGTGCTTTCCCTAGCTTGGTACTAGCAGCAACCAAGGGGCACCCAGGGTATGTTGCATTCTGTACTCCAGCCTCCTCACCTTCACCATGGGAGTGTAGCAGCTTTGAAAATGCAGTCCCATAACTTAAACCAAACTGCCTGTCACTCCAGGCAGAATCAGCTTGGTTGGTTTTGGTTCTTATTAAGCAGGCTCTAGTAGTCAGGAAGCTCTATTTGCATTTCCAGCTGGAGAGTGCAGCTGTAGTCATCTCTGGTGTAAACAATCAATCAGTAACTCAGAGGCTTCAAGCAATTTTGCAGCCCTCTCTGAGAAAATGCATGTGCTTGTGGGGAGGAGGACACAAAAACTTTCTTCCTCTCTGTAAAGATGACTGAGGTCAGTCTTTAAAACACAACCAGAATGAAAAACGTACTTAAAACAGTATGTGAAATAGCTGCCACATTTTTGTGCGGTACCCTGCTCCCCCAAAATAAGAAATTAGGGTGGATGTTGGTTTTCGTTGTTTTTTTAAATGCTCACACTGAGGAGCTTTCTGTCACATTACAATGGACAACCAGTGGTGCATCCTCACTCATCCATGACAAGATCTTTCATTTCTTACTAAGGTGAGCATGCAGTTCTGCTTCAAAGGCCATCTTGTCAAAGGTGCGCGTGTTTGTCTCCTCCCGCACCTTTTCCCGGACATGGAAGGATGCTCGAGCAACAGACCTGGCATTTTCTAAGACAGTCTTCTTCTCCTTGAAGATCTGCTCACTTCTCTCCAGTTTCCTCTCTATAGAGAGGAGAATTTCCCTGCGCCGTAAGTCCTCATACTGTTCTACCTTTTGCTTGTTCATCTTCTGCACTTTTTCCTTTTCCAGACGGCTCAAGACCACTTTGCGGGCTTTTTCTTGGACAGCCTCTTCAGCCACCTGGGCAGCATGCTGGAGCTTTCTCTCCGTCTCTCTAGCCAGTGCTTCCAAGTGTTCCTTCTGCTCTCTTTCCTTCCTCTCTGCTGCCAGTTTAGCTCTCTGGATCTGCATGTCCTCACGCCTGGCCTTCTCCCTCAGCTCCTGGTTCCTCTTCTCCACAAGCTGCTCATAGTTCTCCTGAGCCTTTGTCAAACTCATCTTCAGGGATGCCTTCAGCATTTCCTTCTCTTCCGCCTCTTGCTTGGCCAGTTCCTTGAGCAAGGCCTCATGCTTCAGCTTCTCTGCTTGGTTGAACAATCTCTTTTCCTTTTGCAGCTGCACCTCCTTCTTCAGCCTTTTCTGTGCAGCTGTGGACAGCTTCTCTTGCAGGAGCTGCTCCTCTCGCTCCTGGTGCTCCTTCTTGACCTCTTCCTTTGCCTTCAGATTAAGCTCTTGATGGAGCTTTTTCTGCTTGTCCTCCTTGACGGCCCTCTCCAGCCTCTCCCTCCGCAGCCGCTCCTGCTTCTCCGCTTGCTCCCGCCACCGCTCCTCGCACACCAGGAGCTGTCTCTGCTTCATCAGAGCAGCTTCCTCCTGCTCCTGGTTCAGTCTCCCTCGCCGCTTCTCCACCTGGCTCTCCCACATCCGCTGACCCTGCAGCAGAGCCCTCTGTTTCTCCTTCTCCTCCTGCTCCTTCCGCTGCTCAGCCAGGCGCCGCTGGCTGTCCCACTGCAGATGGGCTGCCTGCCTCTGCTCCCGCAGGAGGTTGGCCTCCTGGTGCTTGGCGATCATCAGTGCCGCGATCTTCTTGTCTCTCTCAGGCACTTCTGAGAGACCCTTCTTCCTCTTCACCTCCCTGACGATCCTCTCGACTCTCTGGGCAGTCTGTGGGGAGTGGCTGAGGTCCCCCAGGCTGAAGCTGCGCCCCAGCAGAGTCCCATTTGCGGCGGGGACCCCCCGCCCCCGGCCGCACACCTTGCCCCCGCGCTCCCGCAGGCTCTCCCCGCTGTAGGACGACGAAGCGCCCGACTCAGAGGAGGTCTTGCCCCAGCTACCCTCGCGGCGCTTCTGCAGCGAGTCCAATGAATGGCTCTTGCCCTTGGCGCCCCTCGATGCCCTGGCCTTCCCCCCGCCATGGGTCCGGGGCCCGCCGGCAGCTGCGGCCGCAGCCCGGGAGGAGACGCGGGCGGCGGGCGAAGGCGGCAGGCTGCCGAGGGGCGCGAGGATCCGCCTCTTCTCCTCCCGGATAATCCTCTCCCGCTCCTCCCGGCACTGCTGCAGCTTGCGGCGGCGCTCCCGCTCGTAGGCCTCGTAGAGGCCGGCGGCCACCCGCATGGAGCGCCCGGGCGCTTCTCTCAGCAGGTCTCCCAGCGCCCGCGGCAGCAGCTCCACGGGCCGAACGGCGCAGCGGGCGCAGGCCTCCAGCGACCGCGGGCTGGTCAGCACGTACCGGCTGCCCTCCGCCGCCGCGCAGTCGAAGTTGTACAGGTCCAGGTGCAGCAGCGGCGACTGCTCTCCAGGACGGGCCGGCTCTCCCCCCGCTGCCCCCCCGGGCGCCGGGCAGGGCTGCGGGGGAGGCTCGGCTGGAGGCTCCACCATGGCTTGGCCTGCGGGGCAGAGAGCGGCCGCGGGTGAGCGGGCGGGCAGCGGGCGCACAGACCCCTTTGTGTCCCCGGGCAGGGGCGAGGAGTGTCTGGGAGGGGGCGGCGGGTGTACACCGGGGTGCCGGGGCTGGGCTGTGTTTGTGCAGAAAGGGGGCAGGTTGCGGAGGTGTTGGGCGCGGAGGGGCAGTGTCCGGGGGCGGGGGTAGCCGGGGCGGGGAGCCGTGTTTGGGCGGTCGGGCACAGGGGCGTGGTGCGGGAGCCTTCGGGACGCGCGGGTTGTGCGCTGTGGTGCGCGCGGGGGCGTTCAGGGTGATGGGGGGTGTTCGGGGTGACGCGGGGGGCGCTCAGAGTCCGCCGGCAGGTTTGGGCAGTGGGCTTAGAATCATTCGGCAAGGAACGGGGTTCTGGGGGCGCACGGCGTTTGTCTGGGCCGGGAGGGCAGTCCGGGCTGAGGGTGGCCGGGCTATGAACAAGGATGCTTTAGGTGAGCTGGGACTGGCGGACGAGGGTGTCCGCGCGTGTATGGGTGAACGGAGAAAGGGGTGCTCGGGGGTGTCAGGCATGGCTGGCAGCGGGACCGAGACCTACTCCCGGGCCGCCGCCCGCGGCGCAAGACGGAGCCCCCCGCCCGCCCCGGTCCCCCGCGGCACTCACCGGGCGGGCGCGGCCGCAGCCGCGCTCTTTGTCTCGGTGCCGGCGGCCTCGGGGATCAGGCGGG
>CM031861.1:29074802-29087390 GCA_018697195.1 Certhia americana | reverse complement strand
CCCCTCGCGGCGGGGAGCCGCCCCCGCCTCCCCGCCGCGAGGGGCCGGGCCCGGCGCTGCTGCGGCGGGCGCGGCGCGGGGCTGGCTCGGGTGGCTGGTAAGCGCCCGGCCCGCCTGGACAGTGTCCTTCCCTGCAAGCGTTCCCCGCTACTTGTGTGCGCATCCCTTCATGCGTGCGTCCTGCCCTGCACCTGCTCCTCCGAGCTCATGTCTTTCCCTGCAGACCTTCCCTAAATGAGCGGCCCTTTCACAGTCGTGGCCACTGTTTTGCGCTGCTCCTGCACACAAACAAGCCCATCTGTATTTACCGCTAATATAGACAAGGATAAAAGGGGTGTAAGAAGGAACATGAGATGCTAACCCAGTTTTATGGATGGCAAACTGAGCCCCAGGGCGATGAAGGTGCCTCCTTGAGCTGCCTAGGGAATTCATGCCAGAGCTGGAAAGGAATGATAAATCTCTCAGATTTCAGTTCAAAGCCGTTTCTAACCATGAAACCTTATTCCCTTTTGTGCTAGTATAAGTTACTGCTTGATGCAGAGATGTGTCAGGCAATACAGTACACCTTTTTGAGTCCCCACTTTGAATATGGTGCTTGCGGTTACTTTGAAATATCCCTGGTTTCTACAGGAATCCTGGGATCAATGGCCTCAGTGGAGTTGAGAAATGCTTTGCTCTGGAAATACCATTCAGCCAAAAGAGGATCACTGCCGCTTGTGGAGCTGCAGAGCATCTGTGCCACTTAGTGGAGCAACTCTGATTTTTTCAGGCAGAGGACAAGAGTACCAAATGCACCATTAGTCACTGTGTCATGAAGTCGGTGTTTTTCAGCAGTTTCCCATTTAACTTCTACAGGTACGCCTTAATATGCCTTGCTTTAATAAGGAAGGACATGGTACTCACCAAACAACTTTCCAGGATGGAAACCCCAGGACAGGATACAGAGCAAAAGAAGGACCCAAAAAGGCTTGGGAGTTCTTAGCAGAAAGCTGAGGATTGGCAGGTTGGTTGTCATTTCATATCGTACAGGCAAAGACTGTGCTGATGAATGCAAAGGGTAATGATGCATCCACAGCAAGTGAGCAAACTCCACCAATAAGCCATATTGACTAGTCTGATCTCATTCATTCATCATCATGATAGTCTGCAGGGGACAGTTATAAAGCTTGGTTATTAGTCACGTGAAAAATCCTCTTCAGAGGCTGTCTGAAGAGCCCAGCCTTCTGGCTGGTGGGGCTAACCATTAATACTTGCTGTAGCACTGCTACTGTCAAGCTATAGCCGTGTTCCCTCTTCATGGGAAGTATTTAAGCTGGTAAGTGTATATACCAGGTAAGGTGTAGGCTCCTCCAAGCTTTTGGCATGTTGCTATTTCAGCCTTCATCAGGACTGTACTTGGGCTTTGATCTTTTTAGGTTTCTGTGTGGATCTTTGGGACCTCTGTAAGTGGTCTCCCAAATGCAATTAAAAAGGGATTTATCAGGAGATTTTTAGAAGCAGATGGATATGACTTTAGGAGACATTAACACACTATCCAAACACAGTCATATCCCTACCTCATCAAGACTAGAGGAGATTTGGGATGGGGAAGGAGAAGATCATTAGAGGAGTTTAAGTGGATCGCTGCTAGTGAGTCATTTTCCCAGACCCAATTATAAAGCCTAATTTTCTGTTGACTAGATATGTCTAGAAATCTAAGTGCTCAGGTGGAGCAGTACTATAAGGTTATACTATGATAAATATTTTCCAGTTTTACATCACTAGTAATGATAGCAAGAGATGTGGGGCAATGGAAAACTAGAACTACAGATTGAGTGGGTGGAAATTTTTGTATCACTTCCACAAATTCTTCTGTATGTCTTCCATTGCTCATGTATTATTTACTTTCTTCCCATCCAACTTTAAAACTGCCCATACCTGGGGTGTTCTCTGTTTTCTTCATGAGAGCTATTTCACAATCTACTACAGCTCATTGGTAAAAGTTTTTGAGTTTACTTTCAGCTTTGGTTTTCCCTCTCTCTTTTGTCTCCTCTAAGTAATTTGCACTCTGTCCTGCTTGGGTGTATGCCTTACAAATGTTTGTAAACTGTTTCTATGTCCCCTCAGAGACAAGGAACACATACTGTCATCACAAATCAATCTCCCATAGCTGCACAAGGAGCTATCACCTTCTGTCTCCTCCCAGCGTGTCAGACTCTGATGGTAGCCACAGCCCTGGACTGAGCAGTGGATTCCTGCCCAGCACTCAGCTCTGTGTTGCCTGGCAGAGTACCTGCGTGCACATTCTTGGTGCTGATGTGTTGCCTTTCTCCTCTCTAGTTAATTTCATTGTGTCCTTATCTAATTTTCTAGCTTCCCTAAGGCTAGATCAATGTAGTTTGACTTTCCAGAACTCTTCCCTCCTCTACCAAGAGGAATGTTAGTCGGTGAATTAATTCCTCCTTGCTAAATAGCCTTTGTTTTCCAGGATGAATCCTGTCTTCATCTAGTTTGCAATGTCTCAGCCTTTTTATACTATTGTTGGGACGACCCTGACCGATGGTGTAGCTACTTCAACTCTCAGCCTATTATTCCCTCTTGCTTAGACTCTTCCTGGTTTTGCACCAGAATATTCCTGCACCTTCCTGAGCCCTGCGGATAAGAGGAAAATGACAGCCTTGGGGAGAGGAGACTAAGGAGTCCTCTGACACAATTTTTGCTGGTATCTCCCAGGCATATTGCCCTTCTCTTCCTAGCTGCTGCTGGGGCACAGGCACCAAGTGTCTGCCCAAATGTATCACTTCCCTGCCCAGATGCAGCTCCTATCCCTCTCCCAGGACACACCAGAGCTTCTCCAGCACAACCTTCTGTCAGCTGGATAGTTTAAGCACTAATTTAAAACTTTAATGAGGCACTCAGTCTAATGTTTTACTGATCCCCATCGCCATGGTATCCCTGGTTCCTTCCCTCTGAACAGCTACTTGTCACATGCCATAATCCTTTGTTTACAGTCCTGCAGCCCATCCACCTGAGTGATTTTGCAGCCTGCTATGTGATGATGCTGAACATAAAGTCCTATTTGACTTTATACACTGGGCTTGACTGATAGCCAAGGTCCAAAGCCCAGCATGTCACAATGTGAGTATAACAACCTGACAAAAGCCAAAGTCCTCTGTGAGATTTCAGTGTTGGTTCCTTTTTTACATTTCCCATGGTTTGCCTTTAGTTTTTGTCACTCTGTGTTTCTGCTCTGCCTGCAGTCCTGTCCTGGCACAGCTTGCCTTTCCCTTTCTCTCTGGGTGGCAGGATGGGCATTTGCTTTCCTCCTGCTGCCACAGGGACCTGGCAAGGCTCCTCTCCTCTGTGGCCCCCTGCCAGGCTATTCTGGTGTGGTGAGTGCACAGCATCCCAAGAGACTTCAAAGTAACTGCCTAAAGCTGAGGCACTGTCCCCACCACTCACAGCCCAGAGGCTTTGCCTAATGTTATCATCTGTGGCTGACCCTCTAGGGAAATGGACCTTCTGGCTGGGGCAGATGCACAGAGCAGGGAAGCGGAGAAGAGATGGGGCGTGAGGAAGAAGCTGAGAATGGTGACATACGGTGGGGGGCCATGCATAGGGCTACTGCCAGAAGCAAAATGTTTGGCAGCTGCTGGGGACAGACTTGCATTGCAAATACTATATCTTTCACTCTAATATAAAGCTGGAGTCTAAGACCAGTGTGCTGATGGTGAGTTGTTATTTGTATTCCTCTTTCTGGGAAACACCATGGTGTGTGCTGTTTGCTGTCTTACTGAAACCAGTCAGTCCTCAGTATTGACGAGATTTTGTTGGCCCCCATCTGGAAGGATCTGCAGTTATCTCCCTCTGTCTGAGGGACTGGCAGCAGTGCTGCTGCATGGATGCATTCTTGGGGTCATGCTGAACAGCTCTCTATTTGGCTTTGTGCAAGTTTGGCACATCTGCAGTAGTTTTACATTTGGGTAAACCTAGTCAGTTACCAGGGCTGTTTGAATAAAAATATGGTAGGCTGGCAGAGAAAATGAGGGGAAAAAACCTTGTCACTGCATATTTCCATGGAAACAAGTATAGATGTGAGGGTAGATTTTATTTAGTTTTCGAGATATTATGTTGTCGGTGATTATTTCTGGAGGAATTAGAATGTTCACATATTGGCCGAAACCAGACCTCAGATGTTGAACCTAATGCATGCAGTTCTTCTGGTCAGGCTTGGCTTCTTTAGAGAACTTTAGAGAACTCATGAGGGAGTTATGGAGTCCTTCCACATGGTGAATCATGGAGGATTTGGCCCCAAGGTCATATAGAGCAAACTTCAGATGAGGTAAACAAATACCGGAAATGAGTATGGGGATGTCTGTTGTGAGAGGTCAGAGTACACCACTGGAGTGATCCATGCAGGACTGCAAATTACTTGTGCATCTATCCATATACATATATCCATATTCATATACTTGAGCTACTATCCATATACAAATAGTGCAATGACCCAGAATAGTCTCTAATAAGCAAGTGCCATTAAGTGGAAATTCAACAGGAAGGTTACCTCCTAATGCTACATGGTTACATTTTCAACCTGAAGCTGATGTGCAATTAAATCCCACTCATTTACTTGAAACCTGTTGGTTTTGAGCAAATGATCAGTCTTGCATGCTGCTTCAGTTTCCAAGCTGCACTATTTATTCTAGCACAGCCTGGAAATCACAACATGAAGCTATTGAAGAACAGTGGGAAATGCGACATTGCTGGTGATGCTCTTCCAGGGAAGTAAAATGCAAAGTGTAATCAAACAGAACAAACTGTCAGATTAAGACTGGAGATTTTAAATTATTTTTGTTTTAACTAATCTGAGGTGTTTATTAGCTGAATAGTGAGATTATTTCTCTTTTTGTATGATTTTTACCTTCACCACTGCTTGGATTTTATCAGTTAGGTATTTTTAGAACTGCAAAAATCTCACATCACTCCTCCTTCGCCTATCGGAAGCCACATCAGAACATAGTATTCTAGGAGTTAGTATTTAATGTTCCAATTTAAATATGAGCTACTTTTCCATTCCTAGATTGTACTTGGTCTTGCCTGATGGTGCTGTGCCAAGGAGCTGGCAGCCAGAAGGAAGACATTTACTGTTTGCCTCTGCTCTTGTCTGAGAGTGATGCACAGCAGGAAGCATGAGAGGGGTCAGGAGTTGGAAGCTGAACCTTTCCTTGTTCTGTTATTCATGCACCCATGCTTATGGACTGTAAAGGATGTATGTGGGGCAAATGTACTCAGCCTGCATTGGTGTCTATTATGGCCTGAGGAGAAAGGCAGAGAGGTGTTAAACCCACTGCTCTTGAATTCAGGAGAACTGGAAGACAAATATCTTACTCATGGAGACAAAGTGAACACATATGGGCAGGGTTGCATCACTCTCCCACATTAGGTCTCAGTAGATAGCCCAGGCCTGAGTTGCCCCTGCTGTTTTAACACTGTTTAACAATGACCTGAGCTATCAACTGAGCTGACATGACTTCAGCCAAAGCCCCTTATGAATAATTCTGCTTAATTATGGGTGAATGTCTGCAGCTGAAGCCTATTACCCATGATGATAGGATTACATTTAAATTCCTCAAGTTATACCTATGGTTACATGCTTAGACTTTGGAGGGGATAACCTCTATTATTCTTTAAGAGCATGACCTGGGATTCTGAATTCCTTAGGCATCAGAGAGCATCTGTCCAGAACCCCAGAGGCCATACCAGTTCCAGTGCAGTTCAGAACCCATCATCTGAATCACATGTCAGCAAAACCTCCCCAAGGGGGGAAACTGTTCTACCTGAAGAATGAGTAATTGCAACTGGAGACAGTGCCAAATAGATTTTTCTTTTCCATTGGGCTGATTTCTGGGAATAAAGCAACTGGAAGACTGCTAGAAGAAAATCTTCCTAACTGATCATATTTGCAATCAATTTTTATGCCAGATGTTGCCTCAGAAAATATGGAAGTCAGCAGACAGTAGTTCTAGTATGCAGCTTGAAAAGGGCTGATTCTTATATAAAGAATAGAAAATGAAGATTTGCTGCTTTCTTGAAATGTACATGTAGCCTGTATGTATGTAGCCAAACAATGCTAAGTCATGTGGAAAGAACAGGTGGGAATCCAAGAAGTTAACCAATGTCCTGTAAACTGAAACCACAACTACTGTGTAATAAAAGACTTCTACAGCTATCCTTAATTTTGAAGAATTAGTCAAGAGATGCCTGACTTTCTTAATTTAATTTCCAGAGTTGACAGAGGAGAAGCTGAGAGTACATTGGACTGCTTTTTGGGCAATTGTGGAAGATGAAGTTGTTGGAAAAAAGGAAGGGTTGAGAACAATGGGTGTTAGGAACAGATTCAGTTCTTTGCTTGTCACTTTTTTACTAAGCAAATGGTATAAGTTGGTATCTATGGGATCTCTACCACCCTCTTCCATCTGTGAAGAGGCATAATAGCACTTTCCCTAAGCAGTGCATAGTCAATGTGATAATGAAGCCATATATTAAATATATTAGATAAACTTAGCAGTGGGAGGATTTTAAGGTGGCTGGAAGGTAACTTAAATTGCTTACGGGATTTTATGTTGAAGGAGGTCTGGTCCTTCATCCTCTTTGATCCCCTTTACCTCTTTACTGTAACACATAAGCAGTTACTGTATCATTGAACATACTAAAGGGAGTGGGATGGCTAGTTAACCATAACAATTTTGTAGAATTGGTACTTCCTATACATGTGTATGTAGGTCAGATCCTGCAGTTTCTCTCCTTGAACTAACAGGCTCACTGTACTCAGTGATTTGGGTTTTGTTGTACAATTTTTTTCTTCCAGCTCTCATGCTTTGTAGCACAGTGTAGGGATGAGATTTATGAGACGATGCTAGTATAGATCCATGGCACTGAAGAGCACCACAGTGAGATACCTGTGCAGGATGGCTGCTGTACAGTGGCACTTTGTCCAGGCAAATTGTTCTGCTGGGATTTGAGATTTTGAGAGCCATTCTCTAGGACATGGGGTAGGTGCTGATTGTACCCAAATGAAGCAGAAGGCAGTTGTGATCTTACGGTTTATTGGGCAAAGAGTCTCTGTTAGAAAGGGAGCACACCACTGGTTTGCAAGGTACTGAGGAAACCCTGTGCAGAACACTGTGTGTTATTCCAGTGTTGGGAAATTCTGCAGGCAAGACTCTGGTGTTATAAAAGATTAAATTAAGTTTGAGACAGCAGGGCTAGTTAGGATGATCAGCGAAGCAGTAAGCTAGCCTTAGGACAGGGCACCAAAAGTGCTTCTATCTTTGATCCTGTAAAATGAAATTTGAGGCAGGATATGGCATACCTTTAAAAATATGCAAAGGATCAGGCAATTTGCTCAGCCAGTGCCTTTCATGTATCCTGCATTTTGCTGTGCTGACCCAGGGACATGTCACAGTCACCCTCAAAAATGCAGACTCTGAAGAAACCACTCCTGTGAAAATCAGGGTGGTTCAGTTGTTGACTTCAACCATAAAGGAAGACCTACCCTTTTTCTTGCTCTGAACATTTAGCCCTTAAGTGAAGTGGAATTAATACCATTGTGCTGTGTGGCTTGAAACTAGCACAAGTGGAGCAGAAGTCAATTTGCTGTATTTGAAAGAAAATTAATTAAGGCCTCGTTTGTTTCCCTCAGAGGAAAGCTCTGGGTAGTTTCCAGGAGCTGATTTTTTTTTTTTTTGAGCTTCTCTGGTACAGGCCTGTATGTACAGAACAAATGTAGTGCAGCATCAAGACCCAAATCCCTACAAACTCCAGGTTGTGAGCTGAGTCTTCTGGCTCCCATGACAGCATGACAGCCCTGGTGTCTGCGCCATAACTGTATGCTGCATTTCAAGTCACAGAAAGAAAAAATCTCTTAATGCAGTGCATGTTTATGATACTGCATGAAGGGAAATGTCATGGCACATGACATTTGAGCATGGATGATGCTTATACTCAGGTTTAGCCTTACCTGTTCTTCATCAGCAGACTGTGAACTCAAGTGCCCTAGCAAGGCAAAAGGGTAGATGGTGTGTCAAGATTTCTCTTTTATTCTTGTTTTTCCCATGTTGCTTTAATAGTCATTTGGAGATGAGCTGCTCTATTTACATCTACTCTGAATATTAATAATGAATAATGCCCTGCTAAACACAAAAAATGTGTGTGACTTCCAGTGATACTGGAAGTGTAACTGAGGGCTAGCAGACCAGGAGATGTGTGCAGAAGGAAGTGGGAAAAAAAAAAGAGCAAAATAAGAGGTATAATCTACCAGAGGTTAATAGGCTGTGAGGATTTCAAAAGCACTTAAAAACTGATTTACTCCTGCACAAATCCCATTTCAAACAAGTTGCCAGTGAATAGGTCACAGAGGTCACCAGCAAGAAGGCAAAGGAACAAGAGCGTATGTGGCTGTCACATATGCCCAAGTGGTAGATGCTGTTTCCTAGAACAAGACCTGACATGCTGGCAGCTCCAAGAAACAAAAAGCATCTTTGGTGTGGTGCCAGCTACCTGCTTTCCCACTGGAATCTGAACATGGGGGGTTGATGGAAACAAAAATGTGAGTAGTTGTGTCCTGCATCTTAGCAGTAAGAGCTCTCTCTGAGAAAAAAGGGTTTTTGAGAGAGTCTTCTGAAGCCAAAGGTCTTTGATGACTGAGCTGGGAGCTCTGTAGCAGCCTCTCCTTAGATTGAAGCTGTCTTAGTCTTTTGGTTTGCTGGCTGGGCAGCAAAGATGGGGAGAGAACAAGTTGCATGGAGCAGGTACAGCACTCTCTCTTTGCAGGTGCACACAGTGCTGGGGAGAAGGAGGTCACATAGGATGGTAACATTACGAGGCTCATGGCCAAGGATAGATTGTGTGACAGCCTGAAGTAACATTATCTCTTAGAGTATGTTTTTTCTCCTCTGATAGTGTTTAGACTGTCATGAGGCCTCATTTCCTAGCTGAGCTCTACCATAAGAAATCATATTTAATCAGTGGCTTCTCTCAGAAGTGAAGTTACCTTGAAATAGGAGTCATGTTAGATATGTGGCATCTGAACAGAGTGCAATAACTTTTAAAGTTGTATTTGGTTTGCATGGCCAAGCTTTGGTAGCAGAGGGGAGGGGTACAGGGGTGGCTTCTGTGAGAAGCTGCTAGAAGCTTCCTCCATGTCCAGCAGTGACAATCCCTGGTGGCTCCACAGACAACAGGATGTGCCTCTGATCAAGGTTAATCACCAGTTAGAAATGGTGGTAATTCCTGTCCTTGAAAGACTGTACCCTGTGGAAGAGTGACCCACACTGCAGCAGATTGAGAAGGACTGTTGTCTGTGGGATGGACTCAGGCTGAGGCAGTTTGCAGAAAGCTGTTGCTTGTGAGATGGACTCAGGTTGGAGAAGTCCATGGGAGGATCCCACAGTGGAAGAGGGGGAGAAGATGCTCTTCTCCCTGAGCATCATGAGAAGCCATGAGTGATGAACTGACCATAACCCCCATTCCCTGTCTTCCTGTGCTGCTGGGGGAGAAAGGAGAGCTCAGGAAGGAGGGAGGGGTGAAGGGAAGGTGTTTCAAAGGTTTTATTTTACTTCTTATTATCCTGCTCTAATTTTTTAACTAATAAATTCAATCAGTATCTCTAATTCTATCCAGGTTTTGTTCATGATGGTATTTGATTAGTGGTCTCTCCTGGTCCTTATCGCAACTTATGAGCCTTTTTTTATATTTTCTCTTTCCTGTCCAGCTGCAGAGGGGAGTGTCAGAGGGGTTTTAGTGGGTGCCTGGAATCCAACCAGTGTAAACCTACTACAGAAGTCCACCATGGGAAGGAAGGATTGGGCAGATGTGTGCAGGAGGGTAAGAAGTACCATTTGTTTTCACAAGGTTGCGGAAGGCTTTTGGCAGTTTGAATGGCAGGATACAAATTTCAAGTCTGGGATTAAAAGTATGTTTCCTTCATCTGATTAATCCTGTGGCAGATCAGGATCCAGAGAGCAGCAACTGTCCCTGTGGGATCTATCAAGGCGTGCCGAACAGTGTGCATTTGCATCACTACGAGAGATGTTTTATATTGTTGTAAAACATGTCCTCTCCAGTCCAGCTCCCACTGCTGCAGGTTTGCCCAAGGAACCAGGGCAAGAGATGGTGTGGGGTGTCTCACTGCCCCCATGTGTGGGCTGTCCTCTTCCCCAGCCCTATGCTACTGAGTCTGACAAATCCCATGTGTGTTTCTGCCAGGAAGGAGTGTATTGATGGACTGAGACTTATGTGACAGTAAAACTCCTGTGGAGTAAAAGCAACATCCATAAACCATTGGGTAAGAAATTAATTGTTTAATCAGATGGAGCCATATAAAATAAGCATGCTTTGACCTTCTGGTGGAGTTTGGCAGCTTTTATGCTTTAACATTTCTATTACTGAAAATTAAATGTTTCAATGAATTATTTATTTTCATCTCCATTCAAGCAACCTGAAAACAAACATTAGGAAAATAGTGTCAAAATCCCTGGGTTGAGACCATAAGCTTCATGCCTTGGGGAGAGATGCTCTGATGGTGGCAGCTCCCAACTTTCCTTCATTGACACATGTAATAAAGAGAAAACGCTTCATCTCCTTCTTCAGAACATGAAGCCTGAAAAGATTGGAACCAGTTGGTCATAGGCATTTGCCTGGAAGAGGGCTGTAACTGTTTTGGGGGCAGTTGGTGGCCTTTACTTCCTCTGAAACACTGGCAGTTGCTGGTAACAGGACGTTGGATTAGACTGGCTGGTGGTCTGATGCAGTGCGGCAAATCCAAGGTAAAAGGCATTAGTTAATGTCTGTGTGATACTTTGGACATTTAAGATGGTTTGCAAATGCTGATTTCTGTGATTCCGCGACAAACAAAAAACTAACCGCAGCCAAAGTAGTGTATCTGAGGACTCAGAGGAAGAATATAGTATTTTTTATTATGGTCTGATACAGTTACAAAGAGAAATACATATGAATGAAAATTATGGAAACCAAGTATAGCAGAGAAATAAAAGGGTCTCTAAATGTTTAAAAAGTTGCACTGGTTAAAGCCAAAAATGTGATGAATGAGCCCCTAGTGAGAGGTCATTTTAATGAGAATTTACCAGGAATTGCACCTTTCTCTGTGCATTAATGCCATGAGCAGAGGGAGTACTGTGTCAGCCTCCTCCCAGCTCTTTTATTTCAAAGGTTTCTGAACTTTTCCTTCAGGCCCTGGACAGCTGCACTAATTGATCAAAGCACAGCAAAACACAGGCCAATATTTTCACTGCATGTCTTCTACCTTTGCACCTGAGATTTCACAAAAAGAACAGCTGTGTGAATCAGCAGGTTTGTGTGAAGCTCTAGCTCCCACTCTTCCTTCCTGCCTTTAAGCCTGTTTTCCGGATGATGATGTAATTTTTTCCTGCTTTTTGAAGTGCTTACAAGGGGAATATTTATAGGGAATGTTTTGTGATGTATCATACTCATCTCCTACATCTGATGAAATGATGGTAAGCCATTGGTAAACTATAACCTATTATGGTTATAATCACTGGATTATATGATCACTGGATATGGAATGATCACTGTAGTATTGCAGAAAAATAGGTAAATTTCCCTTCACCTTTCCTGTAGAATTACATATGGTTCCTTCCCCATATAAGAGGAAGAACTCTCTGCACAGCAAAATACAAATAATGTAGCAGATCCATAGAAGGCAGGTGTTAATTCCAGCAACAGAAAGGAAAGCAAAGCAAGGAATCCTTCCTTGATTCCCTGAAGGCACTTTTGGATACAGGAGTGCTGTCTTGGGAGAGGCCGTAAAAAGGAGATGAAAAGAGAGGAGGTGGTAAGAAGGTATAAGCATACCCCTGTGAGCATGAGCATGACCTCCTGCAACAGCCCAGCCTTGGACCTTTCAGCCAGCAATCTGGCTCTGCTGGTGCTGCAGAGCAGGACGGGCACAGCTGTGCCTTGTGCCACCACAGGTGCCAGCAGGTGAGCTATTGGGACAGGGCAAGGGACAGGGCTGGCAGGAGCATTGGCATGGCTTCTGTGCCGCTGTGGCAAGTGGCAGCAGCGTGCCCATGGCTGGGTCTCCGCACTGCCCGAGCTCTGGGATGGCTCCGCAGCCGCGACAAAGGCAAGGGGCATCCACACCGTGCGCTGCCCCCGCCGCCCGGCGAGAAGGGGCTGGCAGCGCAAGGAAACGTCCGGGGCTACGCAATACCGTTCAGCTGCTGCGGAGCCGCTTCTGCTCCGGCACAGGGCGGCAGACGGCGGGACAGGGCTTCAGCTCCGCTCACTTCAGCCGCTGTTCCCCGGTGCCGGGCCGAGAGCGAGCGCCACGTGTCCGTGCAGCCGCACGCCGCCCCGCGGAGAGGCGGAGAGGCGGAGAGGCGGAGAGGCGGGCAGGCGGGCAGGCGGGCAGGCGGGCAGGCTCGCAGCCTTCCCGCCGCCTTCCAGCAGCACTCCTCGCTGGATATGGCGGCGCTGCCCTCAGCGGCAGCCGCCGGTGCCCTGGCCGCGCTCCGCCCCGCGCCGCAGCGCCCCCCTCCGGCCGCGCACCATTCGCGCGGCTCCTTT
>CM031861.1:29002297-29073644 GCA_018697195.1 Certhia americana | reverse complement strand
CATACCCGGAGGGCACAGAGGGGGGAATACAACAACACTACGTGTCCTAGGACCATACATTCCAGCTGGCGCTAGCCATACGAAAGCATAATTAATCATGGCTTCTCCAGAAGTGAAGTGAACGTGAAATAGAGGCATGTTAGATAGGTTGGCATCTGACAGAGTGCAATAAACTTTTAAAGTTGTATTTGTTGCTGGCCCAAGCTTTGGTAGCAAGGGGAGGGTACAGGGGTGGCTTCGGTGAGCAGCTGCAGAAGCTTCCTCCATGTCCACCAGTGACAACCCGGGTGGCTCCACAACAACAGGCTTTGCCTCATGATCAAGGTAATCACCAGTTAGAAATATAACCGGCCTTGAAAGCCTGTACCCGGTGGAAGAGGACCCACACTGCAGCAGATTGAGAAGGACTGTTGTTCTGTGGGATGGACTCAGTCTGAGTCAGTTTGCAGAAAGCTTTGCTTGTGAGATGTACTCAGGTTGGAGAGTCCATGAGGTCCCACAGTTTGAAGAGGGGGAAGATTCTGCTTTCCCTGATCATCATGAAGCCATGAGTGATGAACGACCATAACCCCCCATCCCCGGTCTTCCTGTTCTGCTGGGAGAAAGAGAGCTCAGGAAGGAGGATTAGTGAAGTGGAGAGGTGTTTCAAATGTTTTTATTTGACTTCTTATTAGCCTTCTCTAGTTTTTTACTACTAATTCATCAGTATCTCTAATCTTCCAGGTTTTGTTCATGTGGTAACTTGATTAGTGGTCTCTCCTTGTCCCTTATCGCAACTTATACCTCTTGTTTATATTTTCTCTTTCCTTGCCGCGCGAGGGAGTTTCAGAGGGGGGTTTTAGTGGGTGCCTGGAATCCCAACCAGTGTAAACCTACTACGAGTCCACCATGGGAGGAGGATTGGGGCAGATGTTGTGCATAGGGTAAGAATACCATTGTGTGTCACAAGGTTGCGGAAGGCTTTTTGGCCGTTTTAATGCATATACAAATTGCAAGTCTTGGGATTAAAGTCGGTTTTCCTTCCTCTGATTAACCTGATGGCAGATCAGAGATCCAGAGAGCACAACTGTCCCTGTATCTATCAAGGCGTGCCGAACAGATGTGCATTTGCATCACTACTATAGTGTGTTTATTAGTGTTGTAAAACAGTCCTCTCACAGTCGCGCTCCCACTCTGCATGTTTGCCCAAGGACCAGGCCAAGAGAGTGGTGGGGGTGTCTCCTGCCCCATGTGTGGTCTCTCCGCTTCCCCACCCTATGCGACTGAGTCACACATCCCCTGTGTGTTTCTGCCAGGAAAGGATGTATTGATGACTTGAACTTATGTTACAGTAAAACTCCTGTGGAGTAAAGCAACATCCCATAAACATTGGTAGATTATTGTTTAAATCAGATGAGCCCGATAAATAAGCAAGCTTTACCTTCTGTGGCGTTTGGCAGCTTTTATATGCTTTAACATTTCGATACTGAAAATTAATATTTTCAAGAATTATATTTTCATCTCCATGTCCAGCACCCTGAAAACAAACATTAGAAAATAGTGCAAAATTCCCTGGGTTTCAGACATGAGCTTCATGCCTTGGGAGGATTTCCTCTGATGTTTGCCGCTCCCACTTTCCTTCATTGACACTGTAATAAAGAGAAAACGCTTCACCAATCCTTCTTCAGAACATGAATCCTGAAAAGATTGGAACAGTTGTCATAGGGCATTTCCTGAAGGGGGGGCTTTACTTTTTTGGGGCATTTGGTTGTCCTTACTTCCCTCTGAAACCTGGCAGTTGCTGGTACCAGGAACGTTGGATAGACTGGCTGGTGTCTGATGCATGCGTCAATCCAGGTAAAGGCATTAGTTAATGTCGTGTGAACTTTGACATTTAGATGGTTTGCAATGCTGATATTCTGTGATTCCTCGACACACAAAACACTAACCCAACCGCAGAGCCAAAGTATGTATCTGAGGCTCAGAGAAGAATATAGTATTTTTTATATGGTCTGATAAGTTACAAAAAAAATCCATTGAATGAAAAATTTGGGACACCAAGTATATCAAGAAAATAAAGTCTCTAATGTTTAAAAAGTTGCAGTCTGGTTAAAAGCCAAAATTGTGATGAATGAGCCCTAGGAGAGGTCATTATTAATGAAACTTACCGGAATTTCCCCTTTCTCTGTGCATTAATTGCCAGAGCAGAGGGAGACTGGTCAGCCTCCCTCCCCAGCCTACATTATTCAAAGGTTCTGACTGCTTTTCCTTACAGCCCTGGACAGCTGCACTAACTGCAAAAGCACGGGGAGTGCAAAACGGGACGGAGGCCATATTTTCAACTGCATGTCTTCTACCTTTCCCTGAGATTTCACAAAAGAACGCTGTTGTGAATCACACGGTTGTGTGTGACCTCTAGCTCCCACTCTTCCCTTCTGCCTTTAGTCCGTTTTCCGGATGATGTTTAATTTTCCTGCTTTTTGAGAGGCTTACAAGGGGAGATATTTATGGACTTTTTGGGGATGTGTCATACCATCTCCTACATCGATGAAAATGATGGTAACCATTGTAAACTATAACCTATTATGTTATAATCACTGTAATATATATCACGGGATTATGGAATGACATGTAAGTATTGCAGAACAATAGGGTAATTGTCCCTAAAAATCACCTTCCGTATAATTACATATGGTTCCTGGCCCCATATAAGGAAGGGAGAACTGCTCTGCCAGCAAAAATCACTTGTATCAGATCTAGAAAGCAGGGGGGGGGGGGGGGGGGGGGTGGGGGGGGGGGGGGGTGTCATTCCATCACAGAAAGGAAAGCAAAAGTGCCCGATCCTTCCTTGATTCCCTGAGCACTTTTGTATACAGGATTGCTGTCTTGGGAGAGGCCGTAAAAAAGGAGATGAAAAGAGAGGAGGTGGTAAAGAAGTATAACATCCCCTGCACTTGTATTCCCTCCCCCTGTGAGCTGAGCATGACCTCCTATGCAAACATCCAGCCGTGACCTTTCAGCATCAATCTAGGGCTCTGCTGGTGCTAGCCCAAGGAGGCCACAATGACTGTGCCTTGTGCACCAAGGTGGGCCAGCATGTGTGAGCTATTGACAGGTCAATGGACGGGCTGGCAGGAGCATTGGCTGGCTTCTGGTGCCGCTGTGGCAAGTGGCAGCAGCGTGCCAATGCTGGAGTCTCCGCCCTGCCCGACTCTGGATTGCTCCGCAGCCCGCGACAAAGGCAAGGGGCATCCACACCGTGCGTGCGCTGCCCCCGCCGCCCGGCGAAATGGTCTGGCGCGCAAAGGACACGTCCGGGGCTTACGCCTACCGTTCGCTGCTCGGAGCGCTTCTGCTCCGCACGGGCGCAGACGTCGGGACAGGCTTCAGCTCCGCTCCTTCAGCCGCTGTTCCCCGGTGCCGGGCCGAGAGCGAGCGCCACGTGTCCCGTGCAGCCGCACGCCGCCCCCGGAGAGGCGGAGAGGCGGAGAGGCGGGCATGCGGGCAGGCTCGCAGCGTTCACCCGCCGTGCCTTCCAGCAGCACTCCTCCGGATATTGCTGGCGCTGCCTTCCCTCAGCGCAGCCGCCGGTGCCTGCGTCGCCCGCCCCCCGCGCGCCCCCCCTCCGGCCGTGCGCAAACCATTCGCGCGGCTCGTTTAATGGCTGCCGGCCCCGCCCCGCCCCCGCCCCGCCCCCGCCGGCGCAAGCCGCGGGGCGGGGCGGGGCTGGCCGCGGCGGCGGCCGGGCGTTTGGCGTGCGAAGACGGCCGTGTCTGCCGGTCTCACCGGCCGGCGCCTGCAGCACCGCCGCCCCCAGCCCGCCGCCATGCCAGCCCCCATCCGGTGAGAAACCACTGCTGCTCGGGCCGCGCCTAAAAAAAAAATCTGCCGCGGGGGATGGCACGCAGCCCGCCCCCGAGGGCCGCCGGGGCGCGGGCGGGGTGCACGGCTGGTGGCGGCGGGGCGCGGAGCCGTGCCCTCCGCCAGGGGGAGCGGGGAGCGTGTGGTTGGGCGGGGGCCGTGCGGCGGGGGCCGGGAGTCGGAAGGTGTCGGCGGCGCTCCCGGCGGGGAGCGAGAGGAGCCCTGCCCGGCTGCGGCCCCGCACGGAGCTCGCCGTGCTCGGGGCTGCGGCGGGAGCCCGTCCCCGCCCGGCCGCCTCCCTTACATAATGTCACCTGTGGTACCTGCGGCTGCCCCGTGTCACAGCGGCGGGTGGTCGGTGGTGACGGCAGAGCTGGGCTTCCTCTGAGGTCAGCTGTCTTAAAGTGTGTGTGTGTGTTTGGGCATGAGGATTCGCTTGGTGCGGGATGAACCTCTAGGATTTAAAACCCCTAAGTAACAGCGGATGAGCTTTCACCGCTGCCTTTTTCGTTTCGTAGAGCTTTTGGGTGCGTAGGGAGACAGGGAAAGTGGGGTCTGAGTGAAGGTGGTAGTGGAGGCATTGCTGCGGGCAATCCAACGTGAGAAACTTTGTGTTTGTTAGTTTTCATCTTTGCTTTCTTCTTTATGATGCCCTAACACTACGCAGAGGTCAGCAGCTGCCTTTCCACGTGTGCAGTGCTTATGCTGAGCCTCTACGTGTGCGTGTAACAAATCGATGGTAAATCCCCTGTGGAAGACCTGAAACTCAAAAATAGCCATGCTAGGCTTCTCAGAACTGACGAGCAATAATTGTTCTAAGTATCCCTAAAATTGGGTAAAGGATGAAAAAAAATCCCATAATAAATTGTTCTTATTTCTAATATACTAATGGAAATAGCGACGCAGTTTTTCAACTTTGTAGTGTTCTTTTCAACAAATTAATGCAAATACAGTAGTTTCAAGTGGGCGTATACTCAAGGGGGGTTACGTTATTGTGGGGAATGGACGTGATCTCAGTGTAGTTACAGTAACACAGATTTTATTGAGTGGAAGGGATTGAGAGGAAGTAAATATATAAATTAGAAATATCCTGAAGTAGTCAAGAGCTAAACTGAGCCGATGGGCAGAAAGGATCTTGCACTTGTCTGTTTGCGCTTCCTAGTGGCTTTTTGTGTGTGTTCCCATAAAAGCTATTATGTAATGGTACTTCTCTTGGCAGGAATCTATTGTCACCGTAATTCCTGAGGTTTCTGGAGCAATGCAGCTTGTTCAGAAGAGTCGTGGTCAGAACAATGGGTAGAAAAGTTCTTAAGAGGAGGTTTTAACCTCTTTAATTTTTCATGCAGTAGGACTAAAGACATCTGGATCTTTTCCAGAGTATCTTTACTGTCCTCTGTTGTTCAGCTTGTCTTCTAGGCTGCACTGTAGCTGTTGGGCACCAGCTTGTTGCTTACATCTGCATCAGAGCTGGGAAAATACTGACTCTCTCCTTTAATAATATTTGTTATACTTCTCTTTTTAGTGTTTTTTTTTTTCTTTTCCCCTCTGAACAGATGCAAAAGTGGTATAGTTAGTGCATTTAACTATTGCTTAGACAAGAAAAAAAATTGAGATAATGGAGAAAGGGAACTCTCCCAGTTCTCATCTCTAGTTTGAACTTGTCTGTATACATCAAAGGGAGGCAAAACGCCTAAGCACAGACGGAATTTACATATGAAATGCCAGTGTTCTAAGGATCCCTGCTCTCTGTGGTATCTGTAGTTTATCGTTGATTCCATCCACCTCCTCTTGAGGTGTCTGCCATAAATCTCTTTGCAAGTCTGCCTTCTTTTCTTCTTTTCGTTATATGCTATTTTTTTTTTTGTATATTTTGATGCAGAGAAAATAATTCTTTCTAGTAGTGTAATCTGGTGGCCAGTTGTGGCACTGGCAGCTTTACAGACTAGACTTCTGTCTTTGCAACTTTCATGTTGTTTCTGGTAGTAATTCTCTAAGCAAAACTTTGAGGAAAAAAAACTTTTCTTTTTCTTGTTTGCAGTTTCATCTTCCCTCTTACCTTGGCTTGTCCTGTTATTTAAATGAGTGGTTTATGGACCACTAGAAAAAACAGTACCATCTGAAAGAAGGAAAGCATGTTTCTTTAAGGGCCACTGGGTGAAGGACGTGCTTGAAAGATCTGCAGCTTAATCTTAACTAGATTTTTAAATTGGAGGTCATTGTACAGCAATGATAAGGGAGCCATAACCTCCTCTTAGACAAATTATTGTCAAAACCCAGGTGCCCTCATATCCTCTTTAAAGGCAGATGACTCTCTGAAGTATGGGTTTGGCAAAGTACTGATCTCAGGGCAGAAATTTCCCACCCACAAGAGTAGCAGACTTTGGCTCTGTCCCCTTCTCTCTCTGCTTGTCATGCAAATTGACCACCTGTATCCTTTGAGGAGGACCCAGTGTCCTTGAGCTGCGCAGTGCTCCAAGTCTCTGCTGAAACAGTTTCCACAGAGTTATCAGCGGTTTATATTTAGTGCAGTATGTGAAGGTGGACTGAAATGGCTGTGTGAGCACAGCCGCCTGGGCAGTCAGCAAGTAGTGGTAATTGAAGTCAGTAAAATGTCCTGCCTGGAGTGTAGTGGTTTTGATGGAATTTGTTCTGTCTTCGGGTCATGGTTGCTTTCTGCTGCTTTGCTCCTGCCTCGAGAATTGTTACAACTCTTAGTAAGAGCAGCCTGCCATGGTCTTAACCTTAGCTGTGCAGCATCATCACAATAGATTTGGGTTTCTGTGGCTGTTCCTGTTGCGTCACTTCTGCTTTTATCAGTGTACTTGCTCACACTGCAGCCATTTACTGCTGTACTGCCCAAATAGGCCTCTTGCTTGTTCTGCTTTTGTGAGCAAATGGATGTAAGTTGCTGGCCTCTGTCAGTCCAGGAAGGTTGGACACTACACTCGGGGTCTGTGTCAGGCCACTGCTGTTGTGTTGGGTTTTTTTTCCCTTTTGAAAGTTGCATCTCTGTTTGCTTGCCTGAGATAATTCCAGAGAATCCCGTTATTTATGAATAACTGCATGAAAGGACAGTAGCTTGGAAGCCTTGCTCCAGAGTTTCCTGGACTGTGTCCTTTTGTGCACTCTGCTTGGCACAAGGACTCCCTGCAGCTCCTCTGCCCTCTGAGCCACTTGTTGGCTGCTGTAACCAGCTGATCCCAGCCGATCAGGCTTAGCTGGGAGAGGCATCTTTCACTGGCAGGGCTGGTCCCACAACATGTTTGCCTGAAAGATTGGGAAGGAGGGAGGAGAGGCAGCTGGGATTGAATTCTACTTTAGGAATATGTAAATAGAAACGTGAAGACATTTCCTAGAACAGGGAAGGGGAAAAATTAACCCATATAGTGCAAAGGAATTGTAGTATTACTTAGAGTGGATTTCTTTTGCCAAAATACAGTAGTCTGTAATTATGTTTATCTAGTTGTCGTGACAAGTGTCATGTCCTTAAAAATGCCATCGTACATATTTAATCTCTTGTCATTGAGTTACTCTGGGTACAAATAGAATTATTTCAGATGTAGTAATTTAACCTTCAGCACAGAGTGTAGTTGGGAACAGGTAGATGACTTCAGTGGAGCACTCTGTCTTTTTAAGCCCATTTGTGTAATTTATCTGGCTTTGCTGGTCTGTAGTTATACAGATGGTATTTTCCCTGACTCCACTAGAAGTCTTGTTTATGCAGCTGCAAAGATTGATTTTAAGTTTAATCAGTAGAAATACTTCCTATAAATGTCAGGAAGTGAGCTTTTGTACCAGAAAAAGTTTTCATCTGCCATTCATAGGCTGGCTGTTTTGTTACTGAGCAGTGGCAGCTACTACTCTCTCACAGGAAGCTTAGTGCTCTCACATGGCTTACTACATGATGCAGTCTGTAAAGCCTGTTTTCAGACTAAGCACAGTGATGCTAATAAGAGACCAGTGAAAGCTGGCCTGTTGTTTGCTTGCATATTTATTTATTTAAAATATTAGTGTATGGTAACTCAAGACAGTTTTTTGAGGAAGCTCAGATTGAAGAGCTGCAGGACCAGGAGTTAGAGGTGTAAAACCCTACTTCTTTCCCACTGTCTCAGTTGTCCCCCCAGCTTCTGTCTTTCCCTGTGTGTTGGACAGTGGGCAGGCTCCAAAAGTAGAGCACACATGGAGAACTTTTCTCTGCAGCACAAAGGATCTATGTGTCTCATGTTGCTGTGGTGATTCCCTGAGGGGAACTGCTATCCTGGCAACCAGCCCACCAGCACTAAATTGGCTTCCTGGTATAAGTGAGTGTTGAGTGGAATGGGTTGGTCATCACTGCTGCGGTAACCTTGTAACAAGGCAAAGTACAGCTTTTGGAGCTGGTTGAGCAGAGTCAAGGGAAATTGGCCACTGGACTCACTTTTATGTGGTAAATAAAACACAACGTCATATTTGTGCTATAGAAGAGAATGGCTTTCATTCTCACAGTGTACACTTGCTGTAGGAGTAACTTCCTTGTAGGCAGTTGAACTTTGCAGGGCTGAAATGTGCACCATTTTAACCTCATGCTCAGAAGTGAACCAGCTTCAATGCCGTGTCTCTGTTCATAGCTCCCTTAGCTTACACTTTAAAAGTGCCAGGACCATTTCGAAAACTACAAAGCCATTTAGATTTTTCCTCAACTAATTTTCCTCACAGTTTATAATATTGTTGTGCTTCACTGCTGTTCCTGTTTTTTCCTTGCATTGATTTAATGGGATTTTTTAATAAAATGAGAGGGAATTGCAAGAATTTCTGGTCAAAACCAAGTTTGCAGCTTGTTTGGGAATGAAGATAGAAAAGAAGTTATGTTTGTATGTTAGATCTCTTTCTGCAGGACTTTTAGGGGTACATAAGTTTTAAGAGGAAAAACCTGCTGATAAATCAGTCTTTAAAAAATGACCAAGCAAACCCAAACCAAACAACACCCTTCCCAACCCCACAATTTCTCTAAGTGAGCTTGACAATGATGTTCTTATTTTATATAAAAATGCAAATCTTGCAATAGCTAGACTTGTAATGTGATTTCTAACAGTAGCAGTTAAAGGCTGCTTGCTTTTAAAAGGAACTGTAGTTTGTATGTGTAGTGTTAAACCTATAGATTAGTGAAATGTTTGAATGTCTTTGACCTATTTGGGTTTTTTTTTCTCTGTAAACAACTTCATGAAAGTCTTCAAGGACAATATATTAGAGCAGCCCACACTAATACAGTTTTATTGGGGGATGTGCCAGAATCCCCTTTGGGTATTGGAGCCCATTTGTGCTAACCACTCTCAAAAAACGTTTTATTTGTTAGACCTAGTAAGGTGCTCTAATGTTAATTAAAACACCTCCCCTCACCCCTCCTTTAAAGGAAACAATGCATACTGGGTATGAGTTGCTCTCTAATGAGCTGAAAGCCAGCTGATGTGCAGTGAAGACAACAGTAATTTGTCATTCTCTGCTGTGTATGGATTCATTATATTTGAAAGCTAAGACAGAAACTGTCTATAAAATACCCTGTATATGTTATCCTTTGGTGTTGGTACGCAGACTGAGGAGAATCTCTTCTGTGCCAAAACACCAGCCTGGGAGGGTGATTGACATATTTGCTTTTCAAGAGAAGTGTCAAAATTGCAGTGCATTGCTCAGAGGGTATGAAAGCTTCACTTCTCCATCTGCCGCCGCATATGCCACTGGCGAGCCAGTGGCCATATGTGCAATCATCCTGAAAGCTTTAAAGCCAGCTTCTCTCTGAGGGCCCCTCACTCCTTTTCAAAGTCCAAAAAGGGCATGCTGCTTGCTTCACGAAAGGGAGGGTCCTGTTTTCGCCTTAGGAGAATCAAGCAGTAGGTCTTTATAAGCTCAAGTACTATTGTAAAGAGCTGTGTGAACCTGAAATGCTGAGGACTCATTCTGTGATGTGCAACAAAAATGTGCTGGAGACTCATTGCAAGCTTTGCCCTGGTATATAAGTAAACTACAAAACCATACAAACTTACTAACTGAGGTTAATTAAAAATAATTTCATGGGTATGGGGAGCAATGTTGTAAGATCAGGGTTTGTGTCTTTTCATAAGCATATCAGAGATATGAAGTGCAGTTTGCTAGGTACTTTTCGTTTCATTAACTGTGAGAACCTTCATCTCAAGTCTGTTTGTGGTTTCCTGTCTTGTAGGGCTTGCACACTTCCTTGACTTAAAAAGCTGACATTTAAATGTGACAATGAAATGTTTAGCAACAAAGGAGTTCTTTAAGCAGGCTCTACAAAAATTCCTTTCAGCTGCATGGCTTTTGCTCTCACTTGGATGACTAGTTTTCCCAGTTCTCAGTTTGTTGTTGTACTTTCCAAAATGGAGAAGGTTGCCTTATTAATAGCCATCTTTTAAAGTATTGGAATTTTTATTAGTCATGCTGAATAAAAAGGGTGTATATGGTGATGAGACAATGAAACGTACATGTGAGTTTTGGCACTGTACAAAGAAATTTCTCCTATGCTTATCTGGGAAGTATACAGTATTTGCAATCACTGAAAGTGTGTGTATCTGATGGCTGGATTGATGCAGTGATTGATGTGCATATTTTGGGTAACTTTTGGGAAGTTTCTGTCCCGCTGGGGGGAAAAAAAAAAAGTAAGCAAGCTTGAGTGCTGCTGAAAAATGTTTTTGGTAACACTCTGCTACACTTGAAACTGTTCTCCTCTTATCCTTGAGATTTTTAAATGGAATGTGCGAGAATAGTTTGCATATTCTTTGGTTTTGAGTAGCTTGTGCAGCACATCTCAGACCCAGATCTGAATTTTGTGAGTAGCATCTGTACCTGAAGCATAGCTCTGTGCCTGTGTCCTAAAAACACAATAGAGCTGCTTCTACCCCTCAAGCCTCCTGCTCTTTTATGTGACACAGTGCCATTCTTAGTACTTACAGGGCTAATACCTACTCTTTTTGTCCTGTTCTAGGTGTGTGAATCAACCAATCATCACTGAATCATCAGTTTAATCTGGCTAATGTGACAACCATTGTATACCAGCCTGTGTCGATACCAGGTAAGATGAAAGCTGATGCTGTTACTTTGTTTTTCCTGAGATTTTACTTTTAAAACCAGCATTTTGTCCAAATATCATGACTTCTGTAAACTGAAGGCAGAATGTGCTGCCCTCTATGTTCCCATCCTGCAGTGAGACAGCCACTTGTGTTAGCATCTCTAGCTTTTGAAACAGGAAGTATTCTAAAATGTTCTTAGGTTCTGACTCCTTTGTAGCCATGCCTTAGCATTTTTCTTGACACCTCTGTTAACCTGGTTTTTGTGGTGTTCAGATACCACAAGCTGTGTTTTTTTCCCTTGTATTCTTCACTCCCTTACCATTCCCTGGTTTTGCTGTAGAAACTACTGAAGTTCTTCCTACCTTCCAGAGTTAAGCTGGCATGATAAGTGACCTGTGCTATCTGACCTTTTCTCTTGAACCAAAAATTAGTTCTGATTTGATTTTTTTTCCCCTACCTGCTCCCAAATCTTACCTTTGAAAACTTATTCAGAAAGATCTTATTTGTGTATTGTATATTTGATGTTTTAGTTGTAAAAAGCTACCCAGATATGTCTTTCAGAGAATTAAACATTAAAGCTGTTATTTGGACCTCATCCTTTTATCCCCCTTTAGAGAAGGGGTGTAGATTGCAGGAGGGGTGAAGTGGGGAGGAAATCCCTTTAATGTTTTCAACAAGGTTATTATCCAGTGCTCTAGGGGAGTCCTTATGCAGACAAACTAATGTGAGCCTTTGTTCTGATGCTAATCAAGGTAGGGATAATTCTTCTGACCACGCCCTCTTCCCCTCAGAACCCTCTAGCATTGATAAGGCATTAAGCTTCTTTGCTACCTCTCTTTTTGCTGTGCCTGTTTTATGTCCTTGTTTTCTGTAACTGCTACCTTGAGTGAAGTTTCCAGTTTTAAGAAGGCCTCATTAGGAATGTTTACTTAAGTGTTATGAGATTTTTGGGTGCTTCTGGGTGGTACTTTTACAATTCAGTTAAATAGATACCTTGGTGGCTATGTGTGTGTGTGTTTATTTTTTGAATCATTAAGTAAAAAACCCCAACTCTTTGTCAATGCAAGACACGTTGGATTGAATGCAGTGGCATCTTTTGCTATGTGTTGGGACATGAAACTGAAATTTAGAAGGTATTTTTCATTCTGTCTCTTCTTGGCCAAAGCAAACAAATGTTGTTTCTCAGATGCTTTTAAGGATTTCTTAGGAGACTAACTTCTGATCTCTGGTTCAGAGAGCTCTGTAGGTTTTCTGGAGTGAACGTGTGTGCAGCCTAGATAACATTTTGGTTTATGCCAGTAATCTGCTCTCAGCCTAAATATAATCTGCACAGCATCAGAGATAAGCTTGAAACCTAAGTATATAGTGAAATATAACTCTGCCTGTGATGTAACACAAAAAATAATGCCTCTTCACCACATCTTATTTGTGACAATGGGGAAAGGATGGTGGTGAAAATATGGTTATGTCTCATGTGAAATGCTTGCATCAGACAGAGCTGCATTTAACATGTCAGAGCTGTTAAAAAATGTCATGCAGATCAAGAAGAGGAGGGAAGAAGTGTTCGGAGTTAGCCTCTTTAGCCTTTCCTTGGCAGTAAGAAGCTGATGAGAAGCTCATCCTTGTGCTCCTAAAAGCACTGTTAATACAGCAGTGCCGTTAGTGATAGTGGGCTCTCTGAGGATCGATGGTGGCAATCCTCCAGGGATAATCTGTCCTTGGGCTGGCTAGGCTGGCCTTCTGGTGAATTTGTAAGGGAGTTTGCAGTCTTTCACTAGGGGCTGTTCCCTCTGCAGGGCAGTTTGAGACCCTTTTTGGTATCAGTGCAGAACAGAAGGATGGGAAGGATTTAGACAAGTTAATGATCTTCCCTAGAAGACAGAGACTGCGTGTGTGTGCACAGCTAGCGCATATTGGTGCAACGCTCTCATGTTTCATTTTGATGGAATGTTTTTCCCTAATGCAGAATTGGAGAAGTCCTGCAGTGATGATGTAAAAATCTTATTTATTTGAAAATTGCACAATTTTTTGCTTATATAGGCATAGAATATCTAGATAAGCTGAGCCCAAAAACATGTGTGAAAAGGTAATGGGGCAGGGGGAGAAAGGCTTCGTCAGAAGATGCTCAACTGAGGAGACTGACTTGAAGTGCTTTCTGCCAGTGTCTATGCTCAGATGCAGGGTGTACATTTCAAACTAATCCAGCCTGGCTTCTTGATGTAATCCTGCATGGAAACATTAGCTGTGGGAAGGGTTTTATCAGAACTTTTAAGCAGTTTTGGTTTTTAAGGTTATTCTGTTGACAATAACCTGAAGAGACATCACTACCAGATACAGTACATTGTTTTTTAAGGTTATTCTGTTGACAATAACTTGAAGAGACATCACTACTAGATACAGTACATTTTATGTGGGTAGAATTACGGGCTAGGTGTAACTGCCTTTGCCTAGTACTATTACCCAAAGACTGTTAAATCCCAGGAAATGCTCATTTTCAGAGTGATTGCTTTTGCAACCTGAAAATAAAACCTGGAAGGTGTATGTGATGTTGGTTTTATTTTTTCTTTACCTGTGATTTGCATATGCAGGGAATTTCCTGCAAATGGGTGCCCTCTGTACTTAGCTATTCATATTCTATCACTTGCTCCTCTTTTGTGATTTGAAACAAAGTAAGTTGATCTCTGTTGGCTGACTGTGGGTACCTGTGCCCAGTGTTTTCCACCATCTCTAGCTGGGCATCTTACCGGGTGATGAGCATGCTGCAGGCTTTCCAGGCATTGTGCCAGACAAGCCTTGCTGAATTTGAGTTATGTGATAAGATTTATTTTTATTGTCTGATGTACATGGTGTCAAGCAACCGTACTTGCTAAGGCAAGCTGGTATTTTATAGTCCTCTTGCACTGTGCTTTTAATTGCTGCATAACTGATTCCTTCTGTGTCAAGCATACATTGCTTTTGGGGTTTTTATACCATTTGTTTAACAGGCTCCCAGTACATAGGGAAATTTTGTACTCTCTTTCTACTTAAAGTAGTACTTGGAACTGTTGAGAGGTATTATTCAATTATTAGAAAACACAGTGTTGTGTCTTAACAAGGGCTTGTGTATGTCCTAAACTCTGTGAAGATACAGCCAGGCACTGTCAAGGTGCTCAGTGAAGTTAAAGGCAACACTTTCTTCCCTTTCAGCAGCTCACACAGGCTGTTCAATTTGTTTAATTCCCGTAAGAGGTGAATTTTATAGGATATGTATACTAAGAGAGGGGCTTTTTTGCCTGCTGTGACACAAAGCTCAATATTAAATGTAAAGTCAGTAAGTTTTATCTACATGTTTTTCCTGTAGGACTCAAAATTACTTTAGTCTTTCTTGTCTTTGACTTCTCCTCCTTCACTGTGAAGCCAAAAATGTTGTACAAGATAATGGTAGAATTCCTTCTAAGTGTAGAAGGCAGCCTGTTTTTCAAATTGAAAAAAATGGTCTGAATGTAAGTGAGATTCAGGAGGACAATGAGATATTTGAAGGAGGCCTTTTGAAGCTGGCTTAATACTTTAGTATGCTGGGATTATCCCATGAGTTCAGTAGAGTTACTTCAGAGTTGCACCATGAAGGTGATTGCTGTTACACCCTCACCTGATGTTGGAAAGGCTATTGCAGAGATCCTCTCCCCTTTTGGCCAAGGGAAGTAAAACAAGAATGTTGCATCCAGAGTGTGTGGAATGCCCGGAGCAGTGTGATGCTGTGCCTGCTAGCCAAGAATTGGATGCTGAGAAAGATATTTGACTTGCATTACCTGTGAGAACAGAGACTGATAGCTCTGGAGGCTAAGGCTCTATTAGTGTCTCAGGAAAAATGCCCATGAGGTTTGGAAAGTTGGTTAGTGTAGGAAGTATTAATACAAGCTTTGTACAGTGCCATGAATGTTGTGTAGCTGCTGCCTGGCTTTTTTTTGAGCTTCCTGCCTTTCAAAGCATCTACAGGAAATGGCACAGTAAATTAGATGAGCTGGCTCTGATCACTTGTGGATTTTTGCACACCTATATGTGTGCAATTTTTGAGGGTAGATCAGTTTCCTCAGTATATATCTGTCTATAATCAAGGTGTGATCTACAGTGTGCTAGGCAGTGCTCCCAAGTGAGGACACAAATCCCACTCAAAGGCCAGTACCATGCGATGGAAGAGGGTGAGGGGGAAAAAAGGCACATAAAAGTATAACTAACTAAAACTGAAATAGCCCGTTTCTTTTATGTGACCTTACTCTTTAGAGGATGGGGATATGAGTGCATTTGGGAAGACAAACCTTGCAGCAATCTACCAGTCTCCTGGTTCTCCTAGTTCTTGGAATGCAATGATGCTCATTAGCTTTCTGTGAGGAAGAATTATCATTTGGCCATAGGTTTTTGCCTCTAGGCTGTGTTTGGCAGAATATGTTTTAGGTAAATTTAATCCAGTTTTAATATCACTTTTTATTGGTATTAAAAGGTTTAAGTCCCACTTAACTCTCCTCAGCCTTTCTATGATGAAGACATTGCTGGGGTGACCCTTGCACTTGGATAACTTGTCTGTGTTCTGTAGGTAACTCTGTAGCAAACGATGAGCTTATTTGGTGAGTTCTGGAAGAAGAGCTAAAATAGCTGAAGTACATAAGCAAAAGCTCATTGAGTAAAAATTATATGCTTCCACAATTAATAGCTGTTTCCAGTGTAACGTGTGGCTGCTGCAAGCTTTATACTGCTGCATACCTGTGTGTGACTTCATCATGTTGTGGTTTTCCCAGTGTGGAAGGCTGTAAGGTTGCCAAGCTTTCAGCTGCTGGTGTAGGGTTGTGCCAGCCACACCTGGCACACGGGGAGCAGGTGACCTTGTAGGTGTGCAGGGCATGGGCAGCCGCAGGGAGGAGAGGCATTTAGGTGCTGCTGCTGCTTTCTTTCTGCACTAGCTCTTCAGCTCTTTCTAGACCTTTACCTCCTTTTGCATCGAACACAGGAGTGTTTTCTCACCCGACTTCACTGGGCAGGGAAGCTGAAATACTTGGTGTTCCAAACCCAAAAATCCTGTTGCTCTGGGGTTTCATAATGCCTTATGAGCAGGCTAGGTAAAGGGACTTGGTCAACTGGAAATCACTATCTTTGTAGAAGTTTCTCTATTTGTTCGTGTAAGATTATTAAAAAATTTGGAGGGTAAAATGTTACCTTTACTTTTCAGATCATAATGTGCTCATTGTCATAGGTGTGGTTATTTTGATATCCCACAGAATATATCTGGTCCTTCCAAATTTGAAGGCTTGCTATGCTGCTGCTTTTCTTCTCTGTGCTACATGAGGTGATGAGCAACCAAGCTGTCCTGTATCTAAAGTTCAGACCTTGGCAGAGCAGCTGGGTGGCATTGCTTATACCTGAAGCTTCTTTTAATGTGTGGGGGACAAAAAATCCTTTAATTATTGGATGGGAAACAAATATGCAGATCAAAGTGAGACTTTTGAGGCAAAGTTTGGCTTACAAGGTACAAGTAATGGCTCTTGTAATGTAGTTTAATGTTGGCACTACAGAACTGAGGACAGACTTGGGAAAAGACAATGTTAAAGTCTTTTGTCTGTCCTGTGATATATTTGCCTTGTCCCCTTGACCTCCTTATCCTTGGCAGAGGGCAGGGGCCATGTGCAGAGTAACTTCAGCCACTGTCATTTTCTGCAGTCCTGTGTGCTTCTGTTGAGGTGACACACACAACTGCTGGTCTGCCCTGACCTTTTCTTAGGATTCTGCATGCACAGGGATCACTCTCCAGCTCTGGTTTCAGGTGATCCTAAATAGATGGGCTATCGCAAGTTTCATACAGGAAAACAATGGATTTTAGTTGTCTCCACAAAATCTGCCTTTTCTAGAAACTGTAAAAAGTATGCTATGTTTTAACTGCTGTTAGCCACAAGCAGAGTGAATGATACTAGACATAGAAACTCCTAAGAGTATTTGTTATGGAAGTTCATATTTAATCTCTCCCTGTAGCCTTTGGCTTGCTTAAAACTGTGCTTCAACCTTTCTGATTTCCCAGACTATTGATTGCTCAGTGTCTGAAAATGCATTTAATTATGTGATGCTTTTATAGACATATAAAAGGTTTTCCTTATAGGTCTTCCTTCTCACATGAAAGAAATGGAGACTACAGATCTTGCAACAAGTTGATTGTAACTTCTGGTAATATGGAAAAACTTACATAACATAACAGAAACTGTGTAGAAGCCTGAGTTGCAGAAGGCTTTAGATTGAGAAACCTGCATCCTTCTTTCAGCTTCCATAGGTTTCTACGCCACACGAGTGCACTGTTTCTGCTGCACTTCGGTGTGAAATGTATCCTTTTATAGTAGGATCATCAGTAAATGATGATAAGGAAAAACATGAAAATGACACTTTGTTCTACAAACTCATCATCAAAAGCTGGCTTTCATTAAGCATAAAAGATAAAACTCCTGGACCTAAGATGAGACTTCTAGACAACTCTCTCAGTAAATACTTAGTCTAGCAGTAGCTTAAATTCTGGTATGTCATCTCCTTTTGCCTCTGGTGCTTTCTGGCTGTGGGGCTGTTAAACCAGACACTTGTTGTCTGCATCTCTTTTGTGCTGCATTGCTTTTTCCACCTACTGCTTGAGAGGAGGCTGAAGAAGCCTTGCTGTCTCAGCAGTGGACTTGAACCCCACACAAGAGCTGTACACCAGGTACCTGGGACACTGCCTTTTTGTCTTCCTGTAAGCAAATGCTTGGGTCTGCTGGAGACACTTTTGGGTTACTCAGCTTATAAGAATGTTGATGTCTGGCTTTCTTCCTGAATTCCCTTCCATAGCCAGAGAGCAAATACAAAGTGGGACATATGGGTCAGGGCAGTAATATACTTGAATTCACACTGGAGTGTTTTAAAGGGGTGGAGAGGGAAGACTGGGACATGTTGTGACATGAACGGATCTGGGAAGTAATGCTGGCACTAGTTAATCATTTTTCATTTTATTTACTCCTGGCACTTAATTGTCAGACTAGACTTTTATACTGTGTTCTCTTTGTGGCTTAGACTGTTCAGCGCTGCTGCAAAGTCCTTCTAATCCATTTTGCTATCTGTCTCATGCAACAAAAACTCAACTGACAGACAGGATACTTGAATTCCAGAGAGCAAGTGTGGATTTAGGCTTGGAAAGAATGAAGAACCAGCAGATATGGTAAGACCTTGTTGGGAAGGAAGGATTCTTACAGAGGTGAATTAACTTGAGTGCTCTATCTTGAAAGCTGTTGAGGGACTTTGCTAGTGTCAGGAGTCTTGTCTGCTTTCACAACTAAGTGGTACCCACCAACAGGTGCTTAAATAGAAAGAGACCTTATTGATCTGGTTTGGGTTTTTTGAAGAGACAATGAGGATGCATTAAGATTATCCCTCTGGCCTTGTAACTTTGCTGCATGACAGCTCCATGTGTGGGGCAGCACTGCAGAAATAGAAGGTTTCTCAGCTGGCAGGCAAGGGTTCTGCAAGATATTAGAAACATTGCCACCGTGCTTTCTTCTTTGTTGAAGAAAGATGTGTTTCTGGGTGCTCTGATTAGAGCCAACTGTGTTGGTTGCAATTCTGAGCAGTTCTTTCAGGAACTGAAGGTTGCTTTACTGTAGTGGTTGAGCTGTACTGTGCTAACTGTGCTCACTGCTGCCAAATGCTGCAGAGCTCCAGAGTGTTAACTGTAGTCTGCTGGTGACAAAACTGGTCTTTCAGTGTTGCAGCTCTGACTTGGCTGTGGATAAACCAGGCTTATGTTAGGACTACGCAAAACTCCTACATGAACATTCTTATCCTCTTCTTTCTGGCATCTTCACATAGAAAGGGCCCTGAGCTTGATTGTATGGGCCAGAATATTGACAGTACCAGTGCCTTGGAAGGCCATATCTGGACTGGAAATGCTGTGTCTGTAACAGGGAAAGGGGAACAGGCATTTTTCCTCTTAAGTTGGAAGGAATGACCTATTACTTTTGCTTTTAAATATGAATGAACTCATTCTCCTTACCTCAGATATTTGCCATATGGTATTCCTGGTAAAAGCAGCAGATGTTCTTCTGCTGTGTTTTGCTTTGGTACACAAATTCTCTTTGTTTTCTTTCTGTCCTATCTGCAGTGGCTGTGATATTGTACATCTTGAGTGTATCAGGTTATTGCCCTGATGTTCTTAATGTTCATTTAGAGATAAAATGGGGTGCATGAAATGTTGCTTGGGTAGTGGATCTGATGTGTGTATGTGTATAGGTGGTAAAAACCCTGGTTCAGTATGTTCAGTTCAATAGCTTCTCCTTGTTTTACTGTTACTTATGACTTTTGCACTTCATTCTTCAACTTAAGAACATATTGCACCCCCCCTTCTTTATGGTAGATTGGTTTGGTTTTGCTAGTGAAAGCGGTTTCTTTGCAAATCTGCGTCACTTTGTGTCCCAGTACACTGTTTTTCTAGTGAGAGAATGAGATTATTTTTGCAATGTTAGTGGTTGTTTCCTATGTTCTCCCTGCCACTGTAGTTTGTCTTCTGACGTACTCATGAGCCTCTGTTCCACTTTACTATGGAAGAGTAGGCATATGGAAGTGAACTGCAGTCTGAGTGCCAGACAGACCTTGGCATTTGGCAGTTTGGATGCCGGAGTGTGAAGACTGCATAAAGAGTTGTTCTCTGTTGTGTCTTTTGTTTGCATGGTGTATTGAAGTACTTGACACAACACCAGAACTTTAGTCCTTGGTGGTGAAGATAACTCAGATCTTCCTATTTCATGTATTCTTAGGAATGCTCGTGTGGAAAGGGACACATTGCTTTGTTGTGTAAAGCAGTGCCAGCAGCTGGCTGAGCATGCTCTGCTGTGCTGACCTACGTGAAATCTCTTTCACACATGCAGCTGGAACAGCATAGTTATGGACTGAGCCCTTCGGGTGGCTGCTTGTCTGGGTATAGTTGGAGGCAGCTCCTTCCTTCCCTTTTCTCTGTAAATCTAGCTGTGGTCAAAATATATTTCTACTCTTTGTTCATGAACCCTGCCAGCTGGTTTTCTTGGTAAAGATAAGCAAATCAGTATGGATATATTTATTAAGAAGGGTGTCAAACAAAGGAGAATGTGGTGGTAGATTTTTTTAAGATTTCTAGAATAAGGAGGATTTGTGGTTAATATCCAGGAAGCTGCCATGATTTAACAAGAAAAAATTTGTATGTAGTTCATTAAGTGATACGGTGATGAGATTGGTTAACGTGAAGCAATTGTTGTCTTTGTCTTTCATTTTTGAGAGAATGCAGATACCAAATGTGGAACAGTTCAAAATGTGTGTGTGTGGTTGATTATGCTCTCTAGTTGACATGATGCTGAGAAGAGGCATTAACACAGGTCTTGTGACCAGTCTGTTGATACTTTATCTCTGTTTACTTTGGAAGGCCTGTGGTAGTGACATGGGGTGACTCCCCTTTGGGGAAAACATGAGTCTCTAGAGGACAGATTTCTGTCTTTCTGATGAAAGAAACAGAAGTGGGGAGGTGCTTACCTCAGGGCCCAAGGGGTTTGCCTCAGATCATGCACTGAAGAAATCGGTAGCAAGGAACTGCCCTTCCTGTCTGTGTTCAGAAACCACGAGTCCTTTTTGGAAGACTTGTTGAGTAGGTGCTCTTGTTTTTTAGTTTTCTGTTTAATGCTGCAAGTTGCTTGTGATGGTTTGTGTTCTCTGCTTAGCATGTGAGGGCCTGCAGTTCTCACATTCAGTGAGACAAGGTAGTCTTGTAGGCAGCTTTAACTGCAAAATACTGTCACTTACAGGTAATTCCAAACTTAGGGTGGCTCCTTAGCAGAGCCAATCAACAGAACAAACTCTTTTAAGCATTTGCTTGTGAAGGAGACTGAAACCTAGAGTGCTTTGTTTAAGGGGGAAAGAGTCTGATGACAGTGGGATTAATGGTAGAGTTGTTCAGTTACGATAGATTGCTCTAAAATTTTAATACTACTCTTACTAGAAGACAAAATGACAGGAGTGAAACCTGCTGCTGATAGCTGTGTTAGGGAGCAGACTCATGTTCCCTGAGAATCCCACTGGGCCCAGTTACAAGGATGCAATGAAGCAGTTTTCATCTTTGTCCATAATCAAAAGAGGAACAGCTGCTCTGGGGGTGATAAAATGCAAGGAAAGGCCAGATAAATTCTAAGACATTGAGAAGAGGCAAATTTCTTTGTAATAATCTCATTTGTATTTACGGAGTTACTACAGTCTTTGAGGTGCTGCCACAATGTACACAATTTAAGCAAAAACAAAACAAAGAAAAAGGTTGTTTAAACTCTGATGGACAAGATCAGTGTTCAAAATGGCTGGAGATGTAGCAAATCTGTGTTTCTCTGTCCCACTGCTCTCAGTAATTTGCCCTGCACTGCTGTTGTAGCACCCCATGTTCTGTGCTGCAGGAATGCTTTGGCTTAATATCAAGCTCTGAAAGATATGTTCAGTAGCAGCTCATGATCTCAGCCAAGGAGGGGGTGTATGCTTGTGTAGGTTCTGTCTCTTAAGGAGGCATGGCTAAACTGGGAACAGTTAAAAAAAGATTACAAAATAAATCCCCCACACCTCATTCCCATCTCTCCTCCACGCCCCCCCCCTCCCCCCGACAGTTCTCCCTGCCATGAAACATGCACACTTTCCGAAAGCTCCTCTGGCATGGGAGAGGAGAGTTTGCTGTTTTTCCTGGAGCAGAACAATGCTGTGTTCCCATTTGTGTCTGTGCAGGGAAGCCTTTTGCAGGTGTCTAGAGAGTGGTGATAATCCCTCGGACAAGGAACTGTGGGAGAGGGAAGGCTCCTTCTTGCGTGCGAAGCGTGAACTAGAATGTGTGTAAAGAGGGCAAGGAGGTGTGGTCAAAATCTTAGGAAGGAATGAAAGAGAAATGAAACAGAGGTGAGGCAGTGTTAAGACTTGAAAAAGAAGGGAAAGAGCTGGAAACTGGAGAGGGTAGCCACTGGCAAAAAAAAAAAAAAAAGTCTTAGTTTTTAGTACTTTCATAAATCTGATTTTATAAATCAGTAAGTATCAAGCTCATGTCGGTGACTGTAGATACAAAAACATAAAGGAAGTTAAATATTCACTGATAAGAATTTGAGGGAAGACTTATTTTCAAGTAGTTTTGCTCTTTGATTCTTGCTACCAAGTCAAATTATTGGCATATTTGGGACAGAAATAGCTCATGTATCTGAGTGACCTTTAAATTTCCTTTTCAGTCTTCTGAACTATAGTGAGTATTGAACTGTAGTGAACAAAGAAAGCATTACGAACAGGCGTAGTGCAGATTTTATTGCATGTTTGCAGTAGACCAAAGAGCTCTGTATTATTTTGGGTGTGATATAGCAAGAACCTGCTGTGAGGATGAGATCTCTGGGACCAGTGATGGCTCAGATTAAAGAGGTGGTTTCTCTCCACCTGATGGGAGTTCAGATATCCATATAGCAGTGGTCTTTTCTTTTCTTTGCTCAGTGTTCATACAGCACCAGACACAGCGTGGTCTGATTTGTAGGCTCCGATTTCTGCCTTTTTTTGACCTGCAAGTGTTAATGAGGCAAGAAGCGCTTGTGAAGGGCTTTTTTTGCCTAGTCACATACCTGTCTGAACGAAAAAGTTTATCTTTTGGCATGTGCCTAGACTTCCTGTCTGCATCTCTTCCTTTGCTGGGTCTTCTGCAGAAGTCACAACTGGCTGTTTTGTAGGAAAAAGGGTGTTAAAAAGCTTGTGCTAAGGAGAAGGGATGAGAAATGACGTTTCAGCCAAGAGGCTTTCATTGTATGAGGGGGAGGAGCATGCAGCAGAGGGGGAAGCAGCGTGAGATCAGTGGGCTTTTTATTGCACAGCATGAAAAGATCCCACAACTAAGATCTGATATAACCTTTGCTTCCTGTGTGTTTTACAAGAAATGTTTCCATGTAAGGCAAGGAGAGCCTGCTGTAAGGAAGCATGTGGCTGTCATTTATTTCAGAAAATGTCTCAGCATTTAACTGCAGGAAAACAGACCGAAGAGACCTGTGATAGCTGCAGCCTTTATTGCCCACATTTATGCTGTTTAAAGACTAGTCTTCTCCAGCTTGATTCTGGTGAAATAGCAGGCTTGCTTGTAGGTGAGGGGGTTTAGGCAGGCATTGCTGGGGATAGGCCTGACATTTCTCTAATCAACATAATTGGATTATTCAGCTGATGGTAAGCCAACACCTTTCCAGGAGGTTTCTAGAGCTCTGGTTTTACTCTTGGTAAATGATTTCTTACGAAAGTCACCTATACAAAGCCACCTACACTTCAGGTGTGGTTTTAAAAAGAAGTGTTAATTATGTTAATCACACCTCTGAAGTTCTTTAAGACTTTAATTCCTGATACCCTTTCCCCCCTCCTACTTTTTCTTGACTTGCAATAGTGGAGGGAAAAAATATTCTGTCTCAGAAATGAGGATTTGATAATTTTCTTGGCTGAAGAAACCAAGGATTCATTTTTGCATCCTGAAGTGAAGGTGTTGCAGACCTTGTGTTAATCTTAATATCTAAAAAAATAGTTTTAACTCTCAACTTAAGCTAATTTCATGAACCAGACCCTCCCAGGATTGATGACATTGAGGCAGTAATGTGTATGTCCCGTTTCAATCTCCTTCTCAACTTTTTTTTTTTTCAGACTTTGGCGAAGTCTGAGAGTCACACTGTAGATTGTGCATCTTTCTTTTGTTGCAATGTCTTTCACATTATTATCCTTGGTCTTAAATCCTTTGCATTTTGAGTGAACACTTGTAGAAGGGATCTGGGCTCCCTCTGCATGTTTTCATCTCTTGATTGATTTACGGGTGAGCTCTGTAGCCTGTTCTCAGGAATGTGCAATGTGTGTTGAGCATTACTGTGCTCTGAGATTACATGGCTCCCAGAAGGCTGGTTCTTTCTTCTTTCTGCATTTCTTCAATCCCATCAGATCAGGTATTTTCCTAACAGAATCAGGAAGATTCCTAACTTCCTGCAGTTAGGAAGTCAAGATTATTTCCCCAGAGAAGAAAGCAAGCAAAAACTTTGGGCTGGGCTTCTTGGAACTATTGACCATCACCTGCTCTGCATTTCTCCTTACTGGCGGAAATACTTGCGGTGTTTGCAAGGAACGGTGTTCCCTTGATGATGGTGATGTTAGGTTGTACCTGTAAATTCTACAAGGCCTCCCTCCTGAGAGCCTTTGCCTTTGGGTAACTTTTTATGTCGTGACTTCTGAGAGTGAAACTGGCTGTTGGTCTAGTGACAAAACCCAACAATTTTCCTTAGTCAGAAATAAAAATTTATCAGTGGGACTACTTCTTCAAAGAACTTAAACTCGTGCCCAATTATACTTACTTTGTAGCAAATGTAGCCTAAATATAATTAGCTTTTTTCAGATTTGATTTGTCTGCAAGGAACTTGCAAAGGCTGTTGATGCCTTTGATGTAAATAAAGCATGGCTGTTCTTGGCAGAGATGATGGAACTTTGGTCCCTCAGAAATACCTTGTTGATTTCTCTCCTTACCAGCATGTGTTCTTACCTTTCAAAAGAGCTCACAGGAGCATTTCACTGGTTTTCTTTTCATTTTCAAGGGTGGTGTGGAGCAGCCTCTGCAGCCATTTCCAGCAGCTATACTCAAGTGCTTCTTAGGAGCAGGACTTGGAGATAGAGGCTGTAGCAGTGTTGCTAGAAACCAGGGAAGGATATGTGAGATAGCTATTGTGCTCTGTAGTATGCTGTAAGGAGGCTGGTTTCCTCAAAACGTGCCTTGTAGTGTCCTGTGGAGCCTTAGTGGAGCTATTTATTTTCCACAATGCAGGCTTGTCTTTGTCCTCCCCCCACTTCTCTCTGCATGTGAAAGGGTGATTCTGCTTCATGAGGAGAGCAGACCCTGAAGTGCAAAAGGAGACAATGGAGGTCCTTTGTTGTCCAGAGCCAACTGTTGCTTACACCTGTTAAATGCAATGTTCTGCTTACCAGAAAAGCAGCTCTAGGTGAGTTAGAATGTGTATAAAACATGCAAAGACTAGTCTTTTCACAAAATCAAGCTTGCAAGCGGCTTTTTAAAAAATGCCAATGGAAGTCCAGATAGCTGCAAGTGACCAGCTCCTCTGGATATAGCTGCTGTGACATTCACACAGTACGTTCTCTCTCTGAACCTTATAGGTGGAGCTACAGATGACGTTTCGTGTTTTGTTGGCTTTTTAAAACAGTTGTTACTCTGCATTTAGTGAAGAGATGGCTATTAAAAAAAACCACTCCACCTCCCCACCCCAAATTCTTGGTCATTTCCTATGCAGGGACCTTTCTGAAAATTGTGCATAAATTATTTTTTTCTCACGGGTAAGAGCAGTAAGCTCCGTTAACCTGTGCATGTGATACCATCGCCAGTCTGATGTTGATGTTTAGACATTTCTGCAAGATTCAGGGGTTTTTATTTGTAACCAGTTCCTTAATTTAAATGGTTGCTCTGTTTCTTTTAAACTGTTGCACCCGTGTCATTACTTTTCTGTTACTTCCTCTTGTCTGTTCAAGAAATGCCCGAGAATTGTTGAGCAAGTTTCTGATCCTGATGTCAAGCTGCTTGCATTCCTCTACATACACGTAGCATTTGTAGAAACCAACATTTAACCTTTCCATGGGTTTTATTTAGAATGTTTGTCTTTAGAGGGAAAGGAAATTGGTAACACTGAAAGATATTGTTAACGGATTTAACCAGTTGTTTTGCAGCAAATCCTTAAACTGCAGAGGCAAAAGAAAAACAGCTTTGATGATGATAACTGCTGACTCTCAAAAGACTAAATTGCATATCAGATTTACAAAATGGGAAAAACAAATCCAGTCTTAAGGGTACATTATAAAAAGGTGCATACCCTTTAAGAAACTCATTTCAAAATAGGTTAAATGAACATGAAAATCCTCTGCTGTTGAAAGTAATTTTAAATCACCTCTCACTCTTTGGTGGGTTTTGCATATTAATTTTGTTATGCTGTAAGCTCTTGTAGCTGATCTCTTTGTCCTGCTACTAGAAATACTGTGTTACAGATAGAAACATGAAGAGCAGGACTTCCAATCAAGCTTGCTTTATACTAATTCTAATAACCTTTATTTAATCAATTCAGTCTGAGGGAACCTTCTTTCCAGAGACAGGAAATTGCATGAGGATTACTGGCTGTCGCAGGACCTTCGTATTTATTTGCAAAATGTCTGGGGAAAAAAAAAGATTAAGTCTTCCTTTAAAGGCATTTGAAACTGGAGTTGCTGTGCTTTTCCCATGAGGCTGGGTAGAGGTCACTGGGAATTCTGTGCTAGAATGTTTTTTCTTGACAAATAGTTTTATGGCTTCAGTGTACTCATGAGGGTGCTTGGAGGTATCTCAAAACCCCAAGCAAAGCAGGGAGTGACCTGTTTCCCAAGTGGATGTAGTGTTCACTTAGCTGCTAATGGTTTGACTTACTTATTCCTTGCCTTCAGATAGCACAGAGTTAAATATGCATGCTTTAAAATGTACTTTTTAGATGGAATAGGGAAGGATCTTCCACTTTTCAGCTCTTTGTGTGCAAGAGGAGCAAGGTGTGGAGGTGTCTGGGGCAGCCTGTGTGGTATCTTTCATGTTAATGTGCCCAGCCTGTTGGCATTTGAATATGAGTATGCTGAGCAAGTGGAAAAAAAAGGAGAAATCCAAGAGACTTCATAATGTGTCTTCTTGCTTGTGTTTCATGGATGGTTGCCTGGTAGCTGGCCCATTCAGACATGGAGGACTATGACTGGAGCCAGGAGGCAGGCAGCCCTGGGGCTGGTGTGCTTGGCTGAGGGACAGCAGGCAGGGAGGCTCAGGTCAATAGCAGGATATTTTACCTCTAGATTCTGGTCCCAGTGGTGAAGATGTGTTACCTGTGGCTTTATCCACAGTTCATCTTTGCATGTTTTGAGTACTGGAGGGGATATGATCTTTGGAAGGGTTTTCCCAAGAGTTTTGAGGTAGACTGGATAAAGCCTAGCTGTACTTTTGCAGTCCTAGGTGGTTTAGCAAAACAGCCAAAGTGTGAGGTAGAAGATTAAATAACCTGTATGCTCTGATTTCTGTGTGTATCTCCTTCTGACCCAGTACGGGCATGTGTGATTCTTGCTTGTGTACAGCACCACTTTGTAGCCCTGCACAAAACTAAGATTTACTGCTAAGCATTTTGCTGACTCTTGCTGTTCTGCTTTGCGTAACTTTCCCTCATGGCTTTGATTTCATTTGCCTTCTCACTCTTACAAGCCTGCATTACCTTTGGCTATTTTGGAGCACTCTCACCGAGCTTTCAGGCTTTTAATCTGCATGGAAACCATGATGCTGGAGCCATGATTTAGGGGAATGATTTCAATATAGAGCATCTTTATGCATAGTAAATGTTTTTTTCCACATTTCAGTGTGGATTGAAAATGGAGATGGGTTTAGGAGCAAGAAGCCTGTACAATTTCTTGCCCAGCATACCGGGCTGCTTGCTTCAGTTAGAGTGCTTTTTGACACTTCAGCAAATCTGAGGTGGGAGTGTTTCCCCAGCTGCTGCTTGCACTGGTCCCAGAGCTGTCCTTGTGCAAGGGCCCAGTTTCTCCCAGAAGCTCCTGAACGTTTCATTATTGTTGGAAAGAGGATGTTTAGCTGTGAGGGGGGTGTGGGAGCAGCAGCATGGGGGTGTCTAGTCACCCAGGAGCAAGGGGTCATCCTTCAGCCCAGGTAGCCTGTAAGTGCTCAGATGGTGGAGGGACAGCCACAGCTGGCTCTGCAGAGGGAAGAGGCTGATGTACAAGAGGTGGACTAGACTGCAGGTCAGTAAAGGGTGAGGAACCATTGCTGCTATAGAAACAAGGTGCTGAGAGCTGCTAAATGAACAGTTGCTATCAAGCAGTGCTCCTTGGCTGCCTCAGGATCCTTTGCTTAACATTTTGTTTGAGTTTGATAACAGCTAGACAGAGGCCCCTCCCTGGGGAGTGGAGAAATGGGGATCCCTCTGACACTTGCAGGATGGTGCAGAAGACTGGTTGTGCTCCCTCTCCTGCTGCAAGTCAGAGCATCCTGTGTCCCACCTTTTGGCTACCCTACTAACAGCTAATAGTGATTTATTTTTAAAAATATTTTTTTCCTCTACTTTATGCTTTGTAAAGTCTAAATATCACTGAGTCAGAGGAAGAAGTTGAAGCTTTAAATGACCTTATATTGAGATACAACAAAAGGTTTTATTTATGAAAAGTTTTATTCTGCAAGCTCTTACTTCTCTACACTTCTTTCTGGCATGCTTCTCTCCCACCCCAATTTAACGGTGGACATCTTTAACATAAAATCGAAATCTTTAACACACAATCTTTGGATCATGGTTGTAGTTCTCAGATGATGGTTTGCTGCTCTGCTGGTAAAGGATCTACCCTGAGGATTCTGCTTGGAGCACTTGGCCTTATCATGGTGTATGTATGTCCTCTTGTGACATAATAAGCCACTATCTTTCTTGGAGTGCCTCTGACTTGATTCTTCTAGCTTGTGCTGCTCAGATCAGAATGTAATTGCAACTGATCCCTTGTAAGAAAATTAAATTAAGCTTAGCTTGTTTTTAGAGGGAAAAAAAAGCTGTGAGAATCTTCTGCATAGTGATGTGTTTTCTCTGTGAGTAATGCTGGTAGTTGTGAGAGTGATTGAAGAGAAAGCAAGCTGTTTTGGGTCCTGTTCCCCACTCCCTCTTCACTTGGTCCTATTGACTTTTGAAGTTATTTTGTGTCAACTTGCCTGAAGTCTGAAATCTTCAAGTTGAGTGGAGGCTGGTGTGCCTGCTGCTGGTGAGGGTGCTCTGCTGGGGGACCTGCAGGGACACAGGCAGCCGGCCCCGAGGGCAGCTCCACGGAACGGGTCTGTGTGCAGGCAGTGTGCTAATTGTCCTGTGCTCTTAATTGCGAGGGGCTTTAATGGGGAGGCAGATTTTTTTCTTTTTTCATTGTACACTGGCAAGAGTGATATGGCTTTGTGGAATAAAACATGCACGGTGCCACTGTGATGGATGTCTGCCACAGTGCGGGGTTTATGGCAATACATTTGCATCTGTGCTGTTAGCACAGTACATCCCAAGGAGGAAAAGCAGTAAGAAGCATCTAGCAACTTTGCAGCTGATAAAAAACAAAAGTAAATAGTGAGCTAGTGGATGAAAAACTGAGCCATAGTGCTGAGACCTTTTGAAGGCCTGCCTTATTGAGATCTATTGAATTCATTCTCTTCTATGTTAGAGTCACAAAAGCAGTCTTAAGGCCAAAACAAGAATTTAAAACTTTCTTGGTTTGGTCAGTTATCCATCTTGATGGAAGATTAAGTTTTCAGAGGATGTAAGAGACAGTCTTATTTTTCAGAGTTTTTATGTGTATGTATTTATCTCTGAAAAATCTTTGTGCTGACAGGCATTTAAACATCAAGGATTTGTTAGCCTGGAATGTTCTGATATAACAACACATTTCTTGCTGAGAACCTTCTTTGTAAGGGGGGATACAAATAACAACCACTGTACAATATTTGTTTTCATTCCTTGTAAGTGGGTGATACTTCTATACAGTGGATATTTTTATATCTGGGAAATATAATAATTTTAAACTTGTGTCTCACAGCTGTGCTTTTAGGAATAAATGTAAGAGTTCCTCCATCTCCTAGTATAGTTTCTTACTTAAATGTCAGACTGCTTCATTGAAGTTTATATTTAGAGGGCTTTGATAGGAAAAAGACTTCCAAAAGGATGTCTTCTCAAGTGGCTGTGCAGCTTTGTGGTATTGCAGCTACATGTGTAGCAGACTGATGCTTTTAGCCACATTAGTTGAAATGAAAGCACAAGAAATGGTAAAGATAGGGAGAAGCACGTTCTAGTAGTGAGTGATTATAAAATAAGCCTTTACTGTACATGGGCTTTGTGGTTGGTTCTCTGAAACAGATTACATAGCTTATAAATGAGAATAGCATCCTGGATATACAAGTGACCTTACCAATCCAGTGCTTATATGTCAGCAGTGTTACTGAAAGTAACATTTCAAGCTTGGATGTGGTTACAAGAAATTCTGCCTTTGCACGGCTTTTCTTTATTCTCCATCCCTGAAGCCATTCCAGTTTACTGTGAGTTTTCTTTTTTAGGACTTATTATTTTTGGAAGGCATTCTGGAACATTCTGTGCATATGGTCCTCTGTAAATGTGCTGTTGTACTGATTAAAGCTGAAAGTATGAAACTTAGCTTTTCTGATGCAGTGCAGCAGGGGAAAAATGCTGAAACAATAGTTCCTAAAGGGAATACTTTTCCAAATAAAGACGTATTCAAAAAACCCGCAAACAAAAAAAGAAGTCACCCAAAAACAAAACCAAGAAAGATTGTGAGAGATGTGTTTTCCACAATCCCCCAATCTCTAGTTCCTCCCATAGATTGCATAGATGACAGTATGTTTTTAAAAAAATTCCTTTAAAGCAGATCCAGCACTTTTAGAAAAAATAACTGTTTTCTTTTCATCCACTGTTGACATGTTCCCACTGCTATAAGCATTTTTGTAACAGTGCAGAAATCTGCAGTGCATTGAAGTTGTGTGCATTAACCTAACTCTTCCCACTGCTCCTCCGCAGCTCTGTTTTTCTTCTTACTGGTTCCTTGAAGTTCACAGCCTGTCCGTAACTGACTTCTTCCTTATTTGGAAGGACAATTGGATTTTGATCTCTTATCTCCCTCTTCCCAACTAAAACAGAAAAAGTTTCCAGTGAAATTCTGTGACTTTAAAGAAAGCATCTTAAAATCTGCGTAGCTAATGGTGTTGAGGGCTTTCTCTTGGGCTTTCTAAAGCAAGGAAAATTGGATAGTTTTTAATTTTATTTTTTTTTTAAGTATACAATTCAAATCTTCTGTGAACGTGTCCGACCTGGCATGACAGGTACATGGAAATGGGGAAGGATCATCACAACACTGAGAGTGTTTCTAACCATTTGTCTCTGATTCAGTTTCTAAAAGTTTGAGTGCTATTTGCAGGAGTGAAAACTGAGCCCTGCTTGGCAGTTGTTAATCCACACTGATTTGAGCATTTCCATCATGCAATGGACAGTGGAAGGTACTGAATATCACCCCTTTTTCCTTTGGCAACCTTGCATCCCTTCTTTACACACCTGGGAAAGTCTGTTCTTTCCTTGTTACTTACCTTTAAAAGGTATGTTGGAGTTGAAGCTTGTTTGGTCCCCTCAGGAGTATCTTTGAACCTGCTGTCCATTTCTCTGGGCTGCAACAGGGAGGAAGCTCATATGCAAAGGCTTGCACCCAGCATGGAAGGGAAATAGCTGGAGGAAGTGCTGCCTGCAATCAGCCCACGGGAAAATATGCTCAGCTAACCTCAGGATGGTTAGAGGATCATCAAGTGAGATAACGATGCAAACAAGGGAGGGGTGCAAAAGCATGATCTAGATGCCAAAAGGACTTTAGGCTGTGATAGGAAGGCTAGAGAGGAGGAAACTGGAGAGTAAGCAGTACAAACTGGTGCATCTTTCAGGTTTATTCACTTGAGGTAGGAATATTCATGTGACTTTAGCGATTGTAAGGTACTAGTTATCCAGTAGTGAAAAATCCCCTTCCCTGGCTTAAAGCTTGGGTGTGCCTTTGTGAGTCTGTGGAGAGTTAGGTACATGCCATTTATCAGAGATTAAAATGGAATTTCAGAGTTTAACCTGTCCAGCAGGCTTCTTTCTGTGCAAACTAATACTCCCTCTTGAAAATGGGAGTTGTGCATTGTGAATTGTTGGTTTAGATTGTTGGTATTTTTTTTTTTTTTTTAATTTAACATTTTAAAATGTAAAAGAAGTGTTCTAGAAACCTTCATGGGAGAGAGCAGGTAAAAGCTAAATCAAAACAATTATATGAAAGGAACAACCAAATTTGAAGGTCATAGGCCAGACCCTTGGCACATTTGGGGAATGAGGAAGGAAATCCAACTATTCGGATTCCACTTCAGCAGTGGGGTTGTTTGCAGTAGGGTGTGTGCTGATTCCAGTGTCCAGAATAAGCAGCGTGGTCTTGCCTAGTGATTCTCCTTTGTAGCAGGGAATATGTGTAATTTGCCCATCTGCTTTATGCTGTGACTGTGCTATGCAGAAATTTGCCTTCTTATAATTCAGATACGAAGGTGTAAAATGAAGCTACCAAACACATCATCTGGTTACTGAGCAGGAGGAGAGTTACATGTTGTTTGGCTTTTTATATTCCCTCCTTTCCTCTTTCACCTTTTCCCATTATCCTGAATAATAGAGAGTTGGCTGTGCTGAAAAGTCGGATGATTTAAGATTTTTCTGAACCTCCTGCAGGTAACTTCAAAGACTTCGTTTTTTTCCTTTGTTTCTAACTAATGCTGAACAGTGTAATTGAATTCTGATTCTATCCCTAAATGTTAAAAATACACTTCTGTTCTTAAAAGCTTTCAACTAATCTGATTTAACCACTGAAAGATTTCTTTCCTCTGCTGTGACTTGGACTTGATTTTCCTGTATTTTTTTAATTAGCAGCCAAGAGGATGACTTTTTTGCTTTAAAGCTTAACTGCTCTTTTAAAGCAGGCAAAATAAGGATGCGGTAAAACCAGCAACTAAGGGTGAAGGTTAAATCCTCTAAACCACACTGCTTACATTAGATTCCACTTGCAGCATGTCCATGAGGCAAGAACAATGCTTGTGCTTAGCTTTTCAAAAACTGTGCTGTGCACACCCATCACTCATACCACTGCTAAGATTTCTGCTGTGTTCATTCAAGAGTTAGCAAACAATGTCTGAGTATTATTCTGTGAGGGGGAAATCATGTGGATAAAATAGAGATTTCTTACGTGCATGAGGATAGCTAGTTTTCTTTTGCTAAGTTTAAAGTGTGGTATTTAAAAGCAAGCCAGTGGCATTCCAAACATTCTGAACACTTCCCTAAATAAACTTTGAAGAATTCAGGTTGAAGACCTGTTTTCCAAGTACAGTGACACAGGAAGTAACTGTGCCAGGCATTTTGAGCAACTAGAGAGCTTCAGAATGTCCAGTCTCTGGTTGTCTAGAGCATGTCCTGAGTATATGGCCTTCCAAGGAATGCTTTTCCATGTGGACCTAGGAGTCCTTCTGTGACAAAATAAGAAAATAAAGTCATAATCCTGTGAAAATTTACGCATGCTTATAAAGGAATCTTGGGTCAAGGGATATGAGTTGGCAGCTTCTGAAGGTCTGGAAGATAAATGGCAAAAGTCTTCAAGGACCTTATCTTAAAGAGAACTCCTGCCATGTATAAGTGTGTCATCTGTGGAAAGGGCTGCTGGGGGTGTAAGAGCAAGCAGGAAGTCTGGCCTGCATGGTTTCAGTGGAAGCTGATGTCTGCTTGAGGACTTTATGTAGAAGCAAACTACTGTTCCCTGTGCAAGCAGGGCTGGCCATGCAACAAGGGGCACTCTTGCTGCAGCATCCCTGGGAAGCTTGCTTGGTGCCAAGACTTGAAAAAAGAGCTGGAGATGTCTGTAAGCTGGAAGGAATGGGAACTTTTTCACTTGTTTGTAGCACTCCCTAAGAGGGTATGTGGCTATTGACTTTATAGAGGATGGTTTATTGTCTTATCCATATTTAGTAGGTGTTTTTCAAGGTTCACATTATAAAGAAAGCAAAAACCCCTCCACCTTTATTGTTTGATATACTTCTAACAGAGAAAAATCTCCTCCACTCCTTATTGTATTTATAGGCACTGCGGGCTGTACTAAATACTATCTTTGAAAACATCTTTGTTTAAACTTAATCCTTACATAACCCTTCAGCCTAGGCTGTGGCATGTGAGATGGGTCTGAAATATCCTTGCTCTTCATACTGGTGCTACTGCCAGCTTCTGCCTTATTGTTCTTAGTATCTGTTAAAGAAAACAGCCCATTCCTTAGTGCTTTGTGTACACTTTGATTCTCCCAAACCCCTGAATTGTTAAGCTATGCCCCTGGGAGTATATCTGACAAATATGTGTGATCTACACTGCATTCCAGCTAACTTCAGGGAGTGAAGGCCTGAGGAGTTGTTATGAAAGCTGCTTCACCCTCAGCTGTAGGTATAAGGAATATGCTAAAACAACAGTCAATTTTTAGAGAATTGAATGTCTTTCTAAATAGCCTCCAAATCAGCTCTCCTCTGGGAATAAGGGATAGTTCCTTATCTAGTCAGAATCTCTCCTAATTTTGCCAGGGAACAGTCAAGGCTGGGAACAAGTTTCGTAACTTGGCTGAAGCCCAAAGGGAGGATCCTCACAAGTGCTACTTGTACCCCGTGTCTCCTAACAAGCCTGAGGGGTTAATCCTGAGTGTTTATCCCCCACTGAATGGGCTGGCTTACCTCATGTCTCCTTCAAATCGCCACCGAACTAAATCAGCTTATTGGGATGTTTCTGTAAGTGTAGTAGCATCAATTACAGCATTCCTGGAGTGGCAGCCCCTGTGATAGACAGGATACCTGGTAACCTGGGATTCAAGTGACTTGGTAGCTATAGAGAGGTGTGGAAACCATGTCCGATTTTAAAAGAAAGGAGAGAAACTGTGCTGTGATTTGGAGCAATCTGTTAGTGAATCAAGAATAAGCAATAAATAGTTCCCCCTGAAGATATTCTTGTTTTACGTATTTCTAACTTGTTTGCTGTTCAGAGACCAGAACTGGACTGCTGATTTCTAGGTGCAGTCTTTTGGGGAGGAAAGTGCCTCTGGAGAAAGGTAGCACACCTCAGGTGGCTCGGCAAATTTTATGATAATCGCGTGCCCTCTTCCTACCTCTCATGGCTGCTGCTATGTCACCTGCATTGTTCCAGGACAGGGAGGGCGACCTTTAAAATATACCTTGGCAATACTTTCAGATGTTCTTATACTAATGAGGCTTCATTAAATTGGAATAAAGAGGACAGAGCTTTCTTGGTCATATCAGAAGGGCATTTGTTGAGATGGTGCATTACTTTTTCAGAGCTGTAATTCTGTGTAGAGCAGTGACTCTTGGAGGAGAGCAGCCATCTGTTGGCCTGGAGTACAGGCTTGCCTCTTCCGATGGAATACGAACTTAGATGCCATGCAGGGGGTCTGACTTGAGAGGACAGGGCAGATGTACAGATTAACTGGCTTGGCTTCCTTCACATGGAGTATTTTTTTTTCATTCCATGGTCTAATTATTGCTGAAGGTATTCTAGCAGGTAAGCAAAAGTATCCTTATTCTGTTCTGCATGGTGGAAGTTTGCGGAACAAAGCATTGTCTCTTTATCTGTGGAATACATGAGATCTGTAGGCTGTGCTACAGGCATAGCGGGCACTCACTCCTCTCCCTCCCCCTCCAAATGAAGCAAGAAACAAAAGGGATAGACACAGAGTTTGTTGTAGCAGCAGCTCCAGTACACATGACACTTTAAATGTCATCTTGAAATGACATTTCAAGGCAGGGTGTATGCAGACAAAGAATTTTTCTATGAGGGAGACTCAAAAGAAAGATCCAAATTTTAAAGATAGCCCTTTTGTGAAGTATATGTGAGCATAGTAGTAACATGGAACTAAGGAAAAACCCTCTTTTCACTAGGATGGCTACCAGGTTTATTGACAAATCTGCATATTCCCTCCCATAATGTATCTATTATTTTGCCTAAGTAATTGGAAATGTCAGTTGAAGCTGCTTGAGTCATGTGTGTTTCTCTAATCAGTGCTGGTGTATTGCTTTAATCTCGGAAGTATTTAAGGATCTGAAGGTTCTGCCTTCCCCAGTAGTAGGAGTGCTAACCCAGGTTACCTCTTTGTCCTCATAAGGTACAAAAGAAGAGTACAATACCTGCCCCTGCACTTCTCAGATCTCTTCGAGATTATCCAGCAGTTTTGAATTTCCTTGGGAAACTTGGCTAAATAAAAAACCTAATCCCCCCTTCAGTCTGCATATTCATTTAACTGAAGAAGCTATGGCTGAATGAGGTTTTCCTCAGAATTAAAAGTATTCCTGTTTATCAGGTGTTAAAAACCCATTAATTTTGGCAAATTTGTTTTCACCTGAGAGCTTCAGACGTGTAATGAATAGCAGGATACAAGTGTTGAAATGTATTTCCATGTGGGTTTTTTTTTTGTTGTTTTGATTTTATTGGTTGATTTGTTCTTCCAGGGTGTTTTTTGGTTGGTTGTGTTTTTGGTGTGTTTACCACTGGAGGCCTTGCAGGTTAAAACTATAGTAGGTTGGTGAAATGTGTTCTGCTGGGTCTTCATTAAAAGTAAGGGTTCAGCTTTGTGCATTCTCCGTTTCCCACCTGTGCTTTGTGTGTTTGTGTACAAGGCTGTTTTTGCTGTGACAGTGCATTATAGGCTGTGGGTAAATCCCTCAGTCCTCAGGTATGAACAGTGTCACATCCTGCAATTTTAATTGCTGTGCTCTGTCCTGTCAGATCATTATTCCTGAGGTTTGCAAGTTGTTTTGCATTCCTCCTTGTAAGCGTGTGTTTGCCTGCCGGCTGGCTGTCAGGATTGCTGTGCTTCTCCAGGTGGCTGAAGAAGCATTTGATTGATTTATCCTAGCTGTCTAGTACAGTCTGCTGTGTCTTGGAGACCTTCTGAAAAGTGGTGGGGGTGTAGGAAGACTGGCTCTCTTGAAGAATTTTTGAAACAAATCTTCCAGATGCTATGTCCTCTGGGGCTGTCTTGAAAGGAGAAGCTGAAATTAATTGTAAGCTAGGCAGTCTTCACATTTGAAACATCAGACAGTGAGTGAAAAATTATGGTCTCTCTCTAATACAGCTCCTTTTCATCTTTCCTGTGTAGAAGATTGCTTTTTCTGCTCCTGTTACCTTGATAACTGTGAATACTTGGTAAGATTCCTAATATGTAGAATATGTAAAAGTTTCTTTTTGTTTCTAACTTCCCCTTTTTCCCTTCTTCGGATGTTGTAGGTGTTTGGCTCAAAACTTTTTCTTGCTTTGTCTTTTTTTTTTTAGACCAAGGTGCTCCTGATCAACCAGATCTTTCAGAACTTTTTTTAGAAAGAAACCTTGGTGGGTAAAAGATGTGCCATGGAATGGTAGCATCAAAGAGCAACACAGGATCATCTCTTGCCTTGACTGGCCATGGGTTATTTCGTCTGCTAGTTATCTTTGGTTCCTTTGTCTTGGAAGCACAGTCCACAGGTAAGTGAAACCTTTATATATGCCACAGGGAGGGGGAGGTATATAAGTTTGGAAGTGACTGTATATTTTTAGGTGAAAACTGGTGATGGTTGATGTATTTGTTCACATCTTTCAGTATTCACAGGAAAAATTCCATCGCTACTTTTGAGCAGAGCATGAAGTGTCTGAACTGAATGAGTCTTGCATATAAGTGCTTGTCCTTCCTCCTGTAGTTTTGATTCCCATGGGTTTTTTTCCCCTTCATTCTTATCCCTTCACTGCAGCTGGGGACACTTAGATCATCTCAAGAGCACGGACCATACTTTTGTTGAGTGAAATTCTCATGTAGATAGTGTTGACTGTGTGCCTTGTAGCAACTGCTCATGTGAAGGGGTAGAAGCAGAGATTGTGTCCAGCTCTTCTTCACAGCTGATGAATTTCTTCAGTGTTTCCTTGTATGCCATCTTCTGACACTTTAACAGCTGCTACCTGCACAGTTCTATTGGATCCTCTTTTCAGCTTAAGTTTTCCCTCTCCCCTCATCTCATGATGTTTCTTGGATGGATGAGTGTTGTGAATAGTATAAATAGCCGTGAAATGGAATGATATGAAAATGTCATCAGAGATGGAAGATCTGCCTTTTAGAAATTGAGTGGAAGAAGGAAATGTATTGGATACTCAGAAGGTAGTACGTGATGTGAAGTATGTGCGTGATTACCCAGTATACCCTGAAGTGTATTTTTTTCTCAGACCAGCCATGATCTAGTTTTTGTCTGTAGAGAGATGTGTGGTCATAGGAGGCATGAGATGGAAAGAGGGGATTTGTGTGCTCTTGCAAGAACTTTGAAGAAGTTAATCCCAAAAAGACAGATTTGACTTGAGCAGCTGTTTTAACATAGGCGCATTAGCTTGCCTGTGTAAAGAAAACCTCAGTTCTTGACATAACTCTAAAAAGTCCTATTTATTTGACATATCATGGGACCTGAGAATGTCATGTGATCAACATTCCTCAGCATCAGTGTGGTAGAGCAGAATAAACATTAGCTGCCAGATGCACTCAAAGTTGAGGTGATCCTGTATGGAAAAGTTTGCTGGTGCTGAAAAGTTCTGGAGGAGGAGTTGATTTCCTTTTACTGTTCTTGGCTCTTTGAGTTGGAAGGGAGAACCTGCTGAAATCAGATATCTCATGCTTATATGTCTTCCTGACCTGATTTTGGCCTTGTAGGTAATGAGGGGGTGGGGAAAACACCCTTGAGAACATGACAAATTGTCAAGAATAGTTAGTGACAGTGGGAAAGGAACAAGATCTTTTTGCATCTGGGCTATCCACAGTTTTTTACCAGCCTTGCTGTTGTTCATGATAGTGTCACTACCTTATGTCATATGTGTAGGTCTGTCAGATATGCCTCCCAGCCTGAGGCACCAACACCATCTGAAACCCCCATTAGGCACTGCAGCACCTTCAACTGAGGCTGCAATCAGTATGCAAGCACCTTGTGCTGCACAGGCTGCTGGATGGGGAAAAGCTGCCACCATACTGGCAATCCTTTTTAATATAATTTTTGAGACATCCAATTACATTACAAAATCACTAGTTAGGTATGCCAGAAGACCCCAGAGTGATTCTGCATTGTGTCTCCCTTTCTGTGTTCTTTTTGCTTCAGGATCTGAAACCGGTTGTGGTGAACTGATCAAGGCAGATCATCAGCTAAGCAGGATTATCATGGTAGGCAGGAACCATTTCCTGCAGGGGAAGTGAGAAAACACAGGGGAGCCAGGATCATAGTGGAAGGCAAGACACACAGGGGCAGAAGTCCTGGGGAAGGGCTCGCTGAGGAGCACTTCCATGTATGTTTTTTCTGAGATTGGGATGTAGCAACTCAAAAGCCAGTTGCTGGGAGGGATGGGAGTGATGCGTCATGAGCCCGGGGAGCTGCACCTGCAGCAGTGTGCCAGCCATGAGTAACATTAATGAGCAAGTCAGCTGAGGAGCAGAGAGCCAGATGGAGAAACAAAGAGTACTGGCGCTTGGAAAATCGTCTTTCCCTCGTCTTTGTCCCCCAACCACCTCTCCATCCTCACTTTATTACTTTGCATAGCAAAGTCATTCAGAGCAAGCAGAGCAACACGACGTTAACGTGAAGCAAGTGACTGTATTAAATCTCGTGGTGGTAATGCTTATCTTTGCCAAGCTCAAATTTGACTAGCTCCAATTTGCTACAAAAGCTGAAGACTGTTCTCAAAAAGACAAGCATGGAGACAATGCCTGGCTCAGCCCTGAGTGAGAAAGCAAAGCTTGTGATTCATATGTATAAAACCATATGAGGTATATTGTATTGCAATAATTTTGTTGCTTAGAAATTCTATTGCATAAGTTCCAGGAAGCTTAGAGATATATTCATGATCTGGGCAGGAAGATGTTCTCTTTGCCATGTGGTTAATGCAGAGAGCAGACTCATTTTCAGTCAGCAAGCATCTGCTCTGTCCTCTGGTAATAAATCGATTTTATTAATGCATGGATTTTTAAGAAAAATCCTCAGCACTTGGTCTCAAGCTATCTATCCAAATATCCTTGAGTGCCATGAGATGAATATAAGTTGCTTAGTCACTAGGTGACTGCAGAATTTGGGGAAACTAGTCCCTTTTCATGGGAAGATATCCATGAATATGAAAATAACCACTGCACATATTTTAACACGAAACAAATGCAGCGTTTGGTAATGGGCAAACAGTGAAGCTGTGTCAGAAGAGGAGGATTTATGGAAACTTGAGTGCTTCTCAGGAATATTTTTTGAGCTTTATCACTGTTTTAGCGTTTTTCCTCATCTGGCAAATTCTCCAAGATTAGTTGTGGAAAATAATGAAGGGATGAGCAGGCAAGGAGGCTTGGAAACTCCTCAGTAATACTGAGGTTTAGTTCTTCATCTGTCTTTTCTGTTTCTTTTAGGGTTCAACTGGAATGTAGCTAAGAGCCAGGATGCTTAGTAGACAGAGGTGGAGAATTTTTGAAGCATTGGAGAGGAGCAATGACAACCTTTTCATCTGCATTTCCACTGATAATGCTTCTTCATTTTTTCTTTGTTGCAGTGACTTTTGTAATTTTTCCCCCTCTCCCTCCCATTTCTGTCCCTTAAGGCCTTGTATTTATATCTCATTCACAATGGTCCTCCTGCCTGGACAGACTATTTTTGGAAGAATGACAGTGGATCAGATTAAGCCGTTCATTAAATTTTGACGTGTAGTCTGTAAAATACTCTGAAAGCTTCCTATGATTTATGTTCCAAATGTATAATCTCTCTTGGATTCATGACTGGCTCTGTCAGAAACCTATCAAAACAGGTTGGGCCTTTCATTATTGATAATAGCATCACCTGATCCTGGGAAATGCAAGTCAATCTGTTCATAAAAGTATTAAACATCTCAAATTAAGCAAATATCAATACCCATAAAGAAGAGAGCTTAAATATCAACCTTTAAAAATTAATAGTAATGGAGGCTCTAAGTCCATTTAGATTTAGACAGTCTGATTTTTGTTGACTGCACATGCAAAATGTTATAAAGTTAGCTCTTTAATTTTTAGGATTGCCATTGAAGTGATAAATTGAGCTTGAATAAACTGAAACGACTTCATTGCTGTGTGTTGTCTGTGATGCAGACACAGCCAATCTGCTGCTTGCTGTTCTAAGGTCTTTTCAGTGCCAAGGTTATTCTGCACAGAAGCTCTTGGATACCACTGGTATTTGTTTGCATTGCACAGAGCAGCTTGTTAGAGCACACTCCACTCATTGAGCAGATTCAGACTTGTTCCTATTCTTTGGGAATCTCTGTGAAGCAGAGGTTTCCTTTGTCTCTGATTATGCAGCTGAAAGGAAGGCATTTATACAGCTAGGGATGAATTCAATGGCTGTGAAAACAAGGACACTATGGCACTGGATAGCCAGACAGAAATGTGGAAAGTGTCATGCATGAACAGATGATCTTGATTCTAACCTGTATGCTTCATGTAAGTGTGGGTTTCGAGAAATTACAGTGTCAGCCCAAAGCAGTGTGGCCTTCCTTGTGGAGACAAGGGGGAACCATTTTCAGGAGCAATTCCTCTTTCCAATCGCTTTGTAAAACTTAATAAGAGCAGAGTGGTATGGAAGAGCATGGTGAGGAGCTGCAGAATAATGGCCAGGCTGCAAAGATGGCTAGGAAGCAGATGCAGGTAGGCTCAGAGCTATTCATATAATGATAATAATAATCACCCTGCTGCACACACTGACCCAGCCACTGTTACTTAAGTAAATGCCTTGAAGGGAATAACAAGGATCTTAAGGAGCCACATAACTTGTTTAATTTTAACGAGTTCTAGTGGCTGAAGAATGAATTAAAGATTTGTGATGTTTAGCTAACTCCTGGCTTAAACCATGATAGCATAATATTAATACAGAATTTTTCTTTTGTCTGTCCTAGGTTGGCTAAGCAAATCCAAAGGACCTGCATGTGAGTAAGCTTATATTCACTGCTATACTATGAAAAATGAGTGCAATATTTTACTGGTTGTACCTGCTTATCAGTGTGTGCTGGGCTGCATGTAAAACACATTTTCCTTTTAATGAACACTGGAGAGTGTTTGCCTTCCCCTGAAAACAGGATTCCCAAGGCTCTGCTTCTTCAGTGATGCACTGGAGTTGGAGGACCACATCCAGATGTTGCTAAAAGGATCTGATATAACCCCTTAGGTGTTGGGCTGCATAGATGAGTTACAGGATGTGCTTGATTAATTGGGCTGGAGCGAGCTTGTTCCTAAATTGAAGAAGAATAAAATGAGCTTTTGGCCCAGCCTAGTACAGTGATACTTTTATTATGGAATGGGGAAGGGAATTTCTGTATTTCTTGTACTGAGAAGACTGCCTAATCTCAGGAGGTTGTTGGGATGCTCCCTCATTGCTTGTGTACTTTGGCATGGCTGGTGTTGGCTGGAGATGCCTGCTGTGTTCCTTCTCTGTAGGTCCAATGCTGTGAATGCAAAAATAAGTGTGTTTATCCACCTGGCATAGTAAGAAGTGTTTCTGTGGGAGCAGAAGCCAAAGAATTGAACAGTTGGGTAACAAAAGAGTATATTGAAATCCTGTGGGCTCAGAATTTTGGGACTAGCCAGTCATCTTAATTCAATTGGGAATGTATTTCTTGTTTGAGAAAAAAAAAAGCCACCATTGCTGCTGCTTTTGAGATACATCTTTTACTTTGTCAGTAAAGGGAAAAATATCTTACTTGAAAAATGTTGCCTTGCTGTAGAGTGAGATAAGTACCTCTGGTGGATGTTGTCTTGTGTTTTCAGCCCACAGACAGGAAAGAAACGTGGTAAGCTTTGACACATGCAGAGTCATAATTAGAAAGTCGAATGCTGCTGCTGCATTTCTGGCTAGAATTTTCTATACATTTTCTATGTCCTGAGAAAAAGACCAGCATGGTGTGTAAAGAATTTTGTGTCAGATGTGTCCTTAGACACTCATAAAACTGTCCAGAAAGAGAATAAAACTTTCTTGTCCTCTTACCAATGTTGTAAGGCAAATGGTGGTTTGTAGGAAGGTGGTAGAAGAGATTGAACGTGAATGAGGATCAGTAGAGAGTAAGATTCTAGGAAGGAGAGGAGGGGGACAGAAGTGCAGCAGAACAGCAGGGTGACTTGTTTCCAGAGGTGGAGTTTTGAAAAAGATTCTAGTGGTTTATAAAGCAAATTAGTGGCTTGGTGGTTAAGTAGTGCAAATCCTAAAAGAAGGTAGTGCTTTATTTATGCAAGTAGATGAGAACAGTTGAGAATAGTATGGCCTTGAGAGGGAGAACACTAGTAGAAAAATGTGTGTTTATTTTTTAAAGTAAGTTAGGTAAGAGTGTCTTGGTGCAGGAGGATACCTCTACATCAGGGTTTTTGAAGCTTTTCTGTAGGCAACAAGACTGACTTGTGCGATGCTGACAGAGAGTTTAAGAATTTAAAGGTTGCAAGTGGGTGTGCCCTCCAGGGACTGAAGCTTCAGTGCAGAAATCTGAGGCAGAAGCAGATCAGGATGAATGCACCAAATACTGGAGCAGTGGCTGTTGTGCCTGTGTTTAAGTGCTCTAACATCATGGATTGTGATGTGGGGGGTGAGAAATTGTGAAAGACCATATAGCAGTTTTCTGTGAAAGATGATGTAGGGAGGACTTTCAAATGGAAGTTGCTGACATATTTAGTATCTGACTTTCTCAAAGTTCTGCTTGTCTTAATTTGTGTTCACTTTAATAGTTAAAAGTTGCTTTGTTCTTCCTCCTATCCTGCATTTGTTTGGCTGCTTCACCCCTGTAGAGGAACCCTCTTTGTAAAGAAGATAAACCTATTAAAGTTGCCTAATCCCAGATCCTTGTCATCACTCCTTGACAATGATGATCCCTTCCAGGTGGGGTCTGTATGTCACTGTAAGTGTGGAATGAAATCATATTAGAGTGGGTAAGCGACTTCTAGTGATGCCTTTATTCTGCATCACAAGCATGCTGGAGACTTAACCTCCAGGAGACTTAGCTGATGCTGCAGAGGCCTTTAGCAATGTGCTTCTCACTGCTTTTGATATATCTCTGTCATGGAGGAGAGAAATGTAGATTTCTAACAGTTTCCTTGTGCCCATTCCTCTTGTGACTTCAGGGCAGCTGTCTTTGAAACTCAGAGCCCTGGAGATGCCTCTTCTGTGTAACCTGTCTCCAGTAGTTCAAGTTTTGGGCCTGCTGATGCGCTTTTTGAAAAGGACCCATACTGTACGAGTTGTGCTGAGCCATGCTTTGTGCTGTAGCACATCTTCTCTTTTGCACAGGCAAAGTGTGTAAAGTATCTGTAATTCTCTGTATTATCCTAAAGCTAGTAGTCTCCTTCCGTCACAGGTTTTGCTTTCCCTAGCAAAAGTAACAGTTGAATGTGCCTGGAGAACAACTTTCAAGTTTCATTGTAAATGCTTTCTTTGGTATAAATGACTGAGGTTATAAAATAGTAAGAAAAGGTAAAAGCTTTATAATTTGCCTGTTTGGGTTCAGCTGTGACTTTTCTCTCAACTGAAGAAATTACTAATTTTCATATATAAGCTGAGAAGTTTGAATATAATCACAAGTTGCAATGAGTATGCCTTTAAGAGCAAGTCTTAGTGAAAGTGGCAGGTTTGGTTTTTTACACTTTTATTGTTTTAGTCCTCCAGTTCTTTGCCTTTCCCAGCAAACTAGTCTTGCTGCAAATGTTACTGCCATTATCCCAAAGCAGGGTTGACCTTTGAGCCTTCTCATTTTGAATCTCTTTATTTGCATTTACTTCTCAAATATTTAAATGTTAGCTTCAAGTTGACAGTTCGTGCTTTGCTGGTAACTGTTTCCTCCATAGCATTTAGTAAGCTGGACTCCACTTTTGGAACAGTTGAGGGGAGATGTACAGTGCTGGGAGAGCTGAGCTCTCTGTTGGTACAGAGTCCTTGTAAATTTTTGTCACTGGAGCAGTAGTGAAACACATAGAGCAGATACAAGACTGGCAGCCAGGCCCTGTTAGCACACTTGTGCTGTGTGGGAGAGCAGGTGTGTGCAGTATTGGCCAGATCTCTGGCTGCTGGCGTAAGGCCATGCCTCTGCTGGGCAAACACGCTGGAAGTGCAATGGGGGGGCTGTGCTGAAAGAGAGCTCCTGTGAGTTCTGCCTCCTCTTAGCACCCTGGAGAATTGACTGCCTCTTGGCACATGCCTCGAGCTGTGAAGACTCCTCAGGACTGGAGCACCTTTTCAGAGAGATGGATTTTTTTTGTTTGTTTTGTTGGTTTTTAGTTGTTTTGGTTTTTTTTTTTTGGGGGGGGGGGGTGGGGGGTGTTTGGTTGGTCTTTGTTTTATTTTTTTCCTGTCAATATTGCCTTTGTTATGTTTGGTCCTACCTTAACCAGGTCTTTCCAGTCATGAGATGATCCTCTGTTTGAGTTGAGTCCTTGGGCAGGCAGTGGTATGACTGTATGGGGGAAAAGGAACATTGTAGCCTGTCATCTGGGACACAGGTAGGGCTGCTTTTAGCATCCTTGATTCTTGCTGTTAGTAAAACAGAGGGACTGGTGTAAGCTGCTAACTAGGGGTGTTGTGAAGAGATTCATTCTCTGACTACAGTCAAGGTGAGTAAAATCATAGCTATTTTACTGCATATCTCTAGCCAGTTGTCTAAGGCAAGTCAGGAGTATTTCATGGTTGGCTGCATTGGCTGCCATGGAGGGATTTGAGAAGATGAAAATTAATGTCTGCTCTACATCCTCTTGACAGCAGGAAAGCATATTATCATTAAGTCTGTTTCCATCCGCTCAACTCTTGACTTAATTAGTTGCTTTAGATGGAAGAAATTTTTCTCCTGACTTTTGTTAGTAGCACCAAGGGAAGATGCCCGCAGAATCTGAGCTTTTGTTGTTTTATTTCTAAAAAGCTACCACTGAACCCAGAGTCTCAAAGCTTCTTGCCAACATGAACTGTGCTCAAATGAAATCAAACACATCTCTCTTTCCAGAGTGGTCTGTCACCTTTCTTCTTTCTGTGGCAGTAGAGGCTGGCCTCCTTATTGAATGCAGATACTTCTCTATAGGTAAGAGTTGAAATACCTAAGCAGAAGTGGGATGAGGGGCTCTTACATATTATTTCATAAACTCATAGAATATGCTGAGTTGGAAGGGTTTCATCAGGGGCATTGAGTCCAACTCCTGGCCCTGTGCAGAACACCCCGACAATCACATCATGTGCCTGAGAGCATTGTCCAAATGCTTCTTGAACTCTGTCAGGCTTGGTGCTGTGACTACTTCCCTGGGGAGCCTGTTCCAGTCCCCAGCCACCCTCTTGAAAAACTTTTTCCTGATATCCAACTTAAACCTGCCCTGACATAACTTCATGTCATTTTCTCAAGTTCTGTCACTGGTCATGACAGTGAAGAGATTGGTGCCTGCACCTCCATTTCCCCTCATGAGGTTGCTGAAGACCACAACAAGGTCTCTCCCCTCAGTCTCCTGCAGGCTGAACAGACCAAGTGTCCTCAGCTCCTCATGTGGCTTCCCCTCCAGACCCTTCACCATCCTTGTGGCCCTCCTTTGGACACTCTGTTATAGCTTAGTGCCCTTTTTATATTGTGATACCCAAAACTGCCCAAAAACAGGACTCGAGGTGAGGGCACAGCAGTGCAGAGCAGAGTTGGGACAATCACCTGCTTTGACCAGCTTTGACTGTGGGGTTAGGGTAGCTTCACCCACTGTCATGGTGAAGTGGGAATTGCTGTGAATGCAGCAGTGTTTGTGAATGGCAAATGTCTGTAATTTGTTTTTCCAGTTAGCTTGTATTCCACTTGGTGTGAAACTTAGCTTGATTTACTTCTCTAGCATTGTGGTGATGATGTCTTTTTTCATATCGTGGGAGATGGTAGGAAATGGTAAGTCACAGGAGACACTTTTGCAGTAAATCCTGTAATATTTACAACAGATTCATCACTTGAAGTTGGTTTTCCCTAACTGGTATCAGAGGTAACGAAAACTGAATTGAAAACAAAACTAGAAAGCCCTCTGGTAACCATCTGTCAATTGTTAATTATCATGTGATGACTAGATGAAACTTGTGATGCCTGGTGCAGTCTCCAATCTCATCAGCAAATAGTTGCTTTTGCTGGGGAATTTGACTGTTCTCTGTCCCTTTGGAGTAGCTTTCTCCATGGGAGGAATTTCTTCCTGAAGCTGCGCTGCTTCCCCAGGTGGAAGGATAGATGTATTTATGTTGATTAGTTTCTTTGAGCCATGCTCTCCTACACTGGTATGTGCTGTGCCCAGTGTAATGACCAGCTGTAATAATTTTTACTGTTGTGCAGTTGTTTAGCAGTAGCAAGAGAGCAGTCAGAGACCTTTTGCTTTGTCTTGTTTCGAGTTGTCCTTGAGCCCATCTTTGTCCTGGCATGTGTGTTCAGAAGATCACAAGGCTGCAGCACACGGCTTCTGCGCCCCTGGCCTGCACGCATGAATTCATCAGCTTGATCTTTGCACCCCTGCTCCTCGGGAGGGTCGGATGGCAGCTGCAGCTCCTGTCAAGCATGACGCCAGGCAGGGAGCTCTGGGGAGGAGTGTTACAAAAGGCTCAGTTTAAATCATCTGTGTAAGGGTACAGTGGAGGCTCTGTCACTCAGGCCCCATCCTTGTCTTCTGGTGCTATGGTTGTAATGACATTAGCATCTCAAAAAGGGGATTACCCCAACCCCCGGGTTCTGAGGGGAGAGTATTTTGGCTGTTACTTGAAAAGCTGCTTTCTGGTTTTCTGCTTTCCCCCCTCCTTCCTTCCGTAGATCCTGAAGGGTTGATGAAGGTGTACATGCCGTGTTAAAAGTGGGTTGTTGCTGTTGCAAGGAAGCTGGTTGTTTATTGGCCTAAATGTGGGCTGGCAGATATGAAGTTGTTTCTGATAGCATTCTTTTGTACTGATTTGAAGTGACTGCCTGAGAATTTCCTAATGGAAAAGTTAAAGGGTCTGTGTTGTGATCACAGCTGTATGCTAGAGAATGATCCTGTAGTCATGCTTACAGGAAAAAATTACATTATACTGTTGTCTTGTGTATTTCAACCAAAGGAAATGGGCAGCACATGCATCCTACTCATTGTCTGCCTTCCACTCATCTTATGGTATGAAATAACCCTTTCTGTGCTCAGGCACAGGATTTCAGGGTGGTTCCTTGGGAAGACTTTATTTTTTTTAAGGACTTGCTTAGCAACAACAATTGTTTGGTGAAACTTAATTCCTGACTCTTCCCTCACCTCTGATCAATATTCAGTTACCTTTTTTCACAAAGCTTACTTTCCCTTTGTGATATTACTTGTGCTGGAAACTTGCATTAAGGGGCTAAATATGCTGGTGAAAAATCCATGTGGTTGCTACTTCCTCTGCAGTTCCATTAGCTACAGAAATGACAGGTCAGGCCAGACAGATTGGTTGTCTGGTCCCTGGGGAAGAGAACAAAGGAAACTGCCTTCTTTGCCTGCCACAGTGAGGCAGGGCTACTTTGTACAACCTCCCCAAAGGTGTGGGCCCTAAAATCATTAGCTGGCCCACAGTATCCAAAAGATGAAACCCTTAGCTTGACTGAGCACAGTTGGAGGGTATGCAGCAGGAAATGCTGGTGGTTGCCTGGAGCCTTGTCTGGAGCAGTACTGCTAGGGCTGTGTGTATTGTACTGTTGAATGGGCAGGGAATGGCGAGTATTGAAGAGACTTATGTATGTAGGCTGAAGTGTTCACAGGCCTTAATCTTTGTGTGTGCCGATAAGGACTTCTCTTGCATGTTCACCAAGGGGCTCTGCAAAGCAGTGCTGGTGTCTCGTGGGTGTCCCTTGCTCTGGGTGCCACTGGGAGAGAGGCCTGCTCTGATGACTCATGGCTGCTGCACAGCTGTGGCTCTTCCTGAGGGAGATGGCAGGCCTGAGACATAGATAAGCTGTCCCTCTGGGCACCAGGGAGGAGCAGAAGTAGTTTCCTGTGTAAACACAGTACAGGGTACTGAGAAAAGGAGTTAAATGACTATTAACTTATCTGTGTGAAAACAGGAACTGTGGAAGGCCTTCCAGTAGTGTGGTTGCTGCTGACAATGTGTGTGTGCTTATTCAATGTATATCGAGCTCTGCCCATCTCCAGGCGTGTTCTTACTTCTGCTTACTTTCATGGAGGGCACTTCTGTCTATAAACTTCAACAAAGATGGAGTTTCTTAAACATTAGGTGTTCAAGTGAACCTGCACAGAGGAAAGGTGGAGCCTTCTGGGTGCTCCATGCTGGACAGAAAGCTGTTGTCATTCTGTCTTGTCCTCTCCTTTTTCCTGTTTCTGCAGATGCAGCAGCACACACAGCTATGCAAACCAACCAGCTGTCTCCTTGGGAAGTTAGTCATTGAGTTTCTGTGCAATCAGCTCTAGTTATACAGGCTTTTGAGTTTACAGTGCAGCTTAGCTCCTGTGCATCTATGTATGTCTGGTCTTGGGCTTTGTGAGTTTGTGCATCCTCTTTTCAAAACTCCTTTTCTGGTAGGGATGATAGAAATGAAGTATTCTGTATCGTGGTGGAAGCAGGCTGCAGAAAAAGTAAAACTGTAGATCTGGATATTGTGAACTAAAACTGTAAGAACTAAAGAATGCAAGAAGCAACAAACAGCCTTGTTTCTGAGAGGCTAATGAAGTTTTTGGTTTACTATGGGGAAAACCCTTTTATTCTTTTCAATTTCAGGGCAATTATTGTTTTAAGGCTTGCAAAAGAAAGATAAGGACAGCAAAAAACAAAATGAATAAGCACTGGTCATAATATTTTGTGAGTTAAGAGCATTTATAATTATTATGGAGTGAGAGGAGGAGGGGAAGCATGGAGGAGAAAATATTTTATTTCCCTTGTTCCCTGTTTGGATTAATGAATTTAATTACTTGGAAATAGCTAGTAGCAAACTTGTGGCTTTTTTCAAAAGTACTTCTTACAAGACTGAAAATTTTAAAAGAAGAGGCAATTCAGTAAAAATAATTGAAGACATAAGACCTTAACCACTATATTCCTCATTGCAAGTGTTTTGTGTCAGATGTTGAGAACCAAATTAATTTGCCTCTGATGCATTGAGAGGGAAGAAACCAGAGCAATATACGATGCAATTTTAAATACAGGAAAGCAAGTGAAACACTGATTTTCAAATAGATCCTTACAATAATAAATAATAATAATTTTGTTCCTGTCAGCAAAAAAATAGAGCCAAATTTGGAAAGGAAATGGCTATACAAAATAATGGGATTCTGTGTAACAAACAGCAAGACTGCATGAGGTGGGAGAAAGGAGATGGGGCAGAGTGCCAGAAAAGGGTCTTAGTACAATAAATAAAGCATGTGTCAGAAATTTCTCACTTCTTGATGGTCTAATTTAGATTCCACTAAATTGTTCTTTTGTCAGCTTGAATAGCTATTTATAAAGTGGTATAGCCACTAAGACAGTAAATAGCAAAGGAAAACAGCATTGCATCTTCTTTAAATTAGGAAGATACCTGGTGGGATGGCTCTGATGTCAGGTACATTACCATCAAATGAAATTTTCCAAAGTGCTTATGTCCCACTGGTAGCCAGCTGGGAGAGGATGTCTCAAATAATAAAAATGCTGCTGAAAATTTTGCTAGTGTGCTTAACAATCAGAGTGATTTAGTATTCTGCTTCTTAAATTTGTAGGCCTGAAGGAGAGCTGCAAAATTCCCATGACAACTGAGTAACATGAGATTACTCTAACAGAGCAACTGAGTAACATTTGGAAATCCATGAACAGACACTGAAGCTGGCTTACTCCGAAGGTTGCTTGACCACAAGCAGACTGAGGAAGCATTTGAAAGAAGGCTTAAATCAATTTCCTTAAACAATTTGCAGTGTTGGCAGTCTGTTCTGAGTTGTTTCAGGAAGGCAGTATAGTACTGTATGCCTTTTCCTCTTGGTGTCTGGTAATCCCCAGACAATACTGTTTGCACCTATTGCAAAACCATCCTTGCTGTTTCCTCTCACCACTGCAGCCCTGGAGATCCCCTTTACTGCAGTATGGTCCTGTCTGTGCAGGCATTTTGCACTTCTAGGCAGAAACTTGCTATGGTCTTGTTGCTCAAGAGGCTTTCCATGTTAAGTTACCATTGCCATGAATCTTGCTTGTGACGATTTTTGCTGAGGCGAGCAAGTCACTTGATATGTCTAAATTTTCTTATCTGCAGCTTCATGATGTCCTCTCAGAATGGATTGTTATGGGAAAAAACTGCAGTTATGGAGCTTTTTGCAGAGTCTAGACTGGAAATCTGTTGCCAGTAGATGTACTAGACTGGGATTAGAAGTTTCCAAGAAGTGGTTTTTGGAATACATAACATTAGCCCATGTAGTTTTGCCTGCCACATGATGACAGCTTCTTACTTTCAAACTGCCCTAATTGTGTTAAAATAAAGCTTTGAATGTTTCTTTGCTTTTCAGTGCAAGCACTTTCTGTAATTTGCAGAGGTATGTGCACCTGAATAAGAAGATATTGATGCCTTTTAGAGGCTGACCTGGAACAGAGACTAGACAGAACAAAAGGACAAAATTGGTATTTATTAAAAGGCCTCAATAGGTACACTTGGGCAGCACAAGAGCCTGGCTAGGCTACAGCCAAGATGAATCCCAAAATGATCACAAAATGGACTACTGGCCACAGGGTCTCACACTTTTATAAGTTCTGATCCATTAGCATATTGGAGTTAATTGTTCAATTATAACTTCAGGTTATAACTACATCCTCTTGTTTTTTCTTCTCGCTTCACCATTGTTTTTGTTCTTGTGCCTGAAAGTTGTATTGGTTGTCCTTGGTACCAAGCTAGAAAAGGAATTGTTTTGTCTACTGTCTTGGTTTGAATGACAGGTGTCTGCTAAGGAAGGCAGGAGCCTCCCTTGGAATGGAGAATTTAAACCCCCTTCCTCCAAATTAATACAATTTTGAAATGAGGGGCCTCTCAGGCAAAGATATGGGAAATATGGATAACAGTTCTTTATTATGAGAATTAAAATAAAAATTCAGTAATACAAAAAAAGAACGAACCCACTGACAGAGTCAGAATACAACCTGATACCCTGTGGGTCAGGATGTTGGTATCAGTTAGATTCAGTGGCTGCAGTCCTTCTGGAGTGGCAGATGTGGCTTTGTTGAAGCAATGATCCTGTACAAAGGTGGAGTTTTCTGCTGAAGGTCCAGTGGTGGCGTAGATGGGCCTGATTTTCTTCTGGGAATCCAGCAGAGAAAAGGCTGCTTGGTGTTCCAAATCTCAGATTTTTATCCAGGTAGGAATGCTTGGCTCCTCCCCCTGGGTGGAGCATCTCCCAATGGGATGATATAATTTTTATCAGTCATGAAATAAGACTCAGTGGTCCATTAGCAGAAGATATTTCCCTGGATGAGGATAGGTGGTGGAAGAGATAAAGAAAACTGCCTCACCTGTTTTTTTAACAGCTGGCCATTAACAGAGGTCTACCTTCCCTGCCCGGGTTTCAACAGATGGTCATAGAATACACACTTCTGGTTACATCTTGCACTGCAACCCAAGACATCTACCTACTCTGTGAAGAGGGCTTAGTAGCACTTAATATGAAACCCAGAACTACACACTAAAACAGCACAGAATCTGAAAAACATAAAAGCTAAAAACTTAAGGCATCAGTATGTGTTCACAAACTGCCTCTGTAACAGAGGAATGCTCCTGTTGAAGTGTGTTCTACATACTGGGGTGACTTCCATTGTGATGAGGGGTTTAAAAAGACGAGTAAGAGATAACTTCAAAAAGCACAGCTATTATGAGGAAAACACAGGTGCAGTTGGAATCTAGGCCTGGTAGTATGGTTGTTGCAGGGTAGTGTTGGATCAGTGCCTTACCAGAGCAGCAGAAGAGGTATTATGATTTGGTTTCTGTTTATGCTGTGAGCTAAAGAGTAAATGTCAACTGTCTGGTTGTCTCTTCTACCCTGAAAATGAGTGACAGTGACAGCTTTGATGTGCAGTAACTAGGTTGCTGTGATTGGTGTTTAGGGTTTTAAGTTTGGATGCTTGTGGGGGCAGGGCTATGAAAGTAGAGCATGGCATTTGATATAAGCAGACACCTCCACCTTACTTTCTGATAAAGCCCATTCAGACTGGGAGGAAAAATGGGGGAGAAAAAGGCCCAGTGCCATAATCCAGGACTTTTCCCAGTGCCTGGGAGACTTCTGTGTTCCTTGTCCTCAGGCAAGATAACAAAAGAAAGCATCAAGAAGAGAAGTTGGTCTATCTTTTGAGAAACACTCTAGTTTCCCAGACATTAAATACTCTTTCTATTTCTTGGGAGGGTATAAGGCAGGTTCAGTGACTGGTTCTGTAGAGGGAGTGTGCATAACCTCTACCCTCCCCTCTTATGGGTTTGGGGTTTTTTTGCTAGGTTAAGGGAGTATTAGATGGGAGCACCTGATACTGGGGAAGAGCTGGGATTTGGATACTTGCTTCCTACCATGTATGTTCGTGTGATAATGGGGGAAGCAGGTCTGGGTCCAGCTGTGTGAGGGTGAGGACTCTCCAGGGTGTTCTCAGCATTCCTCTGAGCTCTGGCCCCAGCTCAGAGGAAGCTGGGAACGCTCGTGAATTTTTGTCTTTTGTGCTCAGCAGAGCACTTCCTGTGGCAATCAGGCATGCTGCAACAGCTTCCTCTACTGCATTCTTCCCTGGGGAGCATCTGAAATACGCTTTTCTTTTCTGTGTAGGAACTTGAAACTGCTTTGTTGTTGCATTATTTGGGAAAGATTATGTTGTTTTTAGCTGACAGGTTATAACTTCTCCCACTGTCTTGGTTGCTCGTGCTTACTGTTTCCCTTCCAAAGCCTGAGTCAGGTGGTGGTTGTAAAATCTGTTTGCTAGATCACTGTCTATACATATATATGCTGTGTTGACCTAGGCAATGAAACAGATTTTATGCTCTAGGGAATCATGAACCTATAAAAAAAAATAAAAATCCTTTAAGTAATTATTTTGTGGGGTTTTTTGAGTAATCTGGCTCTCCCACCTCATCCTCTTTTTCAGAAGATCACAGAATTAAGCTATTATAATGACATCTTGCAGTGTAAAAATCAGCATTCATTCTGATAGGTCTCTGTCATAAGATGGTTTTGCGGCTCTTGAAATCAAGTTGAAATGTTGTCCTGCTGGATTTGGCAATTTAGACAAAAAGAAGCAAGTAGCAATGTAGTGGATACTACTATTATCTACTAACATAGTAGCTACAATAATAACGTGCAAAAGCTCTCCTTGCAGTTAAATGCTTAAACCCCCCCCCAAATCCTACAACTCAAAGTACCCAACCCAAAGAAAAATAAAACACATCTTGCAAACCCTATCTAACCATACTATCTCTTTTATGGAGCTAAGTAGTTGAAACAGGAGTTAAAAGTATTTTCTGATGTGAGGGAATACTGGAGCTGAGCAGGAATTTTCTCATGCATGTTTGGTGGAAGATGGCTGTGAAGAGGAACAGTAAGATTTTAGAAAGAAGAAAAAACTGTTAAGAAGCTCAGGAGGCACTTGAAATTGCTCCAACTTGATGCTATAAATGCTGTCTGGAATTACATAGGACAACAAACAAAATGATCTCATGTTTTGGTTCTTGTGGTAGTCAAGGAAACAGGGTTTGGAACAACATCTGAAAACCAGGTGAATTGTCTGGAAGAACCTGGCCTGCAACAGTCTATTCTTTTCAATAAGGTACTGTCCTAGACCTCCAGGTCTGCCTAGCAGGAAATAAGAATAGTATCAATCAGACTTGGCCTGTTGTGGTCAAGAATGGTCCAGGTAATACGCAGTCACTGAGGCGTGATTCTTGGTGCTTTATGGACCCAAAATTCAATTGAGCATTTTCTCACTGTTGTTATCCTGTTAAATGTACATTGCCCTAAGAAATACTCCTGCTAGTTTAGCAAAAACTGCTCTGACAGGACTAGTGATGCTGTATAGATAAGATGTAGCTGAAGGAAGCCACTTGAGAGTGCTGAGCAAATAAATGCCTCAGAACAATAAATGAAACTTTATGAAATGTCACAAATAATATAAAAAAACCTCCTGGCATGCAAAAAGCAGAAGAGAGGGTAGCACTGCAAGATCTAGTGGAAAGTGTCCCTGCTCATGGCAGGAGGTTTGGAACTAGGTGATCTTCAGGGTCCCTTTCAACCCAAGCCTTCCTATGGAAAGCAACCCCATAATAAAGCATTGGAAGAATCTTTGTTTTGTTTTGTGGCTTTAACTTGGCTTTTTAATTGTTACAGAACAAAGAACCTCTCTAGGTTACCAGAGAATATAAACAAGAAGCAAAGAATACATAGTCTTGTGTTTCTTACTGTCTAAAAGCAGTGAATTGCAGAGAAACAAGATTGAAGTTTAGTAGTACTTGAGAAGACTTGATTTCTTTCCTGAAGCTTTAGTTTTAAAAATGGATACACTATAGGATTGGGAGTTTTATGCTTTATAATTTCTTTTTATGTCAAATGGACAGAATGGTATTTCATCTTTTCCTACATTTTTATGAGGCATCAAGGGCTACAAATGAGTTCTGTCTTGGCAGTTGCTACTTCTGACTTTTTTTTTTTTTAATTATTATTACATTTGTTTTCAGGTGGATATTTTGCCATGCCTGTGCTTTGATTCCAGTGGCTATAGTGAAAAGTGTCAAAGGACAAATAGTATTTCAAAGGCTGAGAACTCCTTTTACACATCTTCTCTGAACACTTTTCTTGCCAGCCGTGGAAGGAGCTTGTTTTTTGATCACTTTGCCAATCCTGGCTTGTTTCAGTTCAGCTATGTTTACCCTGTGGGTGTTTGAGATGAGAAGTTACAAAGACAGAAAGGAAGAATTCATGTTTGCTGCTAGGTATGCTTTTTACAATTGCTATTTCATATCCATTGATTTGCTTAGAGCTGTTGGTAGGGATTCAGAAAGTGGAGATGAAAAAACAAACACTTGGAAATAAGTACATCTGTGTAGCAAGACAGTCTTCTCAAAGAAGGTGGCTGATAATCTGAATTTTCTATACACTGTATTTGTATGCATAATACTAAATTGCCATTTTCTTTCCATGTACCATTTGATCTCCAGCAGACTCTGAGTTGGTGGAATGTGTGGGACTTTGACTGTTCTGCCAGAGCTATCATGTCTTCTGTGACTGGTGAATCGAAGTAGCAGCAGCATCCCTCCCGACCCTGATGCCTCTTGCTAGTCATGCTCCAGTCACAAAGCAAGCTTACTGGTCACTTCACTGGATTTACTCCCTTCTTGCCAAAAAATTCTCTCTAATTACTTGTATTGCCAGTCAATAGAGATCACATACTGAGTAGGTGTTAAGTTTCAGTGCAGGTTATACATGGTCTGACACCACCTCTCCTGCTATCACCTCCCTAGCTCTTGCATTGCCCCAACACTGTTCAAGTGTTAGGCAATTTAGAGAGGTGTGTCACAGCTAGCTCGTCTCAGTAGAAGAAACTTCTTACTTTTCTTTGAAGATGAGTTCTTCTCTCTATCTTAGAGCTTTTGAATTATTAGAGTTTGGATTGAGTCTGTATCAGCTGATTTGTTCAAGGAAGTGAAGCTCAGACTGAACTTGCATTAGTGGGAGTCTGTATGACTAGGATCTCTGGGAAAGATATGTTTGCCATGTGCAATACTTCTGTCACTGTGTAGCCTGACATGCCTCCCACTTTGAACAGGATGACTTGAGGAGTGTTCACATGGGTCTGAGGTTTTTCTTTCTTCTGTCTGCTGGACTCTGTAGAGAAGTTGTTTGTGATGCTGAGTTTCTCTAAAGCTGGTAGCAAAGATGACTTAATACTTAGAGATAAATTAACCACATCTAGAGTGAAAATACAACTGTGCTTAAGAGAGGCTTTCCAGTGAGACAAGGATAATAAGTCTTTGCAGTTCTGCCCAGTCAGTGGTAAATTATCTGAGTGCTTGTTTTTACAAGTCCCGTGATGCATTGTTATCATGAGTCATTCTTAAAGGATAAACAGATCTGCCCAGATACTAGATTCTGTTATGTTCAGTGGTCCTGAGCAGAGCCAAAAGCCAGAAGAGAAGAGCATGGCAGAATGAGAAAGTACTCTCCTGTGTGTGTTGGTGTATCAGATTGGGATTTCAGAATCGCTGTCCTTACCCACCCTTCCCTAGCAAAGCTGTCAGTAGATGAATTGTAGAGGAAAACTTCAGTGACCGAGGACTCTGAGTTTCCCAGTTTGATTTCCACTGAGATGAAGGTGGAACAACATATAGTGCACAGTGCTCTCCTGTGCGCAAGCCATTACTACATCAGCCTTTGCCAAACTTCCAAATCAGTACATTTTGGATAGGCTGAGTCAGAGGCAACAGCTGCTGCTGCTGAAAGGATGAAAAATGAATCAGTTGCAAAAGGTTCATTAGTGAATGAAGGAGGCCTACCAGGGCGGAGCTTTCAAGTGACTTGGCTAGTGCATCTAAACTCAAAAATTATTACTTCAGAGATTCCCACGTCCCCTTGGACTTTAGGACTGCACAATGATCTTTGTCAAGTCTCAGAGTAAACCATAACAGAACTGGGGTTAGAAGGTAGGCATGAACTGGCCTCTAGGGTAAGGGGAAGCCAGTTGTTGTGGTTGATGGTGTCTGCCTGAGTTCCACCTCATTGTGGACTCCTACTGCTGTTGGGTATTACCAGACAAGCGGTACGTGTCATCCTGAGCTTGAGTGGCCATGCTGGAGTCCACGACAGGGACATATTTTGGGAAACTCTCATAGCAAGAACTTCTAAGGCCTTATTGGAAAAAGGAACCTGATTCCTGTACAATGCTGAAGTTTCAGGAGTGGAAGTTTCGTAGTCATGTGGAAATCCACAAGCAAGTTAAGTTTCCTGAGGCACTGCTGAATTGAAGGCCTTGTCCCTTGCAGGTAGAGACAACTTTTGCTCTGCTATGTCTTTAAAGTATGTTTCCCTGGTGTCCTCACCTAGTGTCAATAGAGGGACTGTATTCATTTCAGTCAGGCCTTTACAGACCAGTCACCTATGTTCTATCAAAACCTGATGTCCAAAATCAGTATGAATATCACGTTATGCTGAACAGCATAGTTATGCTTTTTCCTATACTATCTTGTTGTTCTTGCTGAAGTGTGAGATGTCTTTCATTACACCAGAGCCCCATAGTGTGTGTCAGGCTTTTATCCTAAAAAACTCACCTTAGGGTATTGCTATATCCTACCCGAAAACCCTCTTAGGAACAGACAAGGAAACAATGGGGTATATGTGCAAGTTACCCCTGAACTGAGACTTATTTTTAGTTTTGTAAGTTTGGAGAAACCGGTAAGCAGGGACAAGATGACAAATCAAAGCTGTATGAAGTTAGTTCCTGCACAGCTGTTTGCTTCTTTTTTGTAAGAACATCGAATTATTTTGATAATTTTTATTATTTTTAATTAATCTCCTCTTTGTTGCAATATAAAATAAAATTTAGAAGTACCATTCTTATGAGCCCAGAAGGCTACTGGGGTTTTGGTTCAAAAGCAGAATCTGGAACCCTTTGATTATACAAAGTGTTGTTACAGCATTTGCTTAATTTCCTTCTTGGAACATGTGAAAATAATTATAGGGTGGTTGGAAGAAGGCAGTGGGAGGCTGGAAGCACCCTTAGAAAACAAAAGCAAATGAAATGTGGCCGCTTGGAAAGCTGCACTGTGCTCATGGGTGAGAGCAGGTTTCTGTATTAAATTGGCTTTTTTGCAGCCACTGAACTGCTGACTCCCAACTGCAGCCCAGATGCAAGTTGTTTATACTGTCCTGACAGTATGGAATGTTATAAAGTACTGGTCAGCTGCTCTTCATCTTTACGGGATGTAAGAAAGCTTCACAAACTTCCACATACAAGCAATAACTTGAATTCATTTGCATGTGTGTGCAGTAATAAGATTACTTTATCAGAAGATCTTAAAAGTACTTCTGCAGTTGTTCCCGGTTTGCTTCCTCCTCCTTATTAATGTTTCTGGAATTAATTTCTCATCCTGGCTTTGTTTAGAAGCACCAGGTTTTTGTCTTTTGATTTGGTGTTATCCTGATGTCCAGAATGCCTGGCACGGATGAGAGCCCTGTGCAAACATAACACATAGCCAACTCTGAAAAACTTGGCAGGGTGAATCACTCGGGAATGTATCTGAGGGGACCACATTACAGGTGGGCTTATTACAGGGAAAATAGTACAGTTGTCACACTGAGTAGCACTCTTCTAGGGAGGCAGATGTGCTGCTGGAGTGCCATTGTGTTTGGCTGCTGCTTTCCATTGCAGAAATCTTCCTCTGACAGATGTGGTTTTTGTTAGACCTGGAATTTGTATCGTGGTTTTCCAACTGCCTAGCATACAGCTGTCTAGCATAGAGTCTGTCCTGTTTCGGAGGGGGAAAAGAACTTGAAAGGTGTAACATTTATTTTTCTGCCAAAATACCAGTGACACTGGGAGTTTTTTAACTGAAGCAAGGCTTTCTAAGGGGCAGAGAGAAGTATATTTCATATCCAGACAATCTGTAGCACTGTGGAAGCACCAGTGGCAGCTTCATATAGCTTAAACATTTTGACTCTTGTAGAATGTAAATATAATTTGCATTTTAGAGTAAGCTTATGGTTTTCTTTTTAGGAGATAGATAAACTACTGGGAGTAAAAAAAAATCATATTTCTAATAGAAAGACAGACAAGACTCGTAATTAATGTTGCACTAGCAGGCTTCCTCCATGGATGGCTAATCACAGCTGAGTGTTAATAAGCATAGAGTTTTTTTAAATACTGTTGTAACATGTTAATTAAGATAATTCGTCTCCATGTGTCTCTTGAGTTACCAGATGGTGACTGCATTGGTGGAAGGCTGCAATTAGAGTCTTTTCTTTCTTTTTCTTCCCCTGCCCTAAGGGAAAAAAAAAAAAGAAAGAAGGAAAAAGAAAAAAAAAAATGCAGCTTTACTGTGTATGGGATGGCTGTGAGGGGTGCCTGTTACTGTACACATTTTAAGTGCTTGTGCCTAATTATATAAATGCACAGCTATATGATTATATATACAAATATCTTTGCTTTGGTTCTTCTCATTTACCCACATTATGACATTAAAAAAAATAAGCCTCCTCTTCAGAGTATGCCCTTGCTGGAGAAACTGTAATTTCCCTGTGAAGACTCCAGTCCTGCTCAGTTTAGTCTTCTGTCTTTGACTTCAGAATAAGCAGCATCTGGAGCCAGTAAAGACAGAGAGCTTATTTTTCAGTGGACTTTGGCCTCTGCTTAATACACAGAACCCAAAAGAGGGTTATGTTTTGCAGTGTGTTTTTAAGAAGGCTTAAAATATTTTAGGGGCAGGGTCAGTGAGAAGTGTGTGCACTCACAATGGAGGCCTTTTATTGACTTCTGCCTTCTGTAAGTTAAATATAAAGAGGTCCTTTAGCCTCAGCTGTTGTGAGTAGGGCCTGGCAGCAGCTGCTGTATCAGGTTTGCCCCTTTGGGAAATGACCCATCTGCTCATGTGCTAGAGAAAGCCAGAGTGCTGAAAAGGAGAAGATTCAAAATCTGTTCTCCTGCTTCCAATCCCCATCTCCTCCCCCAGAAATTACAGACCAGTGGAAAACCTAGGCATCTGGTAATCGGTGTTTTATGGAGAGAATCCTGTCTCTGGCTAGAAACACATGAAGTTGTCAACTGTTGCCAGCTGGCAGAGGATGGCTTCAGTCTGGCTTCAGTCACATGTTCTATCTGCAGCTACTGTGTATAGTTAAAACACACAGGTTAGTACACTGGTGGGCAGTAAGCAAAAAAGCCCACATTAATACCTCGAACTACCTGAAAGGCGGGCAAGGCGTGCTCCACCTCCGCCAGGAGAGACCCACTTGTCCTCTAGGGAAAAGGCTTTCTAGTGACTGCAGCACACATTTGTTATTGGAATTTCATTGTGTAGGCTAAAAAACGCTCTGCAGATGCTGGAAGAGGGTAAAAATCTCAACTATTGTTCCCAGATCTGGTCGTTGTGCTTCTTGGAGCAAGCTTGCCAAGAGAAACCCCAGTCTAAAGCATGTGGCTCTTTGTGTTCAGCACAATCCTGGTGTTACAAGCAGAGATGTTTGTCCCTGAAATACTTGATGAGCCATTTTCTAGCCTAATATTAATCCAGGCTCTCTGTCTGGGAAGCACAGTGCAGGAACACAGGGTGCACAGTGGGAAGCTGCTGTGCTGAAAGCTTTTGAGTGCATCCAGGCAAGCATGGTTAGTTGGAAACCTGAAGGTATTTAGCAGTCAGAAATGGAGCTGGCACTCCTGCTGGAAAATGTGGGTGGGGGTGACTGCTTTTCTATCTTCCACCAAAGCACATCCCCCTGTTGTTGCTTTCTCAACAGGAAGGAAGGTGTGGGTGGGAAGCGGCAGTGCTGTTGATCAAAGCTTATCAAGGTGCTTTTTCTCTCCAGACCAACTGCCTAGGAAGTGTTTTTCTTTGGTAAAAGATCGTGTTTAGTTGACATAACTGGTCTAAAAGGAGTATGAAATGATAATAGACTTGCTTCTTACTAAAACTGAACTGCTGCTGAGGGAGGGGCTGCCAAAAGTGGCTTCTGCTGTTTATAGGCTGATTTGTGTGTACAAGGGAAGAGAAGAAAAACAAGGATGTTGCCTCTTTGGATTTCACACTGAAAGTGAAGCTGGCTAGTCATCTTCCTCCATCATCTCCCTCTCTGCAGAAAGCTCCTGGAGCCAAACACCGCTCCTGTCTCAGGCAGAAGGAAATCTTGTGTGACTGAAGGCCCTAGTTTAAGAAGAAAAATTCCTTACTGAAAAAGAAGCTTGCAGAATTTTTTTGTTCTGTGGTCACCCTGTTTTTCCCCTGTTCCCCCAGAGAATGACACAGCAGGAGATCTGGGTTAGAGGGACATGACAAGTAGCTGTATGTTCTTTGAATAAAATAGGTGTATGTATTTTTTTAAATCTTTTTTCTTCTCAAGGCAGGAAACCACCTTTAGCCTAGACTTTTCAGAGCATAGGGGATTAAGCTGTCACAAGAAAAACAGCTAACTTGGACAGTGAATTTTCTGTTCCAAAGGGTTTATAAAATAAGTGCTTATTGTTGAAAATGGTACATATGCCAGTTGCATGTGTACCTTTAGTTTTGGTGCTACTTTTTATGTTTCTTTCTCTCAGTAGGTGCATAATGGGGTTTGAGTTCATTGTATACTATATAAGGATCTGTCCTACCTTAGCAAATGTGGAAGTGTTTGAGACAGTGTCTTCTCTGGGAGGAAAAACTACACAAAAAAAAACCCTAAAAACCAACCCAGACCCCAACAAACACACCAAAACAAAACCAAAAAAAAGACACAAACTAAACAAATTTAAATTTACTTGTAATGTGTTCTGTTAGGTTAACGTGAGGCACTGGAGTCTGCCTGCAGCACTGGGAGGCTGATGTGTTCCTCTGTTGTTGCTCAAGAAGCTGCTAAGTCAGCTCGGCACTGTGGCTGAGTACCCTGCTGGTTGGCTAAGGATAGCACTGACGCTATTATCTGGTTGGATCACATTCATGCTTCTCTGAGTACTGGTGACAGAAGTTGGGAGGATATCCAAGAACTGGGCAAAGGGAGGAGTAAATTCTTTCCTTATTGGCTTACTAAACAACCAGGCGATTAGCAGAGAGATTGGGTAGCACCCTGCTGGCAAGAGCTGAAACTCTGCAAGGAGAGAAAAGAGTGGTGTCTCTTCTCCTACTAGTAAATATGGTCAGAGCTCTTGTGTAGGAAACAACTGAATGCATTTGTTAAGGCCAAACCAACGTTCAGTGTCACCCCTGAGTGGGATCCATGGGCAGCATTCTGCTAGAATTGACAGAGCCTATAGAAGCTGAAGTGAGCATTCTTACTGCTCCCTGGCTTGCTCTTCTAGGCTGCTGACTGCATCAGGCTGTCACATTTCTATTGTGAAAAAGCATTGTGTAAAAGAAAGATGAAGCCCTGTTTATGAATTTGCATGCAAATAGCAATTGATAAAAACCCCACTCTTGCTGCAGGCCCATTCAGGGCACTAACTGGAAAAGAAATGTGAATCTGGCTCTGTTGTTTTCAGCATGATGTTAACCCTGAACCTCAGGTCTGAGATGCTGAAAATGGACAGCCTCTGCAGAAGGCTTCAAATGGAATTAGTATTTCAGACCACCCATTTAGCTGTGGCAAGACCCATATTGAAGGTGGGAGTAGAGAGGTGGGGTTTCTAGATTTTGGGGCTGTTTGGAGAGTCCTTGACAGAAATTAGTAATAACTTCTGCAGTTCCCTCCACTATACTGAGGTAATGCATACACAAATTATTCAAGTTGAAAATGAAAGTTTTTGTAGCAGGGACAAGTAACTGGAAGATGGGGATATCTTGTGTTTATTTTGGGTGCTTTTCTAGATATGCTATTTTTAGGGCTGGTGGCAAGTCCTGTCTGAAAGAATAAAGGTGACAATGTTTTGGAGAATTGGACAGAGTTACTGTGGAACATGCTGAAGCACAACGTGTAAGGACTGTGACCAGGAGGAAATCTTCCTGTGTGACGGGAGATATGATAAGAGACAAAAAGGTGGTAGGCCTTGAGGCAAGCCAATTTTTTCTGAGTTATTCCACAGAAATCCTAATGTAGGGAGGTCAAAGTAGTACAAGAAAGTTAGGATGGGGGCTCAGGGGAAACAGCATGAAAGAAATGGCGTGGCCTCTAGCACTGGGACAATTTAATTGGGTGCTTCTGTGTTCTGCTTCACAGAAGTATTTGCTCACCAGGTAAGACCTGCTGACATAAGGCATCATGACAAGTTTAACTAGACTAGCCAGGGGAATATTTATCTTGATTAGGAGGATGGTTTTTGTTTGTAGGATATTTTAATGCTGTGAGTCTTGATAGTATCTGTTAAATGGAATAAATGTTGTAGATGAAGAAAGAGACGTACTGAGCTTAGCATCTTCCATTTCTGGTTTCCACACCACACAAAAATTGTGCTATGTCTAAAAGGCCAGGAGGTGTTAACAGTACCCAAGCAGGGCACATACTCAGGGCATCCAGCAGAGTAATTGTAAACACAAATGGCTTCCAAAGTGCTTCAGCATAGACCTGTAAGGCTCCTCTGCCACTGCTCTGAGGATAGTCAAACCTGCTAGAGCACTTGTGTAGTCAGTGAGGGATTTACCTTGAGGCTGAATCCAGCTTCCGCTTGAAGTTGCTGGGATTTGGGCCTGACTCATGTAAAGAGCAACTTTATTTTGTCAAAACTATTCCTGTCCTAGTTTTAGTGACCTTTGTGCCCTGCTGTGGAGAACTATTAGTGGATGTTCAGTGCAAAACATCCTATCGTTAAGCAATGCTATATGCAATTGTCTGCCCACGTAATGTGAGCAATGTTCTCCTGTGGCTTGTTCTCTCTCAGTTAAAAGTTAATAGTTAAGCACTCTGGCAGATGATGATTAGAATGGGTTTTTCTGTTTGCTTGGTTGATTGATTGGTTGTGGTGGGGTTTTTTGTTTAGTTGTTTGTTTGGGTTTTATTTTGTTTTTCTCATAAGGATGCATTTTTTTAAGGAGGATTGGGTTTTCATCTCTTTGTTGCAGGCTGCCCAGTGAAACAGATCAGTGACTGAAAAGCAGTTCAGATGTTTGGTGCAGGAAAGAGGGGTGTAAGACCCTGCGTAAAGTTCATGAATCTTACTGCTTGAGAAAAAAAGAGACAGTGCCAAGCAAATAAGACTGTAGAGAGGTCTTAGACTTCTGTGTGGTGGTGTGCCTGTGCAAAGAAGTTAATACTGGGGAGCTTTTATAATTCTGTGACAATTATCCAGTCAGATTGAAGTATGATTTAATCTTTCTTTGTATGTGTGAGTGGAGTGTATTGTTCTTCATCCTTTCCACAACAAGCTCATCCTGCTTGAGCTTTGTAAATCTTCTGCTTATCTGTGAATTTCACTCTCAGTGATCAAGGCTCAGCTGTGCTCCTGTGGTTTATCTTCTGAGCACTTAAACCCCTCAGTTTTGTGTCAGCACACAACAGACCATATGCTTCTGTCTGAGGCATTATATATGACCGTGGCTTGGGTTTGTGTCTTTGTTATGTTATGGTGGAAATGTTTTTAGTTCTGCATCAGGTTGGCATTCAGGACCACCGCTCAGCTTTGGCTCAGCCAGAATGAGCCATTTCATCCTTTGGTGATTAGATTAATCACTTTGGCCAACTGACATCTCTTACTGTCTCTAAAAGAAGCTGGATTCCAGCTCCTCACAGCAGCCTGGGAATCTGGTGGAAGAGGTAGCAAGTGAGGCTTTGCAACTTGAAAGGAGAGCCATGGGAAAAGGAGCTGGTGAAAGTACAATGTGATGTTGCTGTTACTGCAACAAACAAGAGGTTCCTTAGTGTTGTGGTGGTTATTGTCAACCTGGTAATAGCTATTCAAAGAACATCAGAGCAGTTACCCATCCTTGAAGGAGGACAGTATTTTTTCATGCGACCAAACCAGAAATATATGGTGCTTATAGGTGATTTGGTAGGATGCTGGGTGGAGGTACATACTAGTATTTTTTAGTATTTTTTCATTTGCATATTAAAAAAATTTCTATATATTAAATACCTGGTGGTTTGGAATAGCATTTGCAGAAGTTTCAGTGCATAACTTAATTTCTACCTGTTAATCTGGAAATTACATTTTATTTTCCTCTGAACAGAGTTCAGTGAAGTTTGAAGTCTTCAGACTTCTATTTCCTTCCTGTTTTCCAGCAGTGTATGCTGGCAGAGAACCAGCTCTCTGAAGAGATGTCATAAACTTCAGTACCTCCTAGAAACAGGGCCTTTGGGAGTATTTGTTCCCTTTGCATGAAGTGGAGAAATGCTTAAAACCTATTTCTGTGCATCCTGAAAGCTTGATGAATCAAGATCCTGGCAATAGCTTTGCAAGCCTAGGATGTCAGTAACCCCCTAGGAAGTTGGTAACTTCTCTAACTTGGCTCTCTTACTCTTCCCTCCCTGGCATGAACATTTGTCTTAAGATGTCTCACAAGCCCTGGGATACTTCCAAAAACATGTGTTTCAGGGAGGGAGTTGATGAAATTCCTGCATGTATCTTTCTGTTCCTGGTACTGAACCATCCGAGCGCAGCCATGCTCCAGAGTGGTAATAAACAGTTCACACAGGCAGCTCTTCCTCATCCTCCTGCACCTTCTGGCCACTAACCATAGCCAGAGGCTGGTTGCTCTGGCTGTGTGTTCTGGCAGCAGTTAGTACCCAGCTTTTTTCACCCCTGAAATGTCAGTTGTTTATTCTGTGGACAGCAGTAAATGGGATGCTGTGCCTGGTTCTGTATTGCTGTGAATACATCAGTGCTGCAAACTTGGGGCATAAGCTTTGCTTCTGGGGACATAAAGGGTTGTGCAGAATCAGACTTGTACTACTTTTTCTTCTATTAGACCCAGTTTAGAGTGCACATATGGAGGCAATTGAAGAAACCCATTATGGAGTGTGAAAGCTGAGGGCAGTGGAAACTTAGGAAACAGGTCACTGCATTGTCTGTCCCAGGCATTCTGGAGGTCTCTGTTATGCTGAATTGGGCCCTGGTTTGCAGAGGTGCTGCGTTCTGTCAGAGATGCCAGGGAGAGAGAGCTGGCCTGGTAGGGAGCAGAAGTATTTGACTCTCAGTTTTTCGGATACCACCATTCCATCATCTTACCTACCCAAGCCTTGCCTTCAACAATTTTCAGTGCCATCAACACTGTCTAGTAGATGTCCCCAAAGCTGCATGCTCTGTGAATTTTTGTTCCCCTGAGGCTGCCTTGCAAAGGACAATACAGGATCAGCTCAGTCATGTTGAGGGTGGAGGATGTTGATGTTCTGGCTGCCTAATCCAGACCTTTTCTATCTATTTCACAGCACAAAGACAGTGTTCTTCCATCACAGTGAAGGTGACATTTTAAAATACTTGTGCACTCCTGGATGCTGTGATGGCAAATAAAGGTTGGGGGTAGAGGGAAGGGGAAGTTGCTAATTCTGCAACCCCTTCCCTGTGAAAAGGACAAATCAGGCATAACTGCCTGAACACACTTATCAGCTGCTTCTTTCCTTTCCTGTCCAAGTGGTGGAGGTGAGGAGGAATCCAGTTTGCAGTTGCATAGCTCTGCATCTCCTGAAGGCCTTAGCTGAGAAGGCCAAATCAAGGTTCTGCAGGTACCTGATGTGGTGGTGTTTCCAAGCCTTTGAGAGTGTGTTTGCAATGTAAATGAGTGCCTGATTCTTGTTGGCTGACTGATTTTTATACATAACTGAGAAATCTTATCCGTGTAGGTGGCACTTTATGATAGAAGGGGAACAACCAACAGTGAACTGGTTCTGTGAGCAAAAGGGCTCCTAGTGCAGTGGCCAGGCTTACATATGGGCATAACTTGGGAGAAAAGGGAACTGCAGGACTGAGCTCTTTGCTGCAATCCACAGAAAGAGGCTGTGCATGACTCCCAAGCAATTCCAGGTACTTGCTATGGTATATAAAGGTGCAGGGAGGCTGTCCTGTCTGCTCTTGAGTTTTGGCAATTGCTGTGGTGAGGCTGGCTTTTACCTACAGCTCTCTACCAGTGCCAGGAGAGGTACGTGATAAAACTGTGAAAAATATCTCTGGTGCTCAAATGGTTTTGCAATTTAGCAAAACAACTTCTGGACTGTAGATGAACCAGGGCATTTGTCTGTGTGCTTGAATGTGAAATGTACCATTAATCTGTTGCTTTGGCTGATCCCAACTGCCCTGAGATGTTGCATGGGCTCACAGTGAAAGGAATTTTAGCCTCATAAAGTGTAGGATTAAAGCACGTGTTACAAAATTATTGCAGAAAGAAAAGATTAAAAGCACAGAAGAGGTAACAATTAAAACTCATGAGGCACAGGACAGTGCCTTCTCTGAAGCTTATTTAAGATTAAATCTCCTCAAGAACAAAGTCCTCTTGAAAAGCTGCTGCTTAGACCCCCGTTAACCTTTTCTGAAGAAGTAAATTGAATTGCAGTTATAAAGCTGGCAAGAACTCATACCAGAGCACTTTTGGCTTCAGTCAGCACTTCATCTCAGAGTTTATTGGCATTTACAAGCACTACCCGTGCTGCATTCTCACATGTGTTTAGGTTCAATAGTCATTTGCACTAAGGCAATGTGGCAAATTTTTGCACAGTGAATGAATCTCAAGTTTTCTTTTGCTTCTTAAATCTTGCTCAAAATCCAGTTACTTGAACTTTGCCCAGCTGTTTGTTGCTGTTTGTCCCACAGTAAGTTGGTCACTTAAAGGTAAAACATGAGAATGTGTGCTCTGGGTTTTAGGGACAGGCCTGGATCACCATGCTCTGATGGAACACCCTTTGTGGGTTGACTGATTTTCCATGCCCCAAAATGTCTCAAGAGGGATCTGTGATGTATTTTCTTTTATGAAATCTGGGAAGCTGATGTGAATTTTAAGGGAAAAATCTGGATTTCTCCATCTTTCAGCCAGGCAGATACATGTTGTCAGAGGAAGTTATTGGAGCTGTTCTGCAGGGTCATTGTGACCTACCAGAAGAGAGGAAGTTCTGAGCAAGACAAATATCCTGTTTTCAGTGCAGTTTCCTCAATTTTGGTGTGTTTTTATTTGAATGACTATTGAAGATTCTGCAAGAAAAGTTCTGGCTTGTGCAGATACCACATGTGCCTACACCCAATAGTCAGGGTAATGGAGGTGCAATTCCTTCACAAGGAATGTGAAGCACCTTCAACACCACAGAGTTCATATAGGTAAACAGAGGGGGTTCTTTTAGAAATGTTTTCATAATACACTGAATTCCTTTTTAAAAATAGACTAGAATATTCGGTCCTAGGAGAAGTCCTCTTGAGATGATCAAGTCCAGCCTTTGATGGAACACCACAATGTAACTAAACCATAGCACTAAGTGCCATTCTTGAACACTTCCAGGGATGGTGACTTCACTGTCCCCTGTGCAGCCAGTTTCTACACCTGACCACCCTGTTGCAGTTCATCCTACTGCAACAAAGCTCTGTTGCTAGTCTTGTTGGTGGCACATCTGTCTGAAATAGTCAAAATCTATGTGCTTTTACAGGCTTCTAGGGTGCCTTGTGGGGCAGGTCTTCACCTTGACACTGTGTACCCATAGTACAGAGGGGGTTTTGCATTCCTCATTTCTTTCAATAGGTCTCATGCTCTTCCCCTGCCAGACTAATAAGAAAGCCTGGTTGTGAGGTTTACCCCAGTCTCTAGTGAAACAGCTGTGGGGAAAAGATAGCAGTAGGGATTTTCTGGGCCTCTCTCATGTGGAATCTGTGTTGTGTCACTGTTTAAAAATATCACCAGTTTGGTGCCTGCCAGTTGGGCTGTACTAATGGGATAACAAGAAATATTTAACAATCACAGAAACTTTATCAGAGGTGTTCTCTGCCATTGTGTAACAGCCTTCTTCTTGGTTTTAGTAGTTTCCTAATTTAGTGGGTGTTCGTAGGTGTTTCATATGTATTGTCTAATAGGTGTCTTCCTCTGAGATGTCCTTCATGATACTTTCTTTTTTTCCAGATTGTCCCCAGCCACCACAACCTGAGAATGGAGGCTATAAATGCCACCCTAGCCCCTGCAACAACCCTCTGACTTCAGGCAGTGTCATAGAGTATCTGTGTGTTGAAGGCTACATGCTGAAAGGAGATTATAAATACTTGACATGCAAGAATGGAGAGTGGAACCCAGCCATGGAAGTCAGCTGCAGGCTCAGCCCAGGTGAGTGTTCCCTGACTCTAGAATTGCCCTTGCATTGACTTTTCAGATTATCCTTAAACACTTAGTGTGATGCTGAGGAAGTCCATATGGCTGTCTCTCATTGCTCCAGCAATTTCATAAATGCAGCTCACAATCATGACTCTTTCTTAAAAACGTCTCTTCACTAGCAGCCCATCAGATGCAGATTTAGAGTACCTAACACAAGGTAAAAAGCCATGGACAGGAGACATAAAAAATGCACATGTATAAAGTAGGCAACTTCTTATTTATGAGGAGCCTCTTACCTTTATGCTCTCATCCCAGGAATGCTGGAAGCCCTAACAGTAGCATTTTCCATGCTGTCTGGTTTTCCCTGATGGGTTTGACAGTACATCTCCCTCAGTGAGTCTGTGCACGTGTGTGTGTGTGTGTGTGTAGTCAATCTTCCTTGCAAACAGGTTTAAGTAACTGCTGGTTTTCTGTGTCAAAAAGATTGATGGTGCTGCTTTTCACTGTACTGGCAGGAAAGGACATTGTTGGCAAATGATTTCTGCTTCTCTCCAAATAGAACTGGACAGCTTTTGTTTTGTGTCTCTCCCAGCTGAACAGGAATTCCTTCATCAAAGCAGCAAAGTAAAAAGATTTGCAGGAAAATGTTCATTATACAGCTCTTAATTTGGCTAGTACTCTTCTGGTTTTAACAGTGGGTATATTGGATAAAGGGAGAACTCCCTCCCCTCTTCTAGGTGGGCTTGTTGATAGAACCTTACTGCTCAGTCATCCTGAACCAGCAGGATGTATACATTGGAATTAAGTCTCATAATACATATAGCAAAATGTTTCAGCTTAATTAGAAAGAAACAGAAAAAAAAACAACCCTACCTTCATCAAACTCTTTATGGAACTCACTGCATACCTGTGATCTCTGGAACATTCTGTCCCAAAGACATTGTCTTTTCAGTATCTCTGCCACTCCAGTAGCCCCTTCTTATGATTTATAAGGATCTGGGAGTTTACCTGGCAGCAAATAGATCCTGAAGAGGTTTTTCAAATTCAGCTTAACCTTCCTTTCCACAGGATCCCCCTTCCACTTGCTGCTGGAGAACAGTTCTCCCCCAGGCTGGAGAACAAAACTATGCTATTTCACATAGTGTTCCCTGAGTGGCATTCCTGCATGGTGGCACTTGGTCTAGCTGAAGGGTTGTGTTGTGATGAGCAGAAATCCCTCAGATTTTTTTAGCATCTTGAAGGGTCAGTGGCATTATCAAAAACATGGTACCTCAAAAGTCTGACCCAATGAAAAAAACACTGCTTTCACAACAAGCTTTGAATCAACTGTTCAGGGTCAGAGATAAGCTGACTCTTAACTAGTGTGTCTCTTTCAAAAGGCTCAAAGAAGGGGAAGGAGGTGGGAGACTCTAAAAAGGCAGTAGGTCTTAAAATGACTGGTAAGGGTAAGATCCTACCTGCTCCATATAGAATAAAATAAGTCCCTAGCAGTTAGCATGTGTTTTGTGCAGCTCTGAGCCTGTCAGCCCCATAGCCTTTTGGCAGTTTATTGTATGAGTTAGTGACATTTTTTTGGCATATGAGATGGTAAATGTTTTGGAGTGCACCTTGAATAGTGAGCAGTTTGACAGCATCATGTACTGATGCTGAAAATGGAGCATCTCTATTTGCCTACCCTTGTTCCTGTTAGTGCCCTGAGAAATGCTGAAAGTTAAAATCCTTACTCAACTCTATTTGCCATAGGGAAGAATGTGCTAGTCACTGGGCTTTTTCCTGGGGACAGGTCAAGCTACTTCTAAAAGATTTCAAAGAAACAAGTTCAAAACATCTAAACTAAGTAGGTTTGACCCCAAGAGATGATGCAGAAAATTGCAGACTAGGTTTCCATCTTAAATGCCTGTTTTGGGCATAAATATCAGGCTGTAGGCTTAAAAATAATGATCCTCCAGCTTTTTTTTTTTTTTTTTTTTTTTT
>CM031861.1:28935877-29002197 GCA_018697195.1 Certhia americana | reverse complement strand
CTGTTTACCTGTTGCTCTTCCTCTCATCCCTCATTGCATGTGTCCTGAATTCCCTCTGCAATTTGAACCCTGTGCTCCTGAAGAATGTGTTAGATGGAACTAACTAAAGAGGAACTGAGGAATTGCATAAATCAAATGTGCAATTCACAGTAGTATTTGCTGATGGGTAGGTGAGGCTTTTCAGTTCTCTACCAAAGACACAAATTAGGGACAGAAGTAACACATACAATTATTTCCTCTAGGTAGGTGAAAGGATTAGTGTATCCTTCTAGGCATGGTATGCAGTGGTCAGCAATACCACCTCCAAGCCATTCTCTCTTTACTCCCAGTTTATTCCTGCACAGGTCCTTTAAAAGCCAAATTGGTTTCCATACAGTCACACAGCACAGCTGCAAAAGGGTAGGAAAGAGTAATGTGAACGGGGCACATGTATCTAACACTGAAAACTCAGCATCCTGAAACAACATCCATCTTCTTTCTCTGTCCTCTGGCATATGTTTTTCTGAGAGAGAAACTTAATATTTTCTGTGTCTTATAAAATAAGTGCATTAATACCCAGCCAGCTGACTTCCACCCCTCTTTGCAAGGCTGTTATGTTAGTTGAGAAAAAAAAAAAATTTGGAACTTTTTCTATTGCTTGGCCTAAAATATGCTGCTCATTGTGCTAGACAATTATTGGCTGTGCTGGTGACATCATGACATTCTCTAGCTTTTGCTTAGGCAGATCTATTTATAACATGACCCTTACCACCATCTGTCAGTTCCCATGCCCTGCTTGCACTGCTTTTCTGTTTGTTCTCTGTTTTTCCAAAGGACCCTTTTATGTGCCTGTTTTATTTTGGGTTCCCTTCGCAGCTGATGGAGAGGTGTCAACTTGAGCTGCAAACTAAGATAGGTAGTGTGTCTTGCCTGTATGGGAAACATTTCTCCTTACACATGCACTCAGGAGTAAGTCCTGAGAAGCAATGTGAATGTTTTTCCTTCTCTATGGCAGTTACTCATTTTACCTTGTGTTCCTCTTGGTTTTGTAGAAAAGGACTCTCCTCCGACAATTGGAGTGCCCACACTGTCCATAGTAGCCTCCACAGCGAGCTCTGTTGCCCTGATTCTGCTGTTAGTTGTGCTGTTTGTTTTGCTGCAGCCAAAGCTGAAGTCGTTCCATCATAGCCGGTAAGTGTAGCTGGGGTTTGGAGGGGCTCAGAGGCACCCTGTTTCTTTGCAGTAGAAACCCATTCAGGTAGTTGGGTTAGACCTTTGTTTTGGAGCAACTTAGCTCCTCGCTTCTCTTCTAATTGCCTCAGTGACATCTCTGCCCCATACTACTGGTCCAGCACTTTACTGAAATGGTGATCTGTGGTACCCACCTGCAGTCCCCATTCTTATGTGTCACCCAAGTGGCTTCCTTGTGCTTTTGCCTTGGCTTTGAATGGAAAAAGTTATGTTACTTACTAGCCTGGCTATAGATCAATTTCCTACCTCTTCTAGCCTTGGATAGCTACTGAAGTCTGTGTCTGGGTGTATATATGTTCATCTTTCCCAGGCTGCTTGAGGTCCTGTGGACCTGAAATTAGGCAGTACTGCTCTTTAGATACACGTGCAAGTCTGCTGTCCTTCTCTGCTGTAGGAGGAGAGCCCTCCTGGCCTGTGTTTGTGGGTGAGAGGAGGGACCCAGCCATAACACTGCTGCCAGCTGAGGCAGACACTCCTGCAGTGGGAAGGTTGACAGTGGGGCCCTGGAGTCTGCCCTCTCTGAAAAGGCCCAGACTACTAGAAAAGAAAAATTTTCTCTCAGGCCTTATGAGTTCAGGTGATTCATGCTGTGCCAAAGCTGTCTTCCCCATCCTGCCAGAGGTTATCTGGCTTGCAGCAGAGACAGCAGAATAGACAGTGCTGGGTGTTGTGGAATGTAGCAGTGCACCAGGCTGGAATCAACAGTGCTGTTTGCCAAAAGCACGGAGCTGAGTCATGACCTTTGTCAAATTTAGCTGTGGAGGTAAGTGGGGCAGGGGGAAGCATTGTAACCTTTTCAGCTCTTGCTGCTAAATCCATTGGGTGTTGTGAATTACAGCCCCTGCTCATGTTTAATGGCAATTTGCAGTAGGGCTCCAAGACTGTGCTTGCTTTACCTTGTTGTTAAACCACCTTTCAAGTTTCTGTCCTCCCCTAAATGCTGAGAGTTGGAGTTCTGCAAGGGAGGTTACTAGAATTCTTGGTAAGATATATATATAGTAAAATAAATACTCAACTTGATTTATTTTTTCCTCCTTCTCTCTTTGTTCCTTTTTATTTTGAGGCGAGACCAAGGTGTGTCTGGAGATCAGGTCTCTATTATGGTGGATGGTGTCCAAGTGGCCTTGCCATCCTATGAAGAAGCAGTATATGGCAGCACAGGGAATTGCATTCCACCCTCGGACTCCCGAGTGCAGATCGTGCTCTCAGAGGGAGCTGGACAGAATGGACCCAGAGAGATGCAGCAGCCAGACCAAGGGGCTCACAATACCTTTGAAAGAGAAGATGAAGCCCCTGGACATTCTGGACTGTGTGAAGCCAGTGGCTCTCAGCGCTCTGAAACTGTTCTTGTGCATCAGGCTGCTACCTCTTCCTGGGTAGCTGGCATGGCTAGCAGTAGACCTGCACACAAAGAGGTCCAAGATTCAGAAAGCAGTGACATACAGAGCCTTTTATCACTCACTTCCTCTGAGGAATACACAGATGGTAAGTGACTTGTACAAGGAGCACTAAATGAGACCCTTTTAAGTGTAGGCTTTGCAATTGACTATCTAGGGTGAAAAACGACAAGGGACGCCCCTGTGTGTGTCTGCCACTAGCTTTTGAAAAGATCAGTCTCTATAGTATGTTTCACCTCTTAAACATGGAAGCAGTATTTAATACCTTCTTCTGAAGAATTCAGTGTTCTCAGACTGGGAGTAACATTGTCTACTGCTTACTCTTGTTTTAGCAAAGGATTTTCAGAGAAATCCAGCCTCTAGCATCATAGTGCAAAAGCAGTAAAATAACTGTGTTTGTGGAAATTAAGTTGGTGGGAGTGGGAGGACATGCTTAGAATACAAACCCTTTAGGATGTTTTGGCTGCTTAATTTTTAGACTATTTTAGTAAGCAGCTTTCTGCCACAAAATTCAGCGCTGCAGCCTTAGACTGCAAGACCTAAGAGGGGTGTGCTTGAAATTACTGTAGAGGGGAGAGGGGCAAGTCTGTTAAACTTGCAAAACATCTTTTATTCCTTACTTCTGTGCTGTCCTGGAGGAGTGGCTTTGCAATGCCAGAGCTGATGTGAAAGTGTAGCTTAAAGTTGCAGGGACTGCTGTGTCTTAGGCAAGAAATGTAACTAGCTTGTAGATAGCTCAGGGCAGAACCTCCCCCTTTCCATGGTATTAAGAAATACTTTGTGCTAGGAGGGTAATGCAGGATCAGGTAGACACCCAGAGTGGTGATGGAATCTCTGTTCTTGGAATTTCTCGAGGCTGAAGCTGGTGATTGTCCCACTCTCAGGGGCAGGTTGAAGCAGAGTCCTCCAGAGTTCTTTCTGCTGTGATGTGATGAGAGGGAGACTACTGCATCATTGTCATGTCATGTTATGAAAGTGGAAGCCTGTCTAGCTTTCCGTAGTAATTTTTCTGGTGTGTGTTGAGCTGCAGAAGTTTGACAACTTTTTCTTTTTTTTTCTCTCCCTGCCATTCAGATATTCCCTTATTGAAGGAAGCATGAGGTCTGCTGTGTTTGTCTAGTCTTCTCCAACTTGGATTTCTTCCTCCTCCCCTCTTCCTGCCTTTGGGACAGAAGCACTCTGTGCAGTCTTCCCCATCCTCGCAAGCTGTACCCTGGATACCTCCAAGAAGAGATGCCCTCAGCTGAAGATCCAAAGGATGTGGCCAGCTTGCCTCCTGGATGCACCAGTGGAGTTGGTGCAGCGCTGGCTTCCCCATTCCATCAGCATCAGGGGCTCAAGGAACAGAGTGGATTTGAGCTCTCCTCTCCCCCAGCCAGATGTTTGACAGCAGTCTCTGAAGAGCTGCTCTTTTCTTGTGCCTTTCTCCTCCTCACACCGGCTTGTTGCAGCTTATCAGCCTTTCTAGCCCTTCTGCTGCCCAGAGAGCAGGGGCTAAACCCACTTGCTCTCTGGGTGCAGACACAGTTGAAATATACATATATGTGTTATATAGGCTCTTCTTCCAGCATTCTCTTTGTGATAGGGCAGGACAAAATGCCTCACTGGGACTGAAATTGCGCTTGGGAGGGATTGCAGTTAAGAGACAGCTTGTGATGTCTAGAAGCGCCTCAGATGAGATGGGCTGGCTGTGTTACAGCTTAGCCATGCAGGAACAGTTCACTGAGAATTGCTTAAGCACTGAAGGCTGAGAAGTCCAACATGTAGGAATGCCCTCTGTCCCATCTCTGCAGGAGTCCATTCCTGAAAATCACTTTTGTCTCTTCCTTCTTCCTCTACCAGTGCATCCCACTGGAAGAAGTTCAGGTGTTTGAAAATACCAAGACAAGAAAATGCCTGTAGGTAGTGAATTCCTAGTGCCATTGGTGCAATCCCAGATTACTTTTCCAGCCACAGTAGGTACTTGAATCCTGGGTAGCTGCCATCTCATAGGCTGCTGTGTCTTCCTAGCTTCATACAGCAAAGGGTCTGCTGTTTTAACCTGGTGGGCTCCAGTGGGTCCATACAGAAGGGCCCCTCCTTTGTGGCTGGGGGCTTTTGTAAGCAGCATAAGCAGCACTTGTAAAGCTTCTCCTAAACACAGTGCCAACCTGTTGCTGTGAGGGAAAGTTGAGTACACTGAGAGCAGTTCTAGAGGACACCACAGCTCAGTCCTGAAATTTTGAGGATTGTTTCAAGTTCTGGTAGTAGGGAAGAGAAAATTCTGAAATATGTGTACCTCTGCCCATCATAGTTATCTACAGCAGGTCAGACTGTCTGTGTTGGGACTCTGTAACTGCAGGAAGCCACATTTGTCTGGGGTAGATGGTCCAGTCCAAGTGCTATGGTGGTTGTAAGGTCCCCACTGAGGTCTGGACACTGTTCCATGGGATTGGTTTCAGCAAGAAGAGTTGGCTTCTTAGATGCATGTACCTTGTCATAACTGTCTTGAAGTAACCAGGGAAGTGTTTGCCCTGTGAGAAGCTGCTACATTTTTGAGTTGAAGGAGCAAAATGTCATGGCCTTACACATCATGTGGTAATGTACAGGTAAACAGGGATTCTGTCTTTGCTGCTTTCCTTTTGGTTTATGATCCTCACTATCCTCATCCTCATTGCTACAGTAAAAAACCATTACAGCACCTGACAAAAATGATACAACATCTTTACATATAAAATCACTGTGACTTAGCTCCAGTTCTTTGAAATGGGGATTGGCCATAGTGTCCAGCTGTGTATTTGCTCTTTGTTTTCCTGAATAGCTGTTAAATCCCAGGACATATGGCACATTGTGTGCCTGTGGATGGAAGAATCCTTTTATCTCTATCCTTGTTATAGGGGGATGTTAATTTAAAATTACAGTGTTTTAAACATCCCTCCCTGTTGCTCACATTACCTTGCATTAACACAAGATTTTAATAAATCCCATTTGGGTGGTTTAGGAATATTTTATTCAGTTTGAATGGTGAAAATCCAATGTCATTTTACAGTGGGCTGTGGTGTCTCAGCTTGAAGCGCTGTAGAGGACAAATGTTGTTTACACATCTGCCATTGGAATTTTAAAAAACAAGCATGGGGACGATTGTACTTAGATTTTTGTCTGTTGGAAATGGTCCAAGCTTGAGTAAATCCTCCTTCCTTGGCTTATTGGAGGGGTTGAGCAAGCGTAGTGGAAAGGGAGCACGAAGAAAAGTCTGTGTGACTTTTTTGCTACCTGACCAGCTCGGAGCAGGAGTTGCTTTTTATGCATTTAAGGTCTTGTCTGCTCAAACTGACCCTCGGCAATTCAAGGTCTAGAAGTTTGGAATGTGTTGCCTTCATGAAAGGGGCAGTGCTAGTGCTGGGTTGGTGGGAGAAGCTGGAAGCTGATCCCAAGCAAGCTGACCTTGCTCTGGACAAGCACCTGCACCACCTGCAGAAAACACATCTCTGTGGCCTGGCCTTATTTCTGCTGTTGTAAAACAGGCAATTGCCAGCTTGGGAAAGAAAATTCAATTTGGGTGGGGAAGAAAAGGAAACAAGCTCTACAAAGAGGGAGTGCTTTAATTTCACAGAATCACACAGAATTAACTAGGTTGTAAAAGACCTTTAAGACCATCAAGTCCAAACTATGACTGAATACCATCTTGTCAATTAGACCATGGCACTGAGTGCCACCTCCAGGGATGGTGACTCCACCACCTCCCTGGGTAGCATATTCCAATGCCCAGTCACCCTTTATGTGAAGAATTTCTTCCTGATGTCCAGCCTAAACTTCCCCTGATGCAGCTTAAGACTGTGTCACTGGTTACCTGGGAGCAGAGACCAATCCCCACTGGCTTCACCCTCCTTTCAGGGAGTTTTGGAGGATGATAAGGTTTCCCCTGAACCTCCTCCAGGCTGAACAACCCCAGCTCCCTCAGCCTCCTCATAGGATTTGTGCTCCAGACCCTTCACCAGCCTTGTTGCCCTTGTCTGGATGCATTTGAACATCTCAGTGACCTCCTTAAATTAGGGATTCCAAAACAGGACACAGCACTCAAGGTGGGGCCTCACCAGTGCCGAGTACAGGGGGACAGTCACTGCTCTGGTCCTGCTGGCCACACTGCTGCTGATACAGGCCAGGATGCCATTGGCCTTCTTGGCCACCTGGGCACACTGCTGGCTCATGTTGAGTCTGCCATCAGTCAGTAAACCCAGGTGCTTTTCTGCCTGGCCACTGTCCAGCAACTCTTCCCCCAGCCTGTAGTGCTGCAGGGTGTGGTTGTGGCCAAAGTGCAGGACCTGGCTTTCGGTCTTGTTAAACCTTGTATTGTTGGATTCTATAAAAATTCTTGGACATGGCTTTACTAATGAGCGGGGGAAATGCGGAGGTGGAGGAGGGAAATATGCAAGTGTAGTTATTGTGATCAAGCATAAACAGGCAGCTTCTGTTGGCTTGTTGAGGGTAAGCCAGCAGCTTCCAGGCCACACTCTGTGCTGGCTGGTAATCCCATCTGATGAGTCCAGATCCTGTGGAAGAGCTCTATTCCCTGCAGCAAATCTTGTGGGAACAGGCCCCAAGGATCTGTGTGAGCCAGAATATGGAACAGAGTTTGGAGGCATCACACTGCTCATCTACATCCTCAGCTTTAGAGTTAATTTTCATATAAAATGAGGTAAAACAACAGGGAGGAACCCAAAGATGTCTGATAACTTTTTCAAGGGGGAGGGAGAGCAAGGCTTCACTTTACTGGTTATCAAATGATCGTTATTCATTTGTGTTTGTTTTAATTCTGCAGAGGCTGAAGGACTGAGAAGTCTTTGGGTAGAGATACAGGAAAACCTACTTTACGCAGTCCTATCTTTACTTATGGGAGCAAGGCCTGAAGCCTAAAGATCCCTCAGATGTGAGCTGCTCTCTGCCTCAGGAGGGTTCATTATCTCTGAGCTGAGTGTGTTCTCTCTGGATTTTGCCATAAGTAGATGCAGCCTGGATCTCAAAGTTGTGGATAGGAAGCACAGAGGCTCAGCCTTGCAAGCTGTAATACAGTAAATGTTTTTTTTTCCCTTTTTTTCCCCTTGATGGAGCCACAGTATCCATACCTTTTCCTCCCCCACCTATGTCTGGCAAAAGATTTCAAAGGGAGGCATTTTTTCTTATTTAACACTCCCAACATAATCATCTCATGCTCAGTCATATGTGCTGATCCTGTGATATTCAAGAACATTAAAATTATTTAATTATATTGAGAAAAATAGAAATAGCACTTATTTTAAAGTTTTCCATTATTTTTGGAGTCTGATAGCTGGGGGGAAAAAGGGCATTTCAGAAATTCCAGGATATTATGTGCAATAGAAAAACTTCTTCTCTCTTTCCAGTTCCATATTAAAAAAAAAAAAAAAAAGCAACTTATTGCAGTGTTTACAGCCCAAGCATTGTAGAACTGGACCAGCCTGAGAGAACCAGGATGTGAAGTTGGCAGTGACCCACAGGGAACTGGGCCAGTCTCTCTGCATCATGAAGCTCACCTCAAATGATGAGCCAGCTTGGACTGAGTCAGAGCCTCCTGCAGCCTTGAAGGGTGTCAGCAGCACTGGTGAGAGAGGGATTTGTGTGTTGTGGTTTTAAATAACTTGTGCTCCCCATCATTAACTGCAGAATATGTAAAAATTAAGTCAGGAGAGATGCGCTGAAGCATGTGAGCCTCTGGAGCTCACAGAGCTTTTTGCTGCTGAGCTAAAAACATGATGAGTTTGGGAATGAAAAGAGCTTTAATGCGTTTTTATCCTTAACCACCGGGGAAGTTGCTGGGTAGCAGAATGTGTACGCAGCAAGCAGAGTGCTTCTCTCCCCTTGGACATTTCTGCTGAGGTTTCTCCTTGGCCTTTCAGCTCTGGTGTGGTAACTTGTTTACTGCATCTGGAGTCTTAATTTGGCCTTTCAGTGTGTGGAGAACTCAGATGTGTTAGGGAGAAATCTGTTCCACATGCTTTGGGAAGAAACATCCTAAGATGCTCCCAGAGGTGGATGACTTGGGTCAATACTGAGGAGTGGGGCTAAGAGAGCAACTGGCTCAGCCATTGGAAATAATCTGGGATGGTTAAGTCATTTGCAGCACAGAAAAGGGAAAACAAGGAGTTGTCTAAGGAAGAGCTGAAACCAGAGATTTACTGCAGGCTAATGAGCTAATGCAATCATGTCCAGGTTGTAAGGAAGCTTGTGCTTTGTTAGATGATTTAGCATACACCAGCAGGCTTGCTGTATAAAAAAAAATTAATGTACAACTTGTTGGACACACTGAGCTGTCCTTGCTGACCTTTTTAGAACGTAATTGCAAAAAAAAGTGTTTACTGTTCTGATAGCAGTTTAAACAAAAAATCTGCCTTGTTACTCTATCCAGATAACTATTTAAATAAATTTCACTTTGTTTTTTTGTATATAAATGCAATAAATCCCATTCATTTTGCACATCCTGCCTCACCCCATCCTCACCCTTCAGTCCTTACCAGGGAACAGCAGATTAAATTTGCTCTGTGTGAAAACCTTTGCTTACAGAAGAACTTCATTAGAAAACAGTTTTTCTCTACTGTATAGGCTTTGAAAGTGCAAAGAGGTTTCCTGGAGCAGGCTTTATTTTAAGGTGTATTTTTATACAAGAAGTAAGCCTTTTTCCAGTCCTAGTATACCAGGACAGAACATGCTACTTCCCACGCTTCAGGGCCGTGTGTTCAGCACTGCTTTCAAACTCAACCCTCTGCAGGTGATGTTCAGATCTGTGTACCCACCAGAACACGTTGTATTGAAGCTCTGCATATTCCTTCCGTAAGCTATGCTTTTGCTTCTGTCCTTGAGTGAGAACAGACAGAAGCAACTGAGTTGTGCTGGAAAGTGTTTTAGTTCAGATTCTCAAAGTTGCTTCCTTCCAAAAGGAAAAGTGAAGTTGTCTGTGAAGCAGAAGTCCTATCATGTGGTGGGTAGACTGCTGGTAGTTGCTGATGCAAGTGCAAGGGGAGCTTGATTGCCTTTCTGCATTAATCTTTTCTTTTCCTAGATGTTGTTTTCTTCTTATCTGAATTGCACCACTATGGAATTATTTGCAGAATGGTACTCCATATAAATGTGGGATTTAAAACCATAACTGATGCTGTGCAGGATGTCACTTCAATTGGTTTTATTTTGATTTATTTTATATGTATTTTTTGGTATCCTGTACATTGCAGTGGGTGTGAAGATAGTATTTTAATATTTGTACAAAGTTTAATTTAATTGTTCTATGTATATAACTGCATTTCTAAATTAAAGAAATTCTTTTGAAGTGAAGCTATAATTTCTTGTGTGGGTTTTTTTTTTTTTAAACTGCTTAGGCCTTGTGGCCTGGAAATCCAGCAGATCATTAATGACTATGCTGCAGTTGTGAAAACCAAGATGAAGCTAAACCTAGGGAAGCTCAAATGGCTTGGGGAAGAGAGGTTCAGAGTTGGCTCTGCCTTAGAAGGATCATGTTTTCAAGTTCAGAAGCAAAGGCTGCCCTCGGTGTGCTTGCGTGGAATTCCTTGAGGAATGAGGCCAGGTTTGGGGTGGGGTGGGGGAAGGTTTAAAGAGATCATAAATGATATGAGTGGATTTCAGAGAGGCAGATAGGGTAAATATAATAAATCAATCTTTGTATAAGAACAATATGTGTAGGAAGAGAGTGCTATTTTTAGAGGGGAGATAGTTTTCATTGGTGCAATAATAATCCCAAGTGGGCAGCAGGACAATATAGGAGACATTAGAGAGATCTACAGATACATGGGTTCGTGCATCTGCAAGTGCAGAGGGGAGGCTGGGGCAGGCTCTGCTCTTCCCTCTTCTGTAGATGTGCTGTACTGGGAGGGTGGGAGAAGCAGAAACTGCAGAGGAGCAGGCACCCATTGTTCTTTCAGTGTGATATACAGTCCATTACTATTTTTACTGATGTTTGTTTTGCTTCAAAAACTAAGATAACTGCCTTTTCAGGCAAGTTTACTAATGAGTGTTCCTTTCTTTAACAGAATCTAGTAATGTAATAGGGAAGGGAAGGAGGGAGGAGATCCTTTGGTCCAGCTTGTTCAAAGCAGTCCTCAAAGATGTTAAGATTTTTGTATCATTATAGACATTACTTTTATTCTTTGGGAAGGAACAGCCAGGTTGAAAAGAAGGGCAGGGGTGACATCTGCCTTCCTCCTATTTCCATTTTTTCCAAAACTCATTCCCACACAGCAAGCAGATCTTCCTGTAATTTTACTGCTGGGAAACTGAAGCTCCCTGGTCTGCGCACACCTTCCTGTACCAGACAGTTGGCATGTGGGAGTCCTTGGCCTCCAGGAATTGTTTTTAATTATTGTTTTTCACTGGGCAATGGTCTCCTGCCGCAGCCAGGAATGTGCCCTTCTTGCCATACTGAAAATTATTTGTCACCTCTGGTTTGTACTGGCAATGAGTAATAATGAGAAATAATTGTGGGAGACAAGGCTGAGGGCAGCCAGCCTGAGGTGGGTGGTCTGAGCAATCTTCCTTGACAGCCGGCCCTTTGGCGGAAGGGCAGAAAGGCCAGGGCACACAGGAGCATCTCTGCTTCCAGGAACCAGCCTCGCCACAAAGACTGACCCCGCCACAAAGCCTCTTCGAGAAACTCGCTCAGGAAAGGGGATAGATGGGCTACTGCCCTCACCAGGCGTCCTGCCAGCCGGCACGCTGCAGTGCTTGGCTCCCAGACAGGATGTTCCGTACACGTGGACTGTCCAGGAACACAAAGCGTGAGCACAGCAGCCCCGGAGCAGCCCCGTGCTTTAACCAGGACGGAGCGCCTCGGTCCCTGCTCTTTGCCGCGTGCCGCAGCGCCACCATGGGAAAGATTTGCCCTTCAGGTCCTGTAGCTCTGCCCCTGCCAGGACCCTCCCCTGCACTAAGAGCTCCCCCAGCCGCTGACTTGTTTTCCAGGGTGTCCTGAAAATGCAGACTCCCCCTCCGGAAAGCGGAATGCCAGCATGCTACGTGCCAACAAGCCCCGTGCTTCACAAAGCGTTAGCGCACTCCTCACTGCCAGGGCCATGAGAGGGCCCCTTACGGTCCTGTCACTGGAGAGGAGAGCAGAGTGCAGCCACCACACACTGCCAGCCCCCAGTCCTCATCAATCGTGGTACTTGGCAAAACTCAATGGTCTGTCTTGGCACCAAGCTGGGGTGCACAGGAAGGATGGGAAAGCACACGCAATGACCTTCCCAATTCTCTCTGTTCCCTTTTGCAGGACAACGATGTTTACCAGCAAACTCCTCACCTTAACTTTCTTCGAGACACAGGCAGAGCTGAGCAGCCCTAAGGTAATTGTTCTTTGATAGCTCTTTGTCATGTGGCCCATGCGGAGCCCATGGTGCATCTGTGGGACATAGCTCAGGCTTTTCATGTTACATGAATGAGGAACAAACAGAATTTGGGGCAAGAGGGCACAAACTAGTTCCAGTGTTCAAGGCACAAACATCCTTGACTCCTTTTCCAGACATGCCCCTCTGATCTGGCAGCTCTTTTAGTGGTTGGTGGTTGGAGATCACGCTGAGTTTAGCAGCTCTGTGTAGCAGCTGGGTTTATCTTCTAGGCTCGGGGGAGCCTAGAAGTGCGGCTGGGGGACCCACTTCCTTGGACAGACAAGCTCTCCCTTGTCCCCACGTGTGTCATACCACAGTACCCAGTGAGTCAGGCAGCCAAGCATTACTGGCACAGAGCTGATGCTCTCAGGGAAGGAGGAGGGAGCTGTTGTGGGCTAGAGCATCCTCTGGATACCAGAGAGCACCAGGGAGACCTGGCCTGTTCATCGGGTTCAGTTGCAGCTGGGGGTGAGAGGACAGGTGGGAGAGCTGGCAGTGGCAGTGCATGACCTTCCTGACAGGTCAGTGGCAGCTGGGGGTGCTGTTGGCTGGACTGCGCAGAGCTGCTGGCTGCTTTGCTGGGTTTGCTTCTGCTGCAGCAACCAGGTGCCAGATTTGGGAGTAGCAGAGTTCTCCTAGGGAGCCATTTCCTGGATGGGAACCAGAAGTGGAAGCCTGGTACCCAAGGGGGTAGATATGCTGGGTTTCCCAGTTCATGCTCTTCTCCCTGGGTGCTGCAGGGCACCCTGTGGGTGACAGGACTCCAAACTTGCACAAACAACTTTCCTCCACCTCTAGGAGCTGCCTGCGTAGGATGGCAGAGATGTCCCTGTAACAGCTGTTTCCTGGAGACTTACTATCCTAGGTTCAGCCCTGCAAGATAAAAGTTGTTACTATCCTACAGTCTGTGTTTCCCCTCATAAATGTAACCTGGCTCCAAATAATTGCTTCCTCCAGGAAGTTTTAAAATAGTTGATTTGTTTGTGAAACTCTTCAGTATTTCTCTTATTGCCTCCCTGTGCTTTTTTCCACAGTTTTGCAAGGAAGTGGGAATTTTATCTTTGTGGTACCTCCGTGGGTGGGAAGGCCCACACTGCCCTTTTTGATGGGGAGGGGAAAAAACAAAGCACAGAAAACTGAAGTAACCTTCTCCAGGTCATACCAGAGGCTGCGTTGCAGGCCGGGAAACACATGCTATTAATGACATCTTCCCCAGGTCTTCTTCCAGATCTCTGCTTTGGCTGTGAACTCCTGCTCTGCAAGTGGTGACCGAGGGATGGCCCCTTTATTCCAGCCAGGCTGTGCCCGAAGGGAATGACTGAAATGGTAATTCAGAGATGTTGATTGTCCTCATCGTGGAGCCTAATGCTAAAGGTAGCACCTGCTATTTAATCGCTCTCTTCTTATTCTGCCCTGTGGCTAATGGGTTTGAGATAAACCAGTCAGGGCCCTGCCCTCAGGTATCAAATGGAGGCCCTGCTGTTCCCAGCCCAAGAAAGATCAGTGGAGACTCTGGCCGTCGTGCAGGGTGGTTGCCTTTCTTTTTGCTGAATTTTAGCCGCAAAATTAGGAAAAATGCTTTAGAGTGTGGGAGGCATCTGGGTGCAGGGGCATGCGGCGCTGTGCCTCTGAGGTGCTGGAATGAAGTTTTCTTGCTTACTAGTGCAATAGGGAACAAAGCATGTTGCTGTTTTGGTTGGTTTATCAGTTAACGGGCTGGTCCTGGTCCCAGTGAGTTGAGAAGCAAGGATTAATGCCTTGTAGCTTCCTCTTGTAATTAGCAATTAGCGAAGACAATTCTGAGAGATTCAAGGAGATTAAATGTTTTTCTTTCTTTGCTTCTCCCTCTGTTCTGCATTTGTATGAAGTCATCTTCACTTTACACCTGGGATTACTTTTTGTAGTTTCTGAGGATGCCCACCACCATTGCATTTTGATCCTTCCCCCAGGAGCACAAACCCGCCAACAGCATATTACTGCTAACCTGAAGCCAAGGGGGCAAGGAAGGGATGTAAATGGGGGAAGAGAAAGCACTCTTTCCAGTCTCTGTCCAGCAGTGTCAGGGATGACACCCAAACGTGATCTCTCGGGGCATAGGGGAAGTGCTTCAGCACCCTGGTTAATGACTGAGTCGATAAATTCTCCAAACATGATGCCCTTCTGGGCAATTGATGCAGTTTCCTTTGAAATTTTCAAAAACAAGAAGTGTTATTTATTTATTTATTTATTTATTTATTCTTTTTAAAGTCCAAAACATCTTTCTTATTTTATTGGGTTCCGTAACCAAGAAAAAGAAATTATTTATGACTTTTATGTGTCTTCTTTTTAGTCTGGTGAGGGAGCAGGGGAATATTACTGCTTGAGGGGGATTCTTGCCCTCCCCTGCTTCTCAAAGAAAGCTTGCCTTGTTTTAAGTGTTTTCCTTCTGCCCATCTCCATAGAAAATACAAGGGATATGGGATCTGGTATTCATTATAAGCTCCCAACAGAGTAAGATCAATGACACTTTAAATAAAGCAGCTGTGAGCCAGTATTTTATTTAGCTGTTGAAGTTAAAAACGTGCTGAACAAAACCAGAGCATAATCATGAGGATCAATTGGGCAAGCTTCGGTCCATTTCCCTGCACTTCAGGTCATCCCATTCGCTTTTATTGTTTTTGCTTCGTTTCAGATTTTTTTTCTTTTTTTTTTTTTTAGCATTTTTTTTCTTCCATTTCTTCTCCTGTCTCTTTATTTACCTTTCTTCCCTGCTTTTGGGATTTCAATGGGAATAATTTGGGCAACTTTTGGTCCTTCTCACTGCACTTCTTTTTATCTCAGTGCATTTATTTGGTTGTAGTCACTCCATTTCCAAATATTTTGTTTTTTTTTCAATTGCATTTTGTTTGATCATATCTCCTTTCCAGAACACTTGTCACACTTGGTTCTCTGATTTCAAGATTTAATTCCCTTTCCTGAAAGGTAGAATATATATTTTTGTGGAAGATCTTAATTTCTTGTTTTCATCTTAATACATGTAACGTGACCTCTATTTTAAACAGTCTCATGTAATTACTGCCTATTGACACTTTGCCTGGACTGGGCAGGTATGTGGTATAATGTTTTAATGTTGGTTTTCCTCAGTCTAACTCTGTCTTAACAATAAGAAATAAACACACGATTGATCAGGCTTGTACTATCCTCCCCAGACTTGAACTGCATGTGAAAATAGGGTGAGATAAACAGCAGACACTTACAGCATTGATAACACTCCAGCCTTCCATGAAGGTTTGACCTCTATTCATTAAATATAGCAGAAAACAATATATACTGCTCTTTATGAATCATGTGGCATTCTGTGGTGAGGAAACTGAAATTATTGTTAAATCTTGCCTTACTGTCATTCTGCCATTCACTTCATAACTTGGCCCTTAAATATCACACCCTCTTTTCCTCTTCTTCAGAGTGTTTGAAACTCTTCCCAGCCTGATTCATCTGCATGTTTTAACACTGCATGCTCTAATCTGTTTAACAAATATTAATGCAGGTGTTGAATGATTCCATGCTAAGAAGAGACCTCTGATTCCCCAAAGGAATTGTCCTTAGGCTTGTCAGGGAGCTATTTTGAGTATAAACTCTGAAACAAAATATTTTCAGCTTAGAATGAATTTTACTTTGTCATTTTCCTATTTGCTTAAAAAATGGACTAAAAGATTTATTATGGTCAGGGTTAACCCATGTCTATTCCCCCCCTTTGCCTGATAACTTAGTTGTTGCAGTGAGGAGTGTTGTATTCATTTGAAACATCTAGATCTTGACTGCTTTCCTTGTTTACTGTTGAACCAGTTTACTGAACAGAAGTGTGTAAAAAATGTTGATTTACTCTTTTGTTCCACTACCTTTCTGACCTTTGAAGTCTGCCAATCAAAAAATTACTGCACCACTAGGAAAATAGGCACTTGTTATGGTGCTAGAGATTTCTCAGGAATGGCTCATTAGTTATTTCACAGAGTTTAAGGATTAAAAGTGCTGTTTTCTTGAGAAAAGGTGAACTTTCTTCATCCTATTCTTCCCCTATTATGACCTATATTCTTTGTACTCCATTTAAAGTGAATACTGTGTCTCAATTAAGCAAAAAGTGAAGATGACATGCTCAGTGTTTGCAATCTGTCCTATGCTGAAAACAAAATCTGTTGCCGATGTTAGTCTCTGGGTCTTTGTACACAAAGAAGGTGGTTTGTCAAAACAAAGACATGATTTAAGCTGCTTGAAAACGTAATTGCAGACCATGGCCATGACTGCAGTTGTATTTGGGGGTAGCTCTAACATGAAGCTAAATCAGAAAGGGGCTTACATGGCTTTCAGGAAAGGTCTGAAAGGGCCAGACAAAGAAGGACCCATGATCCTGCAGATGATCTCCTGTTACCCTCTGAAGGTTTATAAATACCTTTGACCCATAAGGTGCTTTTGCAGAAGTTTACAACTCGCTCTCACAGTGTTGTGAGATTTCCTCATGTGTTCACATTCAGTGTCTAGAAGTAAGCATGCTGAGTGTAAACTTGTTCTGATCATTCAAATATTAATCCAAGGGAAAAAAAAAATCCTTTCTACTTTGTACCTGTAATCTTCTTGATGGACCAAGTTCCAGCTGCCCACCTGCAGCTGGCATAAATTTGCATAAAAGCTAACATAAACGTTATTGCGTTTATAGATAATGTAAAAAAAGTGATGGTGCATAATGCCTTGTCATTATTAAATTTCTACTGGGGTAGGATCTGATGTGATGGTGCACTATTCAGTTGTCAATCTGCCTTGACTACTTCACACAGTGGCAAACTGCAGAGACATAGGCAGTGCCTGCTCCATGTCCTAGAGAAGAGGGGATGATTAGTTCCTGCCATTGCTCCTTTTTCGTGAACAGCCTGGAAGATATACTCACCTGAACTAAAAGGTAAAGTCTGCAACTTCACTGTTGAGCTACAGATCCCCCTGTACCTTAGGTACCTCCAGGACTAGCTTAAGACTGCTGCTCAGCTATAATTAATGGGATGTTAATTATTACGTTTGGCTAGAAAGATGAGTTTGAGGAACTGTTATGCAGGGTGTGAGATGTTATATGGTGATTTGTGTCATTATAGAAACAAATTATGAGATGTATATAAATAAGAATACTGAGCTTAAAGTAAAACATGGACATAAGGCGAAGTATTTTGTTTTGAATCCCTTTGGTGTACCGACTTTTGCTATTATGTTTTTCTTACCAAATAATTGTACCCACTTTTATGTATAAGGAAAACTGCAAAATTGTGAAAACGTGTAAAGGCTTTTTACTGCTGGAGGCTTGTGCAAACATGTAGAGAATTGTTACTGCTGCTGCCTATTGGCTGGGGATGTAGCCTAGAGGCGTGTTTGGGTTTTGTCCAGACCTGATGGGGCTTGTGGCTGCTGCTCCTGGTTTTCCAGACTACAAACCGGCCGAACATGCCCGGGCTTGTTCAGACTTGTACCTCAGCACAATAAACATGGCACAGCACAACGAGAAGCTGCCTATAAAAGGGGCAGTGACTGAGGGTAGAGTGGACGTGTTGGTGGAGCTGAGACGCCCCGCATCTCCAGTGCTGCTTGCTTGTTCCTTATCAACAAATTAATAAATTGCCTATTATTGATCAACCCGATTGTGGTGAGAAATTTATAACAAGGGCGTTCTGGCAGGAGCCAGCTGAAACAAGGCTGGTTAGGCTGTGAGGGTCTGTCTGGACTGTGGATGAGTAGCCTTCAGTCAGGCTCCCTGACTACTGACTGCTCAGCAGTACAGCCCCAGGGCAGCATGTTTCACCCTGAATTACAGTCTGCCAAAAAAAAGGATTCTACTTGCTAAATATACTTCTGGGTGGTAGGCAGGGGCTCGAAGCCTGACACTAACATATAAGAAATCTGTATTTTTAGATCTGAGCAATTTGAAAAGCTTAGCTTTCCAAAAAAAGTTGGAAAAACAGAAAAAAAACCTCTGACAAACTTGTTTCTGAATGTGTTATTCTATTATTTTTAGGCCAAGTTCCATTTTCTTTCTCCAAATATTTTGAAGAAAAGCAATTGGTGTTCAATGATTAAATTCTCTATTAAGTGTCTGCCACTTACTTGAGGCTTTTTAAAGCTATTCTTGAACCCTCACTGCTGCTACTTCTAAGGGAGCTACATTTATGAAGCAGTAACAGAAATATGATCATTTAGTTAGTCATGGAACTTTGGGAAAAAACAGAACAGAGAATGCATAAGTAACTAAGAGTACAGGAAAGGAGAAAAGAAAGAACTATAGAGATTAACAGAGATAATGATAGGGGATGAAGTTGCAAATAGATTCATCAGTAGCAGAAAAGGATGCAAGCTACATTTCTGCTTCCATTCAAGAAGTCTTGAAGAACTGGGAAAAGTGCTGAGTCTCTGGCTACATGGCTTATACAGCAGCTTCACTGTGGGTCTGTGGGACAGCAGTTTTTGTAGAGGGTCTTCAGCAGTGCTAGGTAGAGTCTCTGAACCGGATCTCTCTTTTTCCCTCTCTCGCTCCTTTTTTTCCTTGTTTCCTCCTCCTCCCTTGTTTAAAACTCTCTGTAGGGTGAGGCCACATAAATTTCTTGTATCCAGAGCATTCTGCATCAAGTTATGCCAGAGGCCTACTATCAGATGGTGATAAAAAGACCTCTTTTTCATTTGATTACTTTTTTTTTTTTTTTTTAATTTGACAGAGACTGCAAAGAGTTATTCCCTATCAACTGTTTTTCACAAGCGGACATTAATGGTATGTATCTGAGACCTTGTTTCAAGTTTCATCTTCTGCTGCCTCATGACCTTTTCACTTTGAAATACTAACTTTATTTACTTAGTTACCTTGATGAATAAACTACAAGGATTTTAGCCTGCTTGTGTGGCTCTCAACAACCAGAATTGCAGGAATGTAGGAGTGTGGACTTTACTGGGCTAGCCAGCAGCAGCAATGTTAACAAGGCCTAGGTGGTCTTCAGACACCCTCAAGCCAAAGGGAAAAATAGTACTGCCTGTTTACATACAACTCAGAGAAACTGGGTAGGAAAAAGACGTGTTTCCTCATCACTCTCACGTGAGAAGTCCATGTGAATAAAAGAGGGTGTGACCTTTATACTGGTAACAGACTTAGGTAACACAGGAATATTCTAGAGTGATTGTTGTCTCCTGGATCTCCTCCTGACTTGATGCTTTTCACCCAGCGTTCAGATGCAGGGAGATGACTGCTTGGCAGTTACAAGGACAAGACCTTTTAAATTGCAGTTTCACACTTGCTAAAATGAGCAGCTCTTCCTTAAAGGGACACTCCTGCCCCTTCCTCTCTTCTCTGTTCTGTACTAACTCTTGTTTTTATCCCACTACAAGCTGGTTTTCATGGAGTTAAACCTTCAGAAATCTGTTTGCTGCCTTTTCCGGTGCTTTTTTGCTGGTTTAGCTTTGTGTAGTAGCTCACTCTACAGACCCGAGAGTCCTGGTGCTGATAGGAAAAGAACTGCCTGTTCCCATGGCACCTGTTAAAGCGCTGTAACTCATTATGAAATTAGCACTGTTAAATGTTAGATGGCACATCTGAATGTGTTTTCCTCAGCACACAAAGGTTATGATCCACAGGGATAATGACAAGGATTGGTTTTCCTCGCTCAAACTCCTCCCTGTACTGCAGGTTTTCCCTTCTGTGCATCATCCTGGCTTTTCTTGCAGAGGCTGCCTCTGCGCAGGGTGGAAATGCGCGTCTTTGGAACCCAAGAGAGAAGCAAGTGAGGCTGACAGTGCCCTTGCCAAACCTTTAGTTACGTGGAAGCTTTTCTCATCACAGCATGCAGCAGAAATAACTTTCCCATTTTTGGGACTGTGCATGCTGTTGCAGTTTGAGCAGTGTGTGTGTTGGCAGTCATATAAAGCTATGATGTCAGCATCATCACATGCTGTATTGTTCTAGGGAAATGGTCGGTGACTAAGCATGAAAAAGAGAAATACATCCCATGGAGGTCATTAATAATGGACCCTGGGTGTAACAAAGATGGTTCACAAAGGGAAGGGGTAGGGGATGGGATTCCAGGTGGCATGTCAGGAAGATGCTATTAAAAGGATTGCACCATAATTATCAAAATGCATCTAAGAGGCAGCCTAGTGCAGCTGTTCCTGCTGGCTTTTTGTGTAAAGTCAACTGACACAGCAGCGTGCAAATCTGGCAAGGAGGGACACAGAGCTGCAGCCTGTCTCTGTTGATAAACTAGTGGGTGTATTTTCAACTTCAGATGTCTTCTTCATTTCAAATACCCCTCGGAATAAACCCTTTCTTTTACTGCAACCACCTAAAAGCAAAGCTGGGATAAATTCTGCAGAGTTATGTAAAATGGAGACAAATCTCAGCTCTCTACTTTGTCGTTACATATTTGGTTCCAAATGAGGATTTAAGCAGATCATGAGCTCCTTATATATTTTTATTTTCCTCCCCTCGTTCTTTGCTTATCAGGAACCAGAAACGCCTGACGCAAGCCCTTGCTCGCACACCAGAGCAGCACAGGTTTCAGCCTGTTGTGTAGTGGATGAGTAAAAGAGCCCCGATGGTTGTGTTTCACCCCTCAGCACAGCTTTCCCGGCCTAGGCCCCCCCACCGCCCGGGTTGTTTATGCGCTGCTGCCGCCCCAACATGGCTGCCAGCTGAGGGGCGCCGGCGCCGCCCCCCCGCCCTGACCTGGATTCCCCGGGGAGGGGCGTGGCCAACGCCTCCACCAATCGCCGCGCGGGAGGGCGGTGACGCGCGGGGCCGCCTCCATTTCGCGCTGCAGCGCCGGTGTTGCGCAGCAGTCGGAGCCGTCTGTCAGCTGGGGAGGACGCATCCGCCCGACCGCCTGCCGCACCGCATCGCGCAGCCGTCCGGCTCGGCCTGCACCGACATCCACAGCTCAGGTGCGTAAAAGACCCGCAGATTTCCCCTCAGAGCGGACAGCGGGGGAAGCGCAGCGGAGCGTGTGCGGCGCGGGGCGCTTGTGATATGTGCCCGGCTAGCCCGGGCACCCCTCGGCCGGCGTTGTCGCGGCTCCGTTCTGCTCGGTGCGCGCCGCGGCGGGGTCGGTGCCTCAGGCGGGTGCGGCATAGCCGCCATTTTGTGGCAGAGCGATGGCGTTTGCTTTTCTTCCTCGGCTCGGAGGGGGCGGGGCTAACTGGGAGGGGCGGGGCCGAAGGCCGAGCGCCGATCTCCTATTGGCGCGGGCCGAGGCGGTGTCCGCCCGCCGCCCTGCCATTGGTCCGTGGCGGGGCGGGGCGGAGCCGGCTGGCGCAGTGCGGCAGAGGCGGCGGGCGGTGCTGAGTCACCGGGCGGGGCCTGAGGCTGTTGTCCCCGCAGCAGCGCCGCACACACAACAGCCATGAGCGGCTGCCGCGTCTTCATCGGGAGGCTCAACCCGGCCGCCAGGGAGAAGGATGTGGAGAGGTTCTTCAAGGGGTACGGCCGCATCCGCGACATCGACCTGAAGAGGGGCTTCGGATTCGTGGTGAGTGTTCCCCCTCTCCCCCAACCCCCTAGTGCTCACTTGCGTTTGAGGTTTTATGAAGCTACTTCGAAAGAAAATCCATTAACGCGCCCGTCAAGGCACGCCGCGTGACAAACATGTGCTCCTTTATTGGAATGTAATTGCTTGGTTTTGTTCTCTTGGTTTTCCAGGAGTTTGAGGATCCGAGGGATGCAGATGATGCTGTCTATGAATTGGATGGAAAAGAACTGTGCAGTGAGAGGTGAGGTGTCCTATTTAGTGGCTATACGAGCTTGGGGATCTAAATAAACATCAATTTTAATTTGAATTGTGTTATCAGTACTGGTCAAAATATATTGTGTCTCTTTGGTTCTTGTTTTTGTCCTGAGAACTATAGTTGTATAAAAAAGAAGAAATACATAAAAATACACGTTATGTTGTCTTTCTCTTCGCAGGGTGACCATTGAGCATGCCAGAGCACGCTCCAGGGGCAGAGGCAGAGGGAGGTACTCTGACCGGTTCAGTAGCCGCCGGCCCCGCAGTGACAGGAGGTACGTGCAGCTTTCAACCAGTGCAGTTTAAAAACAGAATGCTTTGGACTCATCCCAGAGAACGTGAGCTGGAATGAGCTATTAAAAGGTGGTGTTTGCTTTTTAAGTCGTTTGATGTGGCAGCAGGATAGTGAAGATTACAAAACTTCTCAGATATGCCTGTCATCCTTACGTTCCCTCCCCTAAATACTTAATGCCTGCCCTAGATTACTCAGGGCATTATGTAGCTCAGGTAGTAGTTCTAATGATGATATGCTGATACCAGCTCTTGGTACAGCCTTCGTTAATACTAACATGCTTATATTTTATTTACTAATGGAAGTCTGAATTGTTTATTTTGAAACAGAAACGCCCCACCTCTAAGAACAGAAAATCGCCTCATAGTGGAAAATTTGTCTTCCCGCGTCAGCTGGCAGGTTTGTTGAAACATGATTAACTATTTTTACTTCATTTAATGGGTATATAATGTAATGTAGTTATTTTGTAAAATAATTATTAAATTAAAACCTAATTTATTAAAACATTTATGTAATTAATGTGATTTTTAGTAACATAACTTAAATGTTTTGAATGAAAGCTAGTTAACGTTAATTCATAATAATAATGAATTTATATGTTTGAGGATATATATTTATTTTTTCTTGTTTTTAAAATCCATTTTAACCACATATTAAACCCTTTATTTGCCAGCCTATCTGTGTCGTTGGCCTTATGACGAGGAGTGCCTGTGGGTTATCCTAATCGTTCTGTCTTGGTCACTCTTGGTCGGGCCTGGTTGACTTTCCAGTCAGCTCCTACAATGTCACTTGGCCACCTCTAGATCTGTGTTTGCCGGTCTAGACGTAATCGATGCACTCCTTAAAGTGCCACATTGCAGCGGTCCCAGAGCCTTAACGAGATCTGATTCCTAAGTTGAGAGCTGTTCTTCCTGTAACGCTTCCGAATAACGAGGTCCTGGTCGAAAAGAGTTGAAAGATTGGAAATTAGGTGGTCGTTGGAATCCTGATCGCAGTAAAGTGGTCCTTGGTGACATCAAGCATAGAAAATGTCTGGATCCATCCATAGTCTCCTGATAGGGAGGGCAGTGCGATTAATGGCTTCCATCGACTGGGTAGTGTTCGGCAAGTGGGTGGCGAAGAGCCAGTCGGGCATATGTCATGACGGTATCTCCGGTCGCTTAATGCAGTTTGCTGCTTGGCTAGCCTAGGGAAATGTTAATAAAGGTAAAGTAAACTATATTTTTAATGACATATGGGGCACAAAATAATTGGTGTTAAATGTAATTCTCTATTCGTATAAGACTTGTAATGTAAATGGAGACTGAAATAGTCCAAAAATGTATGGGTAGTATTTCAAAGTCAATCCAGTATTATATGAAAATGTGCTTTTTTATTTCTTTTCTCTCTCTCTTTCTTTCTCTTTGTTATTTAATCTATAAAATCATTTTAGACTAATATTTACCTTAATGTTAAGACCCTTTATTAGCATTTTGCTTAAAGCAATATGCTTTTCTCATTTATTTCGTGCCCTGATACAGATTGTGATACACATAATGCAATTTTGTTAGAATACAAGTATGGCGGTTGCCATGTTTGTGATTTATCTAACAACTTCTCTTTCAGTAGTCATAAGTTTCTTTTGTTTGCTTTAAACTACTTCTGTATAGGTTAAGTGTTAATTTCCCTTCCTTGTGTAACATAACTGGTCTTGTGTTAGGATCTCAAGGACTTCATGAGGCAAGCCGGGGAAGTAACCTTTGCAGATGCACACAGACCTAAGTTAAATGAAGGGTAAGTCTATCAAGTGACCTCTGAGTGCTATAAAATAACCTGTATATGTAATATTTGGGGAGGGAAGCTGGCTGCTTTCAGTGTCAGCAGCTGTTCATGGCTTAATTTAACTACCCTTTGAAAATGCATGTGGGAAATGATTGGGGAGGAGAATTTATCATGCTTCAGTGATGACAAGGGAAAATTACAGTAAGCATTATAGGTGTCAGGGGTTTATTTGTTTCCCAGCATAAATTTTGCTTGTATTGCAACTACAGCTTTTAATAGTGAGCGTTATGTTTGGTTGTTTGGTTTTTTTTTTCCCATAGGGTGGTTGAATTTGCCTCTTACAGTGATTTAAAGAATGCTATCGAAAAGCTTTCTGGTAAAGAAATTAATGGAAGGAAAATCAAACTAATTGAAGGCAGCAAAAGGCACAGGTACAGATTTCTACTCTCTTACGCAATGCTTAAACGTTCAGTGAGAAACTTTTGAAGTCAGTGACCAGGCAGCCGAGCTGGAGAGCTGTGGATTGCCTGGTTAGGGTCAGGGTCTGTGAGGTTCTGTAGCTGACAGGTGTTCTGTGTTCCCTCCTCAGTAGGTCCCGGAGCCGGTCACGGTCACGCAGCAGGAGCTCTTCCGGGTCTCGCAGCCGCTCTCGGTCCCGCAGCCGCAAGTCCTACAGCAGGTCACGGAGTAGGAGCCACAGCAAGTCTCGATCAGTTAGCAGATCTCCTCTGCCAAACAAGAGCCAGAAACGTGGTTCTTCCAGTAGATCCAAATCTCCCTCATCTGTAGATCGGCAGAGGTCTAGGTCGAGGTCCAGATCTGTTGACAGTGGAAACTGAACTATAAATAACTTGACCTGGGGGCCCTTTTTTTAAACCATACTTGCTAAAACTTGTGGTAAGTATGTGACTTTCTGTGGGGAAGGGTTTGGATGGGGAGAGGGGGAGGGAAGGGGGAACTTTGTAGATGTGGACCATGGTGGGAAGGGTTATTGACTAATTGTATTAAATGTTTTTTGATAACCCTTTTCTTGCTCACATTTTTTGTGAATGTCTGAAGTGTATAGTTTGTGTATATTGGCAGAGCTCTTTATAACTAAAGCAAATTTTTTTGTACTCTAAAGTCATCTGAACACTTAACCTTCAGTATATTCAACTGTGAATAGCAACTCAAAACCATTAGTTTAATATCTCAGACTAAATGCTTTAGGCATTTAAGAGCTCTATATGTGCTGTACATAAAGCTTTATTTCAGAGGGTATTTTTTTGTGCTTTTTAGACATTGTTTCAGCTATAGGTCAGCAGATTAAGTGCTGGCTGGTACTGGTAATAAAACTTTATTTTAAAATATTTTCGTTTAATGTAACTTGCACTACACTAAGAAAATGCCCATTTCACTGCCCTGTGGTAATAATATTCTATAAAGCACTCTTATTTCTTGATACCTAAGAATAAAATAGTTCAAATAAAGTATAAAGAAACATTTCTGCTTCTAGTTTGTTTCTTGGTGTTCAATAAAGTGGTTTGTGACTGTGTTAAAGTGTTTTTTGAAGATGGAGCTGTGGAAAAGTGGTAACTTTAGGGCAGGGGTGAGAATTAGAATCCTTTTAAGTACATCGTGTGATGTCCTTGGATGTCTGTGTTCTGAAATAAGAACAGATAATCAAGCTGCCGTAGTTCATAGCAAAAAGTGGAGTGGATGAGTCATTTAGCTTTTAATCAGTTGGGATAATAAGTGTGGAATGTTAAAAGACAGATGTCAGCATACTATATTAGTGTATTTGTGTCTTTGTATGAGAACACTGTATGAGGTGTAGGTAAACCATTTTTGTAAGCATTAGTTCTCATTCGGGGGGAAGAGGGATTTTTAAGTCAGGTGGGAATAATGCAGCAGTAGTACCATGAGGTTCTGTGTATTTAGTGTTTGTGCCTTCCAGTGGTAGCAGTCCTCTGCAATCCCTGTATTTCTCAAGCCTTCACCCACAATAGAATTAAGGAATTTTAATTTTTTAAATAATACATTTTCTTATAAAGTGCTTTACAAAGCAATTCTAGTAATCTGTAGAAACCTTAGAAAATATCTCTGTAGCCTAGGTTTAGATTTGAATAGATGGTAGGAAGTGCAAGGTAGTTCCTCTTGGAGTGAGGTCTGGCCTTGTGGGAGGTCGGATGTTTGGTCTCTGCTGCCCTTCCCTCTGCTACAGAGTTCTTGGGTGGCAGGCTAAGGAAGGAAGAGTTCTTGCACTGTGGTGTCTGTTGAGGTGGCAGTGTATTGGGCTGCCAGGCACTCGGAGCAGGCATTGAGAGGGGATAGGGTCCACAGTTAACTGGATTGTTACCAGTCAGCTTTGGGGAATGGGAGGCTTCATTCCCAGAGTCTTAGGGGTACAGATGCTGGATCACCCCAAGAGTTGTGGAGCAAGGGGACTCTTAACTTGCAGGGGGTAAAGGCAGCAGTCACACTCATCAGGGTGAAAGGTGAGCTGTGTTGAGATCTTGAGTCATTTGATCCTGCTAATTTGTCTAAGTGGGACTTGGCTTCAACTGGAACCCAGGTGGCTGAAGGCACTTGGTGTGATGAAAGGGGTCATTGAATTCTCTCAGGCTAAATACTAAGTATTATCTGCTCTATAAATAGTCATTCTGAATTCTGTTTCTAGACTACACCACTTACTTGCCTTGCAAGCAGCGTGAGCAGGTAGGTGTCTGCATTTTCCCTGGAGAGCTGGCTGTTGTAATGATGAGTTTCCTGTTAAACTCCCAGGCTTTGCAGTATGGAGGCTTATGTTGATTTCTGGCCAGAAATTATTCTGTGTTTATTAACTGTAGATTCTTGGTGTATGTTTATTCTTAATTAAGATTAACTACTTCAGGTTACAAAGCATAGTCTGGACATTGGAGATGTTGATGCCAACCTTTCCTGGTACTGTGTGTAGTGTGGCCATACCTAGGTGGTGCTAGAACAGGTGTGGTGTTGAGTTCACTGACTGCTACAAGACACATTTAAGGTTCATCTGGTTTGGAGGTACAGCTTGCTGGGCCCAAACTCAGCATACAAAAGCTGTTTGTGTAGGCATGATCATGGTTTGTGTGGCCTCTGCTGTAGGGGATCACTGGTACCACATAGTACCTGCTGGGAGAAACCAACAGCCCACGGGCTGCTTGGCTGTGCATTGGATCTCACTGGCTTCTGCATGGAGAAACTTTCACAGCTCATTCTGGGTCTTAGAGAAACTACATTAATCTGCAGTTACGTCATCAGGATCTGCTTCCATTATGTTCTAGCAGGACAGATACAGGTAAGTGAAATTAAAGGGAACTGACGTAGGCAGTGATTTTTCTTACAGGTAAAACTGGGACAGTCACTTGGCATGTTCTTCAGCTGTCCCAAAGGGTTGTCACAATGACTTTGAAGTCATTGAAACTCTCCTTTCTGGGCTGATGTAGCGAGGCTTAGTCTGGATCTCTGAGGAGTAACTGGGTACAGATGGCTCTGTAAAATGAGCATATAGGTAAGTCTTGGATAAAACAGCTGGAGACCTATGAGCTGGCTGCAGAAGGTAGAGCTTGGAGGGTTGTGAGAGCAACTGCTGCAGAATCCATATGCTGTTTCCCTGGTTTTCCACAGTTTTTGCAATGTCTTGACACTGATTTAATTTCTTGAGCACTAAATGTGTCCACACCTGCACAGATAATTTTTGCTGCACCTGAAAAAAGAAAAAAAAGTGAGACTAGCCAATTCTGAAACCAGGTTAGGGTAAGATTTTGACAGCTACAACTGGAATTATTGGGTCATTTAAAACTAGAGGAAGGAACTCCTGCCAAAAGACTGAAGCCATTTTGTTTCCAGTCATCTATGACATGGAGGCTGGAATACATCCCTTTTGTTACAGTAGTCTTGCCAGCACCTGCATGTCTGTTTCCAGTGTCAACTGTTTTACCCTGAACACACACCCAAGGATTCAAGTGAGTGGGGAGTTTTCCCCCCCATTAAGTTGTCCTCCAGCATAGCTATAAGATGTGATAAAGTGATCCTGAAGCAGCTCTGTAGCAGCTACTCTGCTGCACCTCTCAAGGCAGTAGAGAAAAGCTGGACTGGCAGCATCAGAGGGTGGTGGGTGTAGGATCTCATTCAGCAGTCTATCCTTCAGCCATCTGTGCAGTCAGCTGAGCTTTGGAATTAGGGGCCTGCTGGAGTTGGAGAAGAGTCTATTTCACATCTATACCAATATTGTATATATTTTAAAATGAAGTTTCAATCTGTATGTGTTTTTCTAGCAAAAGATCCAAATATTTCCTTCCTTTGGCTGCAGTATTTGGCAGTTCTGTACTCTCAGGGAATCACTTAACAGCTTGAAGCAAAGCTGGGATTTGTTGCATTAAGGAACACATAATGTTTTTGTATTGTTTTAGCCTCATGCAAACACCCCTGTTCTTTGCGTGTGCTCAGTGCAAGTCATGACCAGGGCGTCCATTGTAGCTTAAAGGACCAGACTCTGAAAACCTGAGCACTGACAGTTTTGATAGTGTGTAGCTGTATGAAACATCCTGCTGATGCAAGAAGTCCATGGAATTTCTAAGGTCTTCAGTTATCTCTGAGGTTTTGACTCTGATTTGAATTTAGTGTGTTAGGTATGTAATCCTCAGTTAAAGAGTAACTGGATTTTGCCTTTATAAAGCAGTGATTCATTGGTAGTTATATTGTAAGTGTGTATGGTTTAGTGTGGAAAGTATAAGAAATAAAGGAGCAAAGCTGTACTTGCCATGGGCTTGCTTTATTCTGTCATGGAGCCGAAAGACTAGGATGAGCAGAAATCCTTCTCCAAGCTGGAACAGCAAGTAGAGTAGTGGGAAAAAGTAGAGGGGGCCAATGATCTCTGGGGCGAAGGTGACCTTGAGAATAGCTGTGCAAAGCTGTACATTCTGGCAGCCAGTTTCCATGCACACTGTCCGTCTGCACCTGCAGGAGAAAAATAAATTACAGATTTAAATTGCTTTCAAACAACTGAAACAAGCTTGCTCACCTTGCTGGTGTGCTTGCCTGTGGCTAAAAGCTGCTCTATCAGGAACAATACTGCAGTCCCTTGAAGGTTTTGCCTTCCACTCCCTTCGCAATGGGCAGACAGATGATGTTACAAACGTGAACTTTGTTCATAATGGTATTGGAGGCCTAGTGTCCTGCTCTGGACTCCGCAGCTTCCTGCAGGGAAATAATCTCCTGAGGTGATAAGAGTCCAACTTAGGAAGGTATAAAATAGGACCAGGAGGATTCCTACCTGGTGTAGGTAGGATGAGGAAAAAAGGAGGAGCAGGTTTTATATGCCAGGTTTTCATTCTAAATTCTGGGGGCTGCAGCTGAGAATGTGCTGATTGGTTTGGGGTAGTAATCAGCTGGGGAATAATTGTGTCACTTGGGGCTTGAGTTCTGCTGGTATTTCTCAGTTCTTTGGGTTTGGGGTTTTTTGGGTTTGGATTTTTTTCAGTGCTAATAATTCTTTTCCCCCAGCTTCATTACCAGAGCAGAGGTTGGTAATATGTTTAGCAGGTCACTAGTCACCTTAAGCCAAAGCCATCCACTTGTTCAGTGAACCTTTCGTGATGATCAGGTGCCTGTGCCAAAAAAAAACCTGCTTAGCTATTTCTCCCCTCTCAGCTAAGCCAAGCAGAGGTTAAAGTCATTTCCCACTCAAGGTATGGGAGTCACTGGCTTGGGACCAGCTTGTACTGTGTCTGGTAGTATTCCTAGCTTCTCTTTTGGGTGAATGGAGTCAGTGTTTCACAGGAGTATATTCCTAAAGTCCATGTTTTCACCACTGCTCTCCAAAGCAGCATGGCCGTACCTCTGTTCCTGATTGAGAGGGAGAGGGGAGGGAGGTGTGGAAGAACATACCGGTCATCAAGCTTGAAGGCTGCAGAGACAGCATAGCCCAGCAGGAATCCAGTAAGGGGCATTAAGGCAGAAGTTCCCAGGAGAGATGGTGAGAAGACAACCATGATACAGCTTCCCATATTGGCCACAGACAGAACGATTATAGCAGCTGATGAGAGTAGAAGCATAACCATCCCTGCCTAAAATAAAAGTGATTGAGATGTGGACAAGAGTGAAATCCCCAGCACAGTATGCCTCAGCTGTTAGAAGCAGCTGTGCCCAGTTCTCTGTCCATCTCATGGAGTACACAGAGGGCATAAATGCCTTTCATGGACATAAATGTTATCACTAATCAACAAGAGGTTGGTTAGCCCAACATCCTGGGCTATTACTGAGAGAGACCTTAAATAACTAAATACCTTACTGGTCTATATGCAAAATGACTGGTCTTGCTGCACAAGCTGCTTGTTTCTAAGGCATTGCTACTTGTCTCTATCCAGGTCCCTTTGTGGCTCTAGTCCACCCCAAGCAGGTGCTGAGGAAACCACTTTACTCCCAGGTAGAGCCTAGTGGAATTCTTGAGTTAGACAATGGTGTATGTGGTAATCTGGATTTCTATTTTGCTGTTTAAATGCCTGATGTATAAAGGAGGCAGGGACATGATTCCAGGCATAAGTGGGCACTTGGTAACACAGTGGCTTCTGTTGGGTAGGTATCTCAATGACTTAAGCAGCAATTTTGTGATTTGATTTTTGCCTTGCGCTAGACCTCGGAGAACAGAGGTGTGTTTTTAATTTGTTTTGGGATGGTTTTTGCTTGTTTGGTTGGTTTTTATCTGGGTTCTGCTTTGATTGCAGTAGTAGCTGGGAGCAGTGCCTATGAGGTTCATTAGTGGTGATAGAGCAAAAAACCTCCAAAGTGAAAACTGAAGCAAAACAAGAGCAATGTAGGAAGTTGGCTACAAAACATCTGCCTGGAAAAGATGGAGGACTTCTCCTTGGGCAAATATTTTAACCATTAAAAATAGTGAAGTGGATGTCTTGAGCTCTGTTCTCAACCCTTTCATTGAATTGTGGCATGTCTTAAAGAAGTTAATAAATGTCTGCGATTCTATTTTTGAAAACTTCCTCAAGGCCCCTGATTGAAAGGCGACTAGCACAGGATACTTCTTACCTTGGTGATAAGGCCAGCGAACTGTGGTTTCTTCTCATTCAAGATGATGCCGATGGCACAGGGGATTAGCATCAGCACCAGGGAGGTGATTATTCCTCTGTAAGGTACCTTCCCCTCCAAATCACCCTCATACAGTCCTCCCGAGTAAAGGTACAGAAGCAGTGGCATTAATCCAATTGCCAGGACCATGGAACATGCGGTCATTACAACACTGAGATGAAAAAAGGGCTGCTCAGTACAAGAACAACACTTTTTAAAAACTGAATATGCTTACCTGATTACTTGCCTGGACAGATGATTTTAATATAAGACTTTACCTTGCTTTTTCCCACCTTGTCATTGAGATCTCCTCACCTGTCATCACTGTCAGTGGTGTAGAAGGATGTGATTTGAATGGAGAAGGGAGATGACTCAAGTTTGATACATGCTGAGAAAGTGTACATACCCATGACAAGGGTACAGTTTGCGTTTCAGAAATTTCACAACTGAGAGAATACTTTGTATTTTTGTGCTGGATCTTGTTTCACCGCTAGGGTTGGTTGGAGAGTGGTGTTCTGCTAGTTCAAAATTTCTCACTGATGCAGCCTCTTCAGGCAGCATGATCAGTTTACACAGAACTACATGGATAGATACAACATATATATATATATATATATATATATATATACACTCCATATACTGCTACATGGAGATGAAGAAGTGTTCCTGCACCTATGTCATCAAAAGCAGCATGCCAATGATTCAGAGAAAGGTACAGAATCCCATTCTAAAACAGGGACAAATTTACTTATTGAGTAATATGGGCGCTTTAAAAATGTTCTGGAGTTAGTATTTCAGTCTTTGTCCAGCTTCTTGGGTGGGGCCTCCTAATGTTGGTTAAATTAGTTTCTGAACCAGTCATATAACTAGATTGGCCTGGACAATGAACAGGTACATAGCTTTCCTTACCTGAGGTTCATGTCCCCTCTCAGTGCCAGGCTAAAGATGTTAGAGAGGCTTCCCCCTGGGCAGCAGCCACAGATGAGGATGGCCAGGGATTCTGAGGTTCCTAGCTGGAAGACCTTGCCCAATATGAATGCTGTCAAGGGCATGATGCTGTACTGAGCCATTATGGCTATTGCCACACCTTTAGGTCTCCTGAGGTGAGCTGTGATCTTGGCTATCTCCATGGTACATCCCAGAGACACCATGATGACAAGGAGGACCACGATAAGGATTACATTCAGGGCTGTGTCCATTGCCTGCTGTCCAAATGCAAAGGGTGGTGCCAGACTGGTCAGGGAGGTGCTGCTCTCTGTGCAACCTGGGCTCCAAAGTTCTGGGCTATCAAAAGCTCCCTTGGTGTTGTTCATCTTGCTGAGGGGTTAGGAGGTCCCTTCTTCTTTAAGTGGCTGGGAAGGTGAGGGAAGGATTGATTCAAAAGTCAAAAAAACATTAAATTAATGCAAGCAAAACATGAGCTCCCTTTCAGGACACCATTCTTACCCTTCAGCAGCTATTGAAACAAAAATCTGCATTTAGAGCAATCAGCGGTGAACCCCATTCACTTTGGAAATCTCCTGTTTGTGTATCTTCTGCTCTGGTCCTCCTTGTTCCAGCATCCACCCTCACAATGAGACAGCTGGTGAAAGCAAGAGGGACACAGCTCAAGGTGGGTAAAGAAGACAGGTAAAGATGGGTATACTTCATACAAAGGAAAAGGAACCAGAGCTCCTCTCACTCACAAAATACTGCTGAGGCCAATACTTGAAAATATGATGCATCCAGGGTACTTTGTTTTTAATGAGATTATAAAATAGGGGCCTTCATGTCTCTTTTCCTGATATGTTAAGTCTGACCCCGTCTAGAAATTTTTTGGTTGCATACAGGAATTAATTCTCCAAGGCTTACCAACATTGAAAATACTGTTCCCTCCTTGCTGCTGAGGGAAGGTTCTGCATGGTAGGTGCCTCAACTGACCTCTGAAGAGCAAGGCTGGGCTCAATGGGCACAGCAGTGCTGCATTCAGGACCTGGGGTATTCTGCATTGTGATCCAGCTGGGGCTGCAGACATCACACAAACTCTCCAAGCAAAACCAAACAGGCACTGTTACCCACCCCAGGCTGGTACCTGCCATGTGCTCTCAGGACAAGGCTGCACAGCATGACACGCACTCAGCACTGTGGTGTGCAGGGAAGCAGGGCCTGGGCAGCTGGTGCTGGGGCAGGAAGAGGGACTGGAAAGGTGGTTGATCCTCCAGCTTCTGCAACAGTGACTACTGCTCATCCTGCCACTGCTCCTTGTCCCTGGCTGTAACAGGACACGTGCTTCCTTACACCTGCCATGCTGGGGAATGGCACATTGCCTGCCTTGCCCTCAGGTGCCATACCTCCCAATCCCTCGGCAGGCTATGCCTTTAATTTAAGGCATTTATTGCCTTCAGGTTGACCTGAGCCATCCCCTAGGTCAAGGGAGGGACTCTAGAAACAGACAGAGCTGAGCATGCTAAACTAGAGCAAAATGGATGCTGTTACCTTAGCGCCTGTTGATGTGGCTGTAGGAAGCTTTGGCAGATCACCCGCTGCTCCGTCCTTTCCTGGCTGAGCTTGGTGAGTGATAGTACTCTTCAGTCCTCCTGCTTCAAGAAAATCCCCCTTGGTAAAATCCTGTCCTCTGCTTGCAGGATATAAAGCCTGGATCTAAAAGAGCTTCACACATAGGGAAGTTGTTGCTATTTGGTAGTTGTACTAACAGGACTGGGGAAGGGATTTTAACTGGAGAGATTTGCTGCAGTATGGCTGAGCTCTAATTCCTTTGCTGAAGGTTATTACGATGCTGCAGTAGCATGTCCATTGCTTCTATTCATCTGGGAGCTTAGCAGGCTCAGTCTCTGCAACCCTATTGCTCTGGAAACATTGCTGGGAGCAGGCAGGAATGTCAGAGCTGTTCCCTGTGTTCCTCCCCACTTGCTCTTGCTTTGGTTGGGAACTTTGTTTTCCAGGCTGGTAGCCAGGTTGGAAAAGCACCAAGAGCTCAGGAGGCCAGCACAGGCACCCCCCATCGGGTGGGAAGGAGCAGTGCCTCTGGCTCTCAGTGGCTCTGCACATCCATGCCCATGGCTTCTCCTACACCTTTGTGAGCACCACACTGCCATTCGTGGGGACAGTAAGTCACAGGTGATGCCTTGAGCCCCCTCCGTCACTGTGGTGGCAGAGTAGTGCCTCAGCTGGTTGCTGGGTCCTGGCTGAGCAAGTGGGGTGAGGACGCCTGCAGCACTGCATATATTTTGATATTCTGTAGGTGTCTGCAAGACTACCAGCCACAAACAAGGGTTGCCCAAGATCCGTAAGAATTAAGAGAAAGTGCACGAGCAAAGCCCACAGCAATTCTTTATTTCTTTCTATCCCTCTCTTCAGGATTTTTCCCCCTGTGAATCCCCAGCCTTCCTAAATAAATTCTTGGTTTTCACCATGTTTGCCTTTTAGCTATGTGCTGAATTTTGTAAGAAATGCAGAAAGAGTGAAGCCAAGCAATAAAGTGTTTATAGAGTCACTGTCTCCGCAGCACCTACTCTTTCCCTAAACTCAGTGTAGCACAGGTTTTTAAAATGAGAATGTTCTAATACTTTCACTGTTTGCAGGATTGTAGAAGAATGTTTCAATGACTCTAATAATAATTTTAAAAAATGCCTGCTAGTTGTTCATTGTTCAAGCATTCCTACCGGCTCCTGGTCGTTAATGGAGGAAACGCCACAGGAGCCAAGGAAAAGACTGCCTGAAGAAAGCAGAATAGATTAGGATCATTATTTCACCCCGGTTCATGTTTGCTCTTTCAGTTATTTGATATGGGCACCAGAGCTGGGAGTTTGCATTTAAGTGTGGCCAAAGAGCAGTCTCTCAGCCCTAAAGCTGCTGCTGGCTGCGGCAGGCCCCGGGCGGTGGGATGTCTGAAGGGGTGCTTGGAGGAAGGAGTGTGCTCTCCTTGCCGAGGGCAGTGGGCCTCCCTGGGCAAAGCGTGCCTGTTCCTTCCTGAGGCCACTCCCTGGAAGGGCTCAGTTCCTAAAAGGAAAGCTTCCCGGCTCTGCTGGGGTGCTGTCCGCCGTTCCGCTGCGGCCTGGCGCGGTCAGGGCTCCCCGGTGCCGCTGGAGGGCAGTGCTCGCACGGCTCGGTGCTCGCTGAGGGGAGCCCCCAACACCCCGCAGGCTGCTCACACCGCCTCTGCCCGAAAGATACTCCCCAGTTCACAGCTACGGCAACAAGCGATGCTTAGCAAGCCGGAGGCATTGAAGGAAGTATTTTAAAAAAGAATAAGAAAACGTACACAACTGTGCAGACTTCCGGTTGGAGCTCAAAATAAGCTGTGTTGTGGTTTTTTTTTTTTTTTTTTTTTTTTTTAAGGAGTTAGCGCTTCATGCTTTCATAATGCAGCTTCATTAATTCTTCTGACAAATACAACGTGGCTTATGTGCTCCTTTCAGTGGTGGTGGGGGCTGAAGTTCAATTTCTTAGTTTGTAGCTGGGATCATTGTCCCTCCTGTGTTTTTCCAGGATTTGACATAACCTGAGCTCAGTCCAGTGGCTGCCCGAAGGCCCTGTTTCAGCAGATGTGGCCGACAAGAGCAGCAGTGCTCGATTATGTCAGATTTCACACTGTTAGCCCACAACACAAGATGTCTTTGACCTCTGGGGCCCACATTTTGCTCAGGTAAGACTTGTGAAAACAGTGAGAACTGTATTGTTGTGTGCTTGGCTAATCAATTTGCCCATTTCTGTGTGGTTTTGAGGCAATTTGCCCACCACAGCCCTGCCCACATGTGGGCACTGTGTTGGAATGGGGAAGGAGAGCTTCAGCAGAGACAATTGTGACTTGTCATGACTTGTTCCAGCTGTGGCTGAGGCCTTTGTCCCAGCTGGAGACCCAGGGTGGACTTGGCAATGTCAGTCAGAGCATGCTTTAGTTGGCCAGTGGTGAAAAAGAAGCTTGCTCTGATGCCTCTTCTCTGTCAGGGAGGTTATTTTAAATTTGAGTTTACCCAGGCAGGTAGGCATTGTTTGTACCTTGAGCAGTGTAGGAAACTGTGAAAGAAACGCTGCCCCCGAGAGTGTGAGGTGCTTCAGTTATTTAGACCAACATTTCTATCATATCAGTACACTGAATCTTTCTCTGAGTTTCTAGAGTGAGGCTTTCCACCAGCACTGGGAAATACCTAAGGGCCTTGGTGAGTGGGAAGGGTTCTACCCCATCCTTCCAGTGGTGTTACTACCATAAGGGATTTTAATTTACTCCAGACAGAGAGCTCTGGAGAAGGGTTATGTTTATAGTAGGCAAACCCAGGTTGCCATGGATTTCTGGCTGCTATGATAGATTATCTCCTTCCCTAAAGAACCTGGAGCAGTGGGCAATGTGATAATACATGGGAAAGATTGTTTTCCCTCGGTGGGAAGCAAGCTGCAGACTGGGGCAGAAACCCCCTTGCAGAGAGGTTGAGGGGAACACTGGGGGCACCTCATGGTCCCAGTTACAAAGGGTGTCTGTTTCCTACCTCTGCCTGCGGGTGTGGTGTTGATTCACCTCAAGGGCAGATTTTTTAATGAAAAGCTCTACAGAAGAAAGTGTGTTCATGTCTGTGATGCTTATTTTTCTCTGTAGGAAGAGATATTTTTATTGTCCGTTGTAGTTATTTACTATGTAATTAGTGGGTCTAGTTAGTCTTGAATGTTTCATTTCTTTAGGGACCAGATGTCAAAGACAGCTTCAGAAAAATTTGACAGCTTAAGTCTTCTTGCTAATTTGACAAAATGCTGTCAGCAGGACATTTCCCTAAATCTGTCTCCAATTGGTATAGGCTTGACTATTGCTCTTAGCTTCACAGGAGAAGTGAACCTTGGCTACTGTTCTTTGACCTTTGCAGGGTGATAACTATACAGAAGATGCTGTGTTCTCTCTGGGTCACGTGAGAAGCCTCTGGCATAAGCTTGTGAGAGCTGCTGTGGACAGCAGAAGCTTGTCCAGTTGCTTGCCTAACTTCCATCTGTGGATGCTGTACACCTGCAAAGGGCAGTTGCACCCTCAGCTGAGGTGAGTGTGCTTATTTTGTATCAAAGCTTATATTTAAAATTATTTCATTCGGTAGATTGTGCTCAGGTTCCAACATCATAGCTTTAAACTGCTCAATTAGTGACATGCACTAGTCCTCCTTCCCACATAATGAATATGAAGATTTAATACAGGAGATGGAAAGGGGAAAGTAAGAAATAAGGTGTTCAGGAACAGACAAGGTTTAATGAAAGAGTCCAACACCCTTATGCAGAAGGGCTGGTGTAAAAGCCTGGCTCCCATAGGACACTCACTGGGGTGTCCTGAGTGTTCCAGCCCAAGGGAGCACCCAAAGTGCACATGGAGGACAGCAGGGATTCACGAGACAGCACCATAGCTGAGGTGTGGCACCTGAAAACACCTCCCAAGGGATGTTTGAAGCCTGGGTAGTCCTGGACTGCTGGCCAAGCTCTTGTGATCACAATCCATCAGTGGAGAAATCCTAAATGAGTATCTGTGTATTCAGCAGCACTTGGATATGGGGACCTTTTTGTTTACAGCGTAAGGTCAGTGAGTGCTCAGAGCTATGTCTATGATACTACTTTTTAGTTTGGATTTGTGCACTCCATTTACTTTGTTCCCTTTTTCTTCAACTTGTACTTGGCAGGATGTGCAGAGTTTGTGGTCTTCACTTGCAGGGGAAGAGAGCTGGACTTATTTCCTTGCTTAGCATTTTGCTGTAAGATGCAGGCAAGCCAATTTCTGCCTCTCTTCCACCACCTGCTAAAGCCCTGTTTACTGCCTGCCTGGCCTGAGCTATTGGCCTTTCTGCATGGTGCAGATGTGCCACAAAATTTCAAGAGGACTGCTTTGCTTACTTGTGTACTTTACCCATCTGCTATCTTTGGCAGCTCCTTAGGCCCACGTGGGCTGAGGTCTGTCTAGAACAGCAGCCTCTGGGTGGCTGGATCCCAGTTTGGGTGCCAAACATATTCCTATTCCTCATTAGTGTTTTGCTGAGTTTCTGGGCTGGTGGAAACCTCATGTATTAGGCACTGCTATGTTATTGGTATTCCTGTGGTCAGCCCCTGTACTTGGGGCTTGTCCAGGCACCAGGCAATGGCAAGCCAAACCCAGCAGTGCAGTGCTTTTGTCTTGCTTTTATTAATTAGAGTAAGACACAATTATTAGCAGCATGTTTTTGTTTCCATTTGTTCATTCTGACAGCAACCAAAGGAAGCCATTATCTCTGCAGGAGGATGTTTCAGTGTTATGGTAAATAAAGCTAACAGGATCAGTGCAAAGGAGAGGATCACATTCTCTTAAGGACAGCAATCAATAATCAGGCTGTTACAAGCCAAATCCTTTCAAGAGGCACGATAGCAAGTTCATACTCAGATCATCCTTTAATCTTAGAGGATCACTGACCTCCTTACTGGCTGATATATTTCCTACAGTCTACCTGCTCTGTAACACAGGTGTCTTTGTAAGACGTGGCAGTTCCTTCAGCACCTTCAGACACAAAGAAAGTAAGCTGATGACGCACTCCTGCCCCTTTTGGCCAACACATTTCTGTATGGATTGGGCTAAAGATGGAAGGCCAGGTCTGGACTCGGCACTAGATAATGTTTCACAGCCTTCCCTGCTCCACCAGCCGCAGCAACATTGATGACATCATAAAGTCTTAGAAGCTGTGTGCTCTTCTGGCTCCTAAGGCAGGGAGAGCAGTCTCAGTTGTAACTTTCCTGCAGTGCTTGGCTGCATGAAGACCTGTTCTTCATGTTGACAAATAAAATACTTCAGCAATGTGATGTTGGTTAAAGCATCTTAACATTTTTTTGTGCAACCCTGGAGAAAAATGGCAAGACATATACTGCAGGGTGTTCATTCTTGATATCCCTAGTGTTTTCTATACTCCTCATTTTAGTGTATATCTTTTGATCTTTGCTGTTTGGTGCAAAGGTGTGGGCATTAGGTGAGCTACTGAATTTTATTTTATTAAAAAAAGACGTTTGTAGCCCTCAGGGATTTGCAGAAAAGTTTGAAAATGTGATCATAAACTTCAGGAAACCAGAGTGCAAGTAGGAAAAGCTCAAATGTTTATAATTTTCTTTAAAAAACAGACTGAAATGCCTTGCAGTTTTAAAGCTGTGATTCTCTGGAGCCTGATGCATAATTTTGGAGTATGTGGGGTTGGCAGTGCTGGAAAGGATGCTTTTCTCTCCCCAGATCATATTTTTCTGCTGGGAATTTTAATTACCAGCTTTAACTGTTTCTGCATCTTTTTCTTGGCTGGCCTCTCCTGCAGCTGAGGACCCTCCCCCATCTCCGTGGGCTTGGAAGGGCAACTGGAGGTGGTGACAGTGGCCAGGATTGCCCCAGTGGCAGAGGCTGGGCTGCCCTGCCTGGTTGTGCCTGGCCATGTCCTTCAGACCTGCTGGGCAGCAAAACTTCTCCAAGGTCTTGCAGCCCACTGTCCTGGTGGGGAGGGTCCGAGGAGCTCACCAGGGGCAGCAGCACGCAGTGTCCCCTGCTCAGGTGCAGCTAGGGTGTGTGAACATCTTGGCTTGGAGGACTCTCTCCCACCTGCAAAGCTTGCTGTAGGGATGTGGTCTTCCTTGAGGACCTGAAGGGCAGGGATTCTTTTCCCCCAGGGGCTTGTCTGCATGGCTGGTGACTCCAGTCAGCAGGGCCTCAGTGTGACCCTGCTGTCAGCAGGACACAGAAAGGCACTGTGCCTTCCCAGAAATCCTGCAGGGGTACAGCGACACTGCTGGGCTCTTCCCTCTGCTTCTCCTTCCCCAAGCCACCTCCCCATGGCACTGCTCTTTCATATTTTGAGACAGCACAGTTGATGTTTTTCAGTGCTGGCTTTGCACGTCAGCAGCCATTGCACAATGAGCTCTCAGGGGCCATTTATTTTGCAAGCAAGGGTCAGCAGTGTTTCTGTCACCTCATCAAGAGCACTCTGGGCTCTGGTTGCTTCAAAATGGCAGCTATTGTTCAGTGTCCCATGCCCTGCTTTAAACCAGGCCTCCCCCAGACATGTTTCAATAGCTCTTCTCTGTAATCTATTTATCCCCATGTGCTTTCAGGGGGAGTGGGGAAGGGCTTATTCCTGTTTTAGGGACCAATGCACCAACACGCTGCAAGCAACCCCTTTCTCTGCCTCCCAGCTTTCTGAGGTAGTCCTAATTTTAATCTAGCATGAGCCCCTTGAAAAGCTGGAGGATCTGGAGGCTGGCCATGATCACTGTACCAAGGTCTGTGCTGCATGGGCATGGGCCAGCCCATCCTTTGCAGAATGATGCCTGCAAAATAGGGAAGTTATGATCTGAGTTTATAAAAAATAAAATATCAGCCCTCTGGATAAAGGATTGCAACAATGAGCGGCAATTTGGTTTACAGTTACAGGGTAACCATGGAGACTGGGGGAGCCATTTATTACCTTTGGTAAGAGAATTGGTAAGACAAATAGGAAACTTCAGAGGCCACAGACTGGCTGGGTGAAGTCCAGATGCCCTCTCTCAGTGGCTGGGCTTGGGGACTCTGAATGTCAACATGGTGCACCCATATTAACACTGTATATCCATCATTTCCCACAAAAATATCTTATTACACAGAGCTTGTTTCTCCACCCCTCTATTGTAAGCACTTGTGGGTTGTGTGGGTCCTGTGGAACCAACCTTAGCTAACCCATGCCATCCCTAACTAATCTTTCAGGGCTTTGATTGGTTTTACATTTTCCCAGCTGGGCTGAGTGCCCTTCCAAAATGTCAGCCTGATCCCACCCATGCTAATTTACAGTCCCTGAGAAATACAATTGTAACTATTTCAATTACAAGAGACCTCGAGACCATAAATGTCTCCAAAGTTGTGAAGAATGCCCCAGTCTAGAACCATAATCATCCTGCCTACCTAAATTTTTCCCATTATGTTTTCCTGAATCTGCCTGCATCTGATACTGCAGCTGGAATGATGTATTCCATTCCATATGTACTTCCAGCATGTGCACATCTGCATGGCACTCTGTCTGCTTCCCCTGATATGATGTCCACACTTCCAGACCATACTAGGACTTCTTTCTCCCACTAAGGCTTCTCCTTAGGCAAACACCTCTTTTGGTTTGTCCTGTTTTTCCCTGTATTTGCTCATCCACTTTGAAAACGAGCTCTCCATAACCCAGGATATAATTTGTGCTTGTTTTGGGCTGGTTCAGGGTTTTGCTAGCAAAGAGGGCACAATTCTTGCAGGTTCTTAGGACAATGTGCTTTATTTCAGGCACAAGCAAACCCATTGCACTTAGCATGTGCAGTGCTGCATTCACCTACAGAGGTATATAAAGGGTAATGATAATGTTGCCCAGAAGGCTAACACATCAAAGGCCAAGGAGCAGTTAAAATGCATTATGAGCTGTTGGCAGTGATTGTGGGGGGTATTCGTGTGTTGCTGATTTGGATGTCCTGAGTAAATGAAAACCCTCTGGATTAATTGCTACACCAAAGAGATTTGGAGGAAAATGGAGGCTGATGGAAAATGACAAACAAGGGAAAACACAGATAGCTGTGGGGCACTGCTGATTAACTTGCAGCTCCCTACTGTGCCCTGGAAAGCCAGGCAGAGCTGGGGGTGCCCCACCAGCAGCTCACCCAGCACTTTGGTGGGAGTGGACTGAGCCCCACAGGCAGCATCTGCAGCACTGCTATTTCAGCACAGCCAAGTGGGTAGTTAGAGGTGAGACTTACCAGGTGTCTTGTGACACCTGGACACCATGGGACAAGGGTTTAATTACTTTTAATGTGGGGTGCTGGGGGAGGGAGAGTAGGCCGTGTGGTGCCTGGTGTCACAGAGCAACTGAAGCTGGGAACTTCAAAATGATTTGCACAGAGTCTGCTGGCTGAATCAGATGACAGCCAGAACTGAACGATATGCTCCCATCTGCAGCTAGGATACCCTTACTCCAACTACTGTTTTGTGGTTTATTATTAACGCTTCAATTTTACATAAAAGGCATCTAATTTAAGTGCTACACTGGCAGCCATACAAACTCCAGTCGTGCCAGCTCTCTCACAAACTAATCGAGCAGCTGGAGCAGGAGCACTCAACACAGCACCAGGTAAGTCATGCCCTTGCAGACCACCTGCCTAGTGGTTGGGGCAGGTATCCTTGTGCTGAGGACAGAAAGCAATTGGGGGTGTTTCATACATTCACACTGGGGCTGCAAAAGAAGGTCCTTGTCTTCTTTCTAATCAGCAGCTGTGTTCACCAATGAGTTTCTACAAGAATTGTGCCAAAGCCAACCTGCCACGGCTTGTGCTGGTATCAGTGATCTCTCATCTGGACATCACATGGTTCGTCCTGTCAAGTACTTCCTCTGTCTTGTCATGGTCTGACCTACTCAATGCTGACTCTGGAAGAGACATTTTCTTACTGCTAGTCTTGACTAGACACCTCCAGTTTGAGTGGTTTTCTGTTCTGTTCTACCAGATCCTCCTGCAGCTCAGGAGTTTGTTTCATTCCTGCACTCATCTCTGCACTTTGTATATTTCTCTCTCGCAGACTTGAGGAATCCTTGTCACAGAAAGAAAAGCACAGAAGGTGATATGCTTCTGGTCACCTGGTGATTTACGAAGTCTCTTTCTTCTTTCACTGTCATTTCAGTGCATGGAAGAGGGGAAGAATGAGGCTGCTCTAACTGGCAGGTTCTCCTAACCATGTGTCCTTCCAGTAGCTATGTGGGTGTGATGGGGATTGAAGGTAAAACAAAACAATTCCAGAGGGGTCTTTCTCTGTCCTTTTCCTAAATAAAATTATAAGAAAAGTAGTGGAGTAAAGTTAGCAGAAAGACAGAGAAGGAAAACTGCTTGCACAAGTAGGATTGCTCCTCTCCCCAAGACCTTGACCCAAGTCTCTCAGGCTCCCATCTTGTCTCCCAGGTCATTGTCACAGATTGTTTACAATGTGGCCCAGTTCTGCAGCCTCTCTCACTACCCATCCCACTGTCCTTCTGCTGGCACTCTCCTCTTCTGTGGATGTCACAGAAAAAAAATCCTCCCTTCTGCTTGTGTCTGGGGGCATTATGGCAGGGTGGGTGAGCACATTTTTAATATAGTGAGGCCATGAGAATGAGCATCACCAACTCTTTTTTCTGACATGATTCTGAAAAATTCCTTGCTTTTCCCATAAATCCAAGACATATATAAAGAATCTGTTTTTCGTTTTAAAGCTGAAGGCAAGCATTAATTTTACAATCTATTTTTAAAGCAAATAGCATTGTAATTTATAATGTTATACTGAAGTTTTTGAAGTGCTCTCATCCTTGGAAAAAAGGAACATTTTTGGTGATTAATGATGAAGTGTTTTCTAAAGGTGACTGAGCATAGCACAAAGAGTCCTAAATATATTTATTAGCTTATCAAATGTAATTAATTGAATTTGGTTGCTAGTGACTATGACTTTGCAAGTGAAAAGCACTTTTGGTTAGCTAGACAGTTTCTAAAAGAACAAAAATTCAACATTAAAACATATGCAGCTTACTGAATAATTGTATTATTTGTCAGACTAGCAGAAGTATCATCACCGAAGTGCTCCCAAATGCCAAATTGGGTAATATACATAATTAGGCCCCATTTGATTAGATATGTGCCCATGGTAACAACCACACTCAAGATCCATATATTAGTACAGTCCTGAAATAATCTTCAAGGGGGATGATCTGAAGCTTCACTGAGGAGACTTTTGGAACATAACCTACACACCAATTTTCTCTGTTCCTGTAGTTCTTCCTTATCTTATTATCTTCTATTTTTAAAACAATGCATACCTTGGTTTTCAAAGGTGATATACTGCTTCCATGAAGTGTCAGTACACTTTTGTCCCTACAAGGAATATCTCTTACTCATCTTCATCACATTATAAAGCCGAAAACCTCCCTATATTTAGGGATGAAACCCAGCAACTGGCAAGGCTGCTGCAAGCTGTTTCTAGGAGGTGGCAACAATCATCACCTGGAAGGCAGCCCATCTCAGATCCACTCTCCTTTTGCAGCCTGGGACAGCCCTGTGATGGATAGTCTTCTGCATGTTCTTTTAGGCTTTTGCAGAAGCCTTGTGAAGAAATTGCAAGGTCTCAGCAAGAAACTGATTTTGCATCAGATACAAGCCTCAGAGAGCCTGTAAGCCCTGAGGGACTGCCAACCCACAGGGAATGAGTTCAGAGGGTACTGTCTGGGCAACAGTGGAACACTAGAGAGTGTTTAGCTGTAGATGCAATATGAATTGTCCCTGCAGTTTATTTTTACATGCTTAGAGGGTGAATGAGTTTGGAAGTCTTGGAGAGATTAAGAGAATTAGCAAAATTAATTATTGTTATGCATTATTTATACAAAAAGAGGAAAATATATCTCCTAGTGGAACATTATGTCCAGGGATGATGATAGGTGCTGCTTTTGCAGAGATGCCAGCTGGGAAATATTTAAAATAAGTAACGAAGAGACCAAGATACAGAAAATTCCCCCAGGTTAAGGTACCAGGGAAAGACTGGTCTATAGCAGGGAAACCGAGGCAAAGGGTCCTGAGAGTCTGGTAGGAGAGGAGCATGGAATCTCAGTCCTGGCCAGTTTGGTCTAGAGGGCTAAGGTGTATGTGGCTGTATGGTCATGTCAGCTACCCCACCAGTGAATGAGAGCCGCAGTGGATCCCTTACAGTGTCCTCACCTTACAGGAACAAGACAGGACCTGGCACCAGGGGACTCTAAAGGTATGTCATGGAGAGGAAGTCAACACTGAAAGAGTGTGAAAAATAAACATGCAAAGATGTTTTAGAATGTCTTTTAGCTTTTTGGAAGAAGAAGGTTATCCTAAGCAAATGGGAAACACAACAACTAAAAAGCTTTGTCAGGCAGAGAGGGAGCACAGGGGAAGATTTTATTTATTCCCTGGTTTAGCTGTTACTTGGCACACAGAACTCCTGGGAGCACCTTCTGTAAGGGGCCAGTGACACAGCCACCCATATTTGTAGCCCTCAGGTGGACCGCAAGAGCACTGTAGGAGTGTCCATACAAAGTTGTCAAACTGTTACTGGATGCAGCGTTAGGATTACACTTACTGAGGTGAAAGTAGATACCTAGATCCACCTTTGGCACGCAGTGCATGATTAGGAGCATGTCATCTTTCTCCATATTAGCAAGTTCTTAACTATGCTCAGGGGAGAGGATCCTCAGAGATATAAATTAACATCACAGGTCAAATAACACCGAAGCTGTGAAATTCCTACACCCTTCCCTCTTTTAAGTATGTGCTGTTTTTAACACTCGTTCCCAAAACAGGAGATTATTCAAACCAGTTTCTTGTTATTCACATTAGCACTAAACTATGAGGACTGAAATCAGTCAGACCAAACCCTGGTTCTGCCCTTGAGGAGAGCAGGAGGACTCTAACCTGAGTTGTGTGTGAACCCTGTGGTGATGGTAGTGATGGCTGTGCCAGCTCTAAACAACCAGTTTTTAAGGTATCTTGTGGACAGCCACCACCTGTATTTGACAGTGCACTTGTACTAGATATTCCCAGGCACATGGGACCTCCTATAGACTGAAGGGCATTCTCTGGTCATGGGGCTGGAGGCCTGGCATCTCTTTGGTGGTGAAAACATCCCTGAGAGAATCCTGGGTGCCAGCACTGAAAGGCATGATGGATGTGCTGTGTGTAGGAGTGCGAGTGCTCATACACACATGCATGTACAGACAGTACTGGTCCCTCCTGTGATAAATGCCTCTAAGTACAGCTTTGTGAAATTTTGAAATTCTGTTTTTCAGAACAGAACAAACTGGGGCAAAAAATAGGAAAAATTGTTTCCTGGAGTTATAACAGTCATGTTCAGAAATGTTTCCGTGTTCTGTTTTGACATTTCTTTGGATCAAAGTGAAGCATTTTGACATTTCTGAGGTAGGAATGTCTTGTTTCAATTTGCTGAACTGACATGAAATGTTTAGTTTCAAGTCTGCTTAACATTAAAATAGGCAGTGCCTTTCCTTGGGTTTGGGTCTCATTCTCTCCACTGGGCTGTGCTCCCTGGGAGCTCTGCCCTGCTCCCATAAAGCTTGGGCAAGGTCCACGTTGTTCTCAGTGAGCGCTCAGCCACAAGGCTCATGCACAAGAAAAAAAAGAGGCCTTTTTGGGAAAGTTCCTTTCCATGCTGAACTCAACTGAAATGAAAAAAAATTGTGGCAGTTGAAGCAAAGTGCTCAGTTCCAGCTCACTGCGACAAAACATCATTTCTTCTCAGCAGCATCCCTGTCTTCCCACGGGCCCTTTTTGTTTTGCAGAAACTGTCTTCTGATTAAAAAAGTTCCCCCAGTGAGTGCCCACTTGATGTTGATGTGATCTACACCAATAAGCTCCAGGAGGTCTGCAGGCTGGACCCTTGGATGTAGTGGAGGAGCTGCCCTTTGGTGTTGGTTGAGCAGATTTCCCAACAAGCTAAAGACCCTAAAGACCCCATTTGCCTGCTTGGGGGCTGGTTGGGGCTGGGGCAGCCTCTGGCTTGGCTGCCCACAAGGGAGGTGAGGGGGCTGCAATAGGGACAGGAGTATCTCCTGGGAATTCAGCAGACTCTGCTCTTTTCTGCAGGAGGCTCTAAGGTCTTCCTAGGATTTCTCATGAAATTTATGTAGAAGTCAGATCAGAAGTTGCTTTGGTTCATTCTCAACAGCTCTTTATGGGATGAAGCAGATCCTACTACTTACTGTGAGGGATAATTGAACTCTTTGCCCTCCCCCTTTCCTGGGCAACAGCTTCAAAAGATCTCTGATTTTGCTCACCAATCAAGCAATCTCATTTGCAAAACAACTGCAAGGGCCTTGCAAAAGCAGAAGGACAGCTCCTTTGTTAACTAGTGCCTTTTGGTGACACAAAGGAATCATAAAGGTGATGGAGCTGCAGACTGGACAGCCACGTTTCCTGGACTGTGCAGGCTGGCTTCCCTCCCCCTCCCAGCTGTAATTTCAGACCCCGAGTCAAAGGATTATGCAAGGCTCGAGCCCAGTGAGAACAAGGTGCACTGCAACTATTCTTATCTCCAAAAATTATTCCTGGCTTTGCTTTGAAATCTGAACCAGGGTTAATTTCTCTCCCCCTTCCCCCCATCTGTTTCCTCTCTTCTTTCATGTACCTATTTGCATAGACTGTCATCGTTAGAATTTCCATTAAAATTGAAAGCCTCCTTCCTGCATGTCACCTCTCGCAGCCTTCTTCCGCTTGCCCTGTGTGACTTTTGGAGGGCTGGAGAGCAAAGGTCCTGTGCTAGAATCGCCTCCCGAGCTCTGCGTTCCCCCTGCCCTCAGTCCTGCTCCTCCGTTGCTATGGGAACACCCATCAACTTGGGAGTGCCAGAGAAAAAGAACAGAGAGTTATCTTAATTGTTTAATGATTGATTAAGATATGTTTACTGAGCACTTCAAAACAGTGCATAATTTTGTGAATTGTTTATTAACTGGGCAAGTGGTGTAATTTGCTGAACATCCTCCACTCTCATTGTTTCAATGGGAGAAAAGGATGCTAGGCAGCTTGCAGGTTTTGTAATAGTTATATTACTAACAGTACTACTAGTTCTGCTTCAGGAAAATAAAGAGCCTTCACCTCAAGTTCTCATAGGCAGGGCTGCTCTCAACACCTGCCACTAAGGCTACTCTAACACCTCCATTATAAAGACCTATGTTCAGCTGTTCTTTCGCAAGTTTCACCCACCTGGAAAGGATTGAAGTTACTTCTCCTAAAGGCTGAAGAAAAAGAGGAGGCAGAGAGTGCTTGCAGCTGGTGGTGAAACATGGCAGGCTGGTATGGGAGCCTCAGCTGCACCACTCTGCTGAGTGATGGTGGTTTAGCCAGAAGACCATGGGAGGCCTTTTAATAAAATTTGTGTGCTCTGTACCTGTGGTATCAGGTTGGAAGGACTGTGTAAGCAGGCTCTGTCAGCTGATGAGGAAGAATGGGACGAGGAGCATGGAGCTGGTGTTGTGGGGTACAGCTGTGTTCCCACACCCAGTTGGGGACGCCAGCTAGACTGACATCTGTTGCCTGTGCTGGTTATAAACCCTGGGCTCTACCCAGCCAGACCCAGGTAACCTGCTGAAGACAACCTCTGCATCTCCAGCTCCTAGGGCCTTCTTTGGGTCTGACCTTCCCCGGTACCTGACTGCTCTCTGGTTTCTTCCCTCTCCTGTTAAGAAGCTGCGACTCTTGCACAGACGGAAGCAAGGTAAATGTGACTGGCCACCTGAAGAGTCTGTGTCACTAAGCATGGGAAAGTGTGGGACATGCAGCACCCACTGCTCTGCTTAGCTTGAGAGCTAAGACTTACAGTCAGCATGGTTTTGATGTGAGCTGTCATGCGCTGTGGAGACCAGTAGTGCTGGTACACCCTCAGAGCCAGGCCTGATGTAGGTGAGGCAGGATAATGCGATAGAATACAAGCAGCTGATGAAAGCTGGTGCTCCCTGCCTGACTCAGCCAGGCTCCTTACCTGAATAAGGCCTGCAAAGCCATGGGTGCTGTGGTGGAGGATGATTGGGAGGGTAATAATTCTAGCTGGTGCTCTTAGAAGGGCTGTTTTGCCCAGATGCTTGGTATGAAGCACTGAAGACTTGTGATGCCATGGGATAGATGTTGATCAGGTGTGTGATGTGTACAGCTCCCCAGCTTTTAAGTGGAATTACAGAATGAATAAGGAGACTTGCTAAATGAAATAAATTTTACCTGGATTCACACTGGTATTGAGTATCAAAACCTTGTTAATTTTAAGGACTCTTGGACTTCTCAGCCCCTGTGAATCCATCTTCTGTAGAGCAATCATCCCATAAAGGTGCCTGCACATATGGCAGCCACCCTTCAGGTTTTTTTATGGAGTTTAAGTATGGATTGTTGCAGTAGCTGTATTAGGTTTTTATTCTGTAGTAGTTCAGCACTAGAGGGAGATGTAGCACGTGCTTTACATCAGCAGGTTTCCTACATGCACGCAACAATATTTTACAGTAGTGTTTATGAGGAGGCTGTTTCTTTAATTGCCAACATAAAGATTTTTGTCTTGCAGGGGCAATTTTCTTGCATAGGATAAAAATCCGAAAGGCTGCTATTTGCAAAGCCTTAAAAGACTGTGCTTGTAGTCAATTAATTTTGTTATGTTTCATGTGTGTCTTGGATATTGGGGCCTCAGAACTTCAGGCGATTTTCAGGGGTTTTTTTGTTTTTTGTTTTTTTTTTTTGTGGATGGCTGACATGAGCAAACAGAGGTTGCTCTTTAGTTTGGCTGTAGCTCTAATCCAGGCTGCTAGCTGGAAGGGTCTGAGCTCTGCCCTTCTTACCAAGGGGACACTTCATGTGCTATGCGGTGGGAGTGCAGTCTGTTGTGGTAGTGAGTCCTGCAAGTAGCTGAACAAAGATGTAAAGCCAAATCTACCCAGCTTGGAAAGCTGCAAGTTTCTATCTTCAGTAAAAATGGCCGCTCAACTTTGAAGAGGTCCCAGTAATAAAAACCAGTTGTCCACTTCATGCATGAGCAAAATACTTGGCAAGAAAAGCTGCTGCCTTGAGGTTTTGCAGAAGCTGGTCAAATTCCTGTCCTCTTGTTTTCCTTCTCATCTCCAGTGAGCGATTCTTATTCCATGTTTTACGCAATAGTGCAGGAGTGTGCCAGTGTGAGGAGGTGACTTGCTAGCCTGTTAGCCAGGGAATTTCTCTGTGTGCCTTTGGGTATGATACTTTGTGAGAAGAGCAGCCAGACTGGTGTATGCCCTGTATATGCACAAACGTCGCTGTAGGAGAAGGTGAGAATGTCAGTTGCTGAAGAAAACCTATATTCAGGCCAGTGGCTAAAGACTCTCACAGATCCAAATTTTGGCAGTTTGCTCTATGATCTATGGAAGATCATCATGTGTGCCCCCATGCCCTCCTCTCCTTTCTGCTGCTTGTACCCTGGAATTGCATACGGCTGTGGTTCCCACCTCGGGCTGAGAGAAATGTTGGCTAGCCAGAAAAGATGTCCCCATTCACATTTCCACACAGAAACTTTTCTTTCTCTACTTTTAGTGCCTGTAATTACTTCTTTACCCTAGTGCCAGCAATCTTCCATCAGGCATCGTTATTAATGGAGAGAAAAGAGAAGGGAAGGGAGGGAGAGAAAGAGAGTGCCACAAAACTTAATTTAATCGCAGCACCCCATGCTCAATTTAACAGACACAACAGCTCAGAATGGGGTCCCTGTGCAACGGGAGGGCAGGCAGTGGAGCGTCCCTGGAAAGAATTAATTGTGGATGACAATGTGTAAACAGTGCAGATGAATAGGGCATGCAGGTGTGAGGCACCGGGGCCATCCCAGGGACTTTTTCACACGAATTTCAGCTCCTTCACTGCTGACCTGCTCCCGAAAACGTGATTAGTGTCGGCGTTGGGAAACCATTCAGGGTGTCAGGATTTGGCACATATTAACTAGCCCTGGGGAAGAGGGGAGGGAGCACATGGGGGCTATGAAAGGAGGAAGTCTGGCGGACAAGGGGATTGTTAAAGGGCTAGAAAATCCTCATTGCTCTGAGGTGCCCTTGCTGCTTGGAGGAAAATGGAAGGGAGCTGAAGCAGCATAGAACTCCAAGGGACTCTAGCCCTTACTGAGCTATGAGGAAAACAAGATAATGCATTGTGGAATACTTTTCTTGGAGTGTCTGTCATAAATACTAGCAATGTTTGTACTGATGATTTTTCTTGGCTGTGGCTTTCCCAGTTCTAGACACTTCAGCTTGAGAGACAAACAGTCAAAACAAGCAGGAAAGTTAATAGCACAGCAGTGCTGAGAACAGGAAATATCTCCTGGGTATCACATGCAGGTTGTTCAGAAAGCAAAAATTCTGCTTCATAATTATGTGCTCTATATGTACAGTGATACAGACAGGGGGTTCTACAATGGGCCCAATTTACCAAGACTGAGGTCTCTTAAATTATCTCCCTTGTGCCAGCCTGGCTTTCTGCATCCAAGAAAGGGAGTTATATGCAGAGAGTAGACAAGGTTACTGATACCTTTTCATAAGAATGATGCAAGGGGAAGCATGGAACTTGATAAGGACTACCATAAATACCAGTGCCTCTGCTGGATTCCATTATGCTCTTTCTTCCTTGCTGGAAATCCTTTCCCTGCCTGTCTTGTGACTTGGGCAGCACGGCAAGAGTGCCTGTGGAGATGCACAGCTTTGTGCTCCCTAGACCACTGCAGCCCAAAGACTTGGGTCTCACATCATATAACAAAAATAAAAGTTACTCTAATTGCAAACATACTTGTGGATGTGAAGGTGAGGTTGGATTCTTGCTGGCCTGGGTGATGAAAAAGGGTATAGCCATTGGTGCTGGTTTGGCAGTGCAGACGTCTGTGTGGGTGGCAAAGTGGATCTGCCCCTTCCTAGGCTGTTTCAGCTTGGAGAGGTGGAATAGGTGGTGAGGGAGCGACAGGAAATATCATCACAGAAACCATGAAGGCAAGTGTAGAAATCCCACCTCAAAATCAGAAATGCACTTAGTCGCTGTTGGAAAATTACCTACTTATTTTGCTTAGTAACTCACAATTATATGGCAGACTAGCTCAGCATCCCTTTGAGAAAAGGCTGGTGGTTGCTATTGTTGCCTCCAAGGCATATTGTGGGGCTGAGGGAAGACAGAAATTCTGTGCTTGGGCAGTGGAAGTTATGCCTTTAGTCCTGATTGTGGCAATTGGAGATGATTTCTGTGGTAAATCTCTAGAAAATAGCAATGGTTGTGTGGGGAAGGTACTCCTTAAGCACTGAAGTAACCTTGCAATGCTTGTATGCTCAGTTAAATTGCTGGCAGAAGGGCAAAACTCGATTGCCGTTAAGCCCAGTGATATATAGATTCATAAGAAATAATGGCACAGGCTTTATGCAGTACAAGCCTACAGAAAGCCTATGTTGAATTGTGTTAGTTCAGGTGTGGAGGAGATGGGGCTAAGGGAAGGTCAGTAATTTGCAAGCAGTGAAAATGGGACAGCTGAAGAAAGTGAGGATGTGTGTCCCCAGTCAGCTGTGTTAAACTTAAGACCATAGCTCTAGCTTGAAATTTTACAGAATTTTACAGAGGGCCTGGCCAGGGTGATGATGAAGCCCAGGGCTGGGCTCCTGGGCAGTGTCATCTTTGCAAAGGTGCTGGATGAGTTGTGGTGCAGCTTCTAGGCTGCAGAAACTCTTGAATACAAGCTCAGTGTGACTGTAAGTTGAGTGATGAATTTACCCGCAAAAATTTGAATGGTTTACCTTAGAATTCCTGATGCTATTCCCAAATTATTGTGCAGTTCATGCTGCACTTCTTCTTAGTGCTTTTTTCCTCACATCAGGAGCACTTTTTCAGGCCCATCAGATTATTGATCTAGTTTAGACCCCCAAGCATCCTGAGCCATGACTTCTGATCCATCCCACTGAATAACCAAGGGAAGAGCTCTGATCTAAAAGCAGATATCGCTGAAAATCAACTTGGTTGCCTGACTTTTCTTTTTCATGTGAGAATACACTTGATGTGACAAGAGGAGAAATGTACCCTTCTCCAAAACCAAGGCAACAATATTGAAAAATCCCAATAACCGTGGGAAAAATATCTCTGAGGTGGCAAAAGAGATGTGGCTTAAAATTAAATAAAGAGTCAACTGGATGAGCAGTTCAAATTGTGTAGCATTCTTAATGGTTCATTTGCCCAGGTCTGCTAAAGGTCCCTAGCTTTCTCTTGCTTTCCCACAAACACTTCTGCAGTTGATATTGGTTACCATATCTGATGACTTTGATGATATACTGATGATATACATGAGCTTTGCACATGTTTCTGTGATGTGAGAGAGCTTTCAGCCCCTTGCCAGTGCCTCCGCAACACTGGAGTTTTCCAAAGTGTTCTTAGATCCAAAATCTAAGTAACTTACTTTCCTTGTAGGAGGCTGGAGCAAGAAGTGCTTTCAGAAGAGGTTAACAGCAGGGGGCAAAGAATCAGGAGCTCTGAAGTGAGATGGAGCAGGCCGCCCTAGGAAAGAAGACCAAAAGCTCAGGATGCATAGGGCTACTGGCACCAGGCTAGGAGAAACCCTGGATCTGCCAGAGGAAGGAGACCCAGGAACATCGAGAAAATGCTGCGAGGGTGAATTCACTGCTCAATATTCAGGCCAGTGAGAGATATCTCACAGCTTAGTCTCTGTGGGGTTGTTCATCACCTTTTCTTAGGTGGTCTGCTTGTAAGTAGTGCTGTCTGGCTGCAGCACAGAAATGCAGTGGTATGGCAACACCGATGGGTAATCTGAGATACAATTAAATGTTGTCGATCTTAAAGACGTGATATATTTCTCTCAAGCTGGAGATGAGTTGACTAATGTCTGTAAAATAAGTCTGTATCAAACCTTCAGCCAATAAGCAGATGAAGTACATTCTGAGTAACTTGCTTTTTTCTGACAAGTTTTTGAAGTCTGCATTTATAGCTTCTGCTGGGAGTACTTGCAGAACTTCTAAACATCACTTCACAGACAGGCTCATTGCATATTTTCTGTTTCCTGATCAGTGCCTACACTAAGGCAGAGGACATGCAATACTGATTTCTCAGTGCAAATGGTTTCCCTGGAAAATATTTTTCTTGGGTGTAGATCATGAGTTTGAAGGTAAACAAGGCACCTTCTTTAGTTCCAATAGTTTATCTGTATTAACTGAAAACCAAAAAACCACTTCATCCTAGCTGTTACACAGTGGTGGACGGTTGTTAATGCCATCCGCTCTGGAACAGGCACCAAACTGGTTATGCTGGGATGCTCAATCTGTCTGTCCAGCTAGTGAAAGCTAATCCCCTGCACTGCCAAGCCCTGTCCTCTGGCTGGGGTGGAAGCAGCTCTGTTTCCAGTGGCATGGTGGGAAACACAAGGTTTTGGTTCATTGGTGGTTCCATCTGCAGTGGTCAAGCATAGGGCTGCTTGACAAATGCTCCCAGGCACATGAGTCGTGTATCTTATTATCCATTTCTGTGTTCCTTGAACTCTTTCTTTACCACCCCTGCATCTTCATTTCCGTTCCTCAAGCGAGACAACCTGCACCTAACTAGTTTTCCCTTGTAGTCCTGGTTTTGCCATATATCCATTTCTGAGTTCGCTATTTCTGATGCTGCTAACCAGGTTATCTCAGGCTTATGTGCTATTACAGGGATGGTTACCAGGCATGCTGGCCTGGCAAGGGCCCATTTCCCAGAATGTCCCCAGTGCTCCGCTCCAGCTGTCTTGTGGTTCAGCTGTTGCTCACACATGCTCTCTGTAACCACATGAGGGATCCAGCTCGCCCTCACAGCACCACCTGTACCTTTTGCCAACTTCTCACAATATTCCCTCTCACATTCAGCTTTCCACGTCACGTCCACTTTCTTGCCCGTTAGCTTCCAGACTCTTTCCAGGTAGCTCAACCTCAGGCCATGGCACAGCTGGCAGCTTGATGCCTATGGTGTTAGCCCCATCTTCCTGCCTGTGCAGTTGTTATTTGCTTGTAAATGATCCATATGAAGACTCTTAATATATTTATTGGATGACATAAATCAACTTGTTATGAAAAGCCTTGCCTTTTTGAGGGTATATGACAAAAAAACCAAGGCAGAGGTCCTGTCGAGCACTTGTACGTTCTGCCTTCCAGCTAATGCCAAAAGCCAGGACTGTTTAATAACAAAGTGGACTCAAAGAAGGTGGTCGTGAAATGTTTGTGGATGTCCTTGCGTATTCCTTGGCAAGTCTATGGTATCACCTCTAGTACCCTGAGGGTGGTGAAATGATTCAGCTTGGTTGTTTCTTTCACACCTTCAAGAACGTGTGAGGTGTCATTTTGGAACTGCTAAGCAATGCTGGATGCTTGCCCAAACAAAATTGCTGGCCGTAGGAACAGTTGAAGTCCTTATGAAAGAGGCTTGGAGAAGAGGGTGCGAAAGCAGCCAGTGGCAAAAGCACCCATGAGGTGTTTGCCTGTGTCTCTGCCCTTCCCTCAGCACTCCAATTTTGCCCCTCTGCTGAGCCTCAGTGGAACCAATTCCTCCTGCCCAGCCAAGGGCAGGAAGAATTTTTCTCCATTCAGAGGTGCTGGGTGAGCTGAAGCACCTGCAGCCACACTGCTTGCTCCCAAGAGACACAACTGCTGCAGCTCTGCTCTCACCCTCCTGCTATCCACCTGCTCACCTCCACTCCTGCTGGCAGCCACAGACCTCTGCTGGGCTTTTTATGCCCTGAAGGTTGGTGCACCTGGGGAAAGATCCTTTATGAGATGGACTCTCATGTGTCCTGGACATGAGGACCACAATATTTGTAATAAGGTAGAGAACCTGTTGCAAGGCTACAAATGAGTAGGCGATCCACACCTGAGGGGAATGGGTCCACCTTAGTTTTCTGCCTTGAAAACTAAGCTGAGTGCCCATTAGATTTGTATCCATCCATAGGCTTCAAATGGGTTGCAGCAGCATCATTGCTTAAATCTTCATGTTGCAGACTAAATTCCTACTGGATTAAGCCTATTAGAGAATATGAGCTCTTTATGCACAAACAGTCTGTTTGACCTCTGTTTGCATGGCAAGATTTTGACCTGAAATTATTTCCCAAATATGTTGGGTTACTGTGTACCCTAGGTAATAATAACATAATTTATATTATTACTTTTAAAAGCCAGAGAAATTGTTTTTTTTTTAAGAGAAGGTAATGTTTAGAGAGAGAGTTAGATGCTGAAAGATCTGAAAATCTCGTAATAGAAATACAGAGAAAGCTCTTTTTAACCACACCAAAGAGTCTCATTCTCTTCATAATTTGAGCACCTTTGTCTTCCTTTACATATATAAAAGGTGAAGTATTTGGCTAGTTCCCAGCCAAGACTGCACACCCAGGATTCCACTCAGCTTCTCCACTCCAGTCATGCACACAGTTTTACCTGTTTTGCCAATGAAGGAACTGGTGGGCTGTGCAGTCTTGGCCTTGCCAATGCTCGGCCTCAAAAATTTGAGTGGTTAGATGTTGGTGGCCACACTTTGGGATGGCTGCAGAAAGTCTGGCTGAAAATGTTTACTGAAAAATGTATGAGGATCAGTCCTCTGACAGCATATACATTTCTGCTCTACCAACTAAACTTACTGAAGAAACAACCTTTTTTCTTTAATACGTGGTGCCTGGCAATGTATCTCCATCTTTGGGTCACATTCAGGAGACAGTATTACTGCAGACAATGAGAAAGGATATTTTACAGCAGGCCTGATGGCTTGTATAGATATTCAGGGCCAGACCAGAGATCAATGTCAGTATCTGGCTCACCTGATACTGCCAGAACCTGAGACAGTCCCATGGGTGCCCCTAGCAGTGATGTCCTGTCGGAGCTTTTGGGAGCCCAGAAGGGACTTCTAGGCTGATTCAGGTATCAGAGGGTTAATCCACCATTAGTAAAAATGGTCGTGTTGCACATATATGTGGGAAATGGCTGTCTCTCTGGGGAAGGGCAGCTCCACCACTGGGTAGCTGGCATGTGAACAAACTCTTTCTGTACCTCAAAGGTCAAGAGAGGCCTGTGGTTCTAATATAATGCCAAAAGCTTGTTTTAATAAATGGAGGATACTCTGAAAGCTTTGTTGTAGGCCTGAGGCAAAAATAGTGCATGCTTTGGGGAGGACATGCACAGTCCAGAAACAATGGAGGTTCTTCACAAGAGTGGGGCAGGTCCTGTGTTGCCAGTGAGTCCCTGCACCCACATGGGTATTGTCACTATCACCTACCTGCCTCTTCCCTAACAAGCAGTTTTGTGGAAGAAAAGTCTCTTTGGCTGTGCTGGAATGACATGGGAGCTTATTCCTTTGGCAACCCAGGAGAATTTCTGAAGAGCTTCATGGACTGTGTAGATCAGGAAGAGAACTCTGTAATGAACACATTTCAGGAAATCTGCGAGTTCTGAGGAGACCATAGGTATGCCCCGCAAGAGGTCTCTTTTTTATGTCAAGTAGCACATTCTGTGAGGACTCTTGTTTTCTAAGGAGCAGTCTTTGGCAGAGGTGCCATATGCATGGGGCTCTGGCATCCACCTGCTGTGCTGCTAAAGCAGGTGTGTGTATTTGGGAGGCATTTCTACACACACACAGGAGGGTGCTTGTACACAAATGTATATGTTTGTCTCTTATGTGGCTGTGTTCCTTTGAACTGATCCAGTATCACACTGAAGCGAATGAAAGGTGGGTAAAGCCTACAAACCTACTCATGGGAGTACCAATTTGCATGAGCACGTCCTTGTTTTGAAGCAGACTACTGTTCTCAGCAGACTGCAGCCTTTTCCAATTCTCCTTTTGTATTTTTCGGTGTAAAAACACTGCATATACTTTGCCTCTCTGAGGTGTTTCTTGCGATACAAGGAACACCTCTTTCTCAGTGCTTTATGCAGCCTTAACACCTGAGGAAGCAAATGGCAGGCTCTGAAGACTGATGGTGCTCAGCACACTCCTGGGAAGTCTTCTTGATCAGCCCCATAAGCTGTGTTTTCTCTTCCTGCTCTCCACTTTATGCCCAGTATGTATTACACTTGCCCCAGCTTTGCAGAGATAATTTGCACTCTCCTAGTTCATTAGCTGCTACCCCCTCCTGTCCATGGGCAAAAAAAAGCCCTTACTGTTCAAAAGAACACATGCAGCAATCATTAATGCTGACCCTAATTGTGCCAATTCAAACCACTCAATAGCTCTAATTAAAACCTCTCTTGTGCAGGGCATTGAACAGTAACAAAACTGTCACCCTGAACAATCAAATCATGGAGCTAAGAAATTTTTTTTCCCCCTGTTGTTCAAATGTTGTTGCTGCTGTTGGAAGGGTCATCTGAAGGGATTAAGTATGGGGCTTTTGTAGCCTGCAAAGTTGGTGGGAGTAGGCGGGGGAATATCTAAACCCAACCAATATCTTTTGGTCACAGTTTGAAATCAGAAGACGCCAACTTTTTTCCAGGTCTCCTTTCATCCACTTTACCCACCCCCATACAGCAAGCAACACCTGCAAAGTAGACAGGCTGTTGGTTATGAGACACATGGACACCACAAGTCAACTTAAACATCTGCAAAGGAGGGGGTGAGGGGGAAACCCAGGCGTTCCTATCCCTACAACCTTGTTTCTCAGGGTCCCTGACTACACTTTCCTGTGCGCCATAAATAACTCTGCAATTACATTAATTGGTTGCATATTTGTTGACACAGGGGTGGACAAGGGTAGGTTATGGTGGGAGGATTTTTTGCTTTCAGTGCAATTTTATACTACTTTCTTCAGATGTGCTTTAATTCCCCACTCTCCCTCCCCCCATTATTTAGAGTTCTCATGTCTTTCAGAATAACTTTATAAGCCTGTGGGTGGGAGGGGGGAGCAGGAAAAAAAGAGCGTTAAAATTAATTTGATGGCACCCATGCACACACATCTGTTCTGCTGTGTTTCCCTAGCAAAGTCTATCAATCAAAAGGAAAAGGTTGATATGTATCACAGTGGGATATTTCAAAAAGCTGGATGCAAACAATTGTGTGCTGGAAGGTTTTATTCTGCTCTGAGTCTCTGACAGGAATCAAAAGATCAAAATGGCATGCACGTACACTTACTTTTTCTTTTACATTTCCCATTTTTTTTAAGAAGGTAGTAAAATTAGTAGAGCAGTAGAGTTAACTAGCAAAATTCCAGTCTCTGTATCTTTTGCTCTGTTTATTGTTGTGCATGTTCTGAAGCTCAAACCCGGGATCACATGTAAGAGCCTGACAATGTTGCAAGCACTTTTGTATCTGTGCTTCTATTTTAGATCATTAGAGGAACACATGCTAGCTCCCTTATGTGGTTCTGGGTTCAAACTACCATCTCTGTGCACTTGGTATGGGGTACTTCATTGAGTCTTTCCTTCCAGTGCCTCCTTGACTTGCTTTCTTTTGCTAGTAGTAATCAGAGTTACAGTGAGAAAGTTCATGGCATGTTGCGTTTCATCTTTCCTCCTTTCTTCTTAGGTGCTGTCCCAGCTGAGAAGTAGGGAGTAGGATGACACCATAGAGCGCTGGCAGTCTGCCTCTTCAAACACCCTGAGCACTTTCTGCTAGAAACCACCTTCCTTGTTTCTTGTTCTGACTGCTGGCTGTGCCCTGTGCTGTTACAACATTGCCTTGTCTCAGCAGCGAAGCCCTTTCATTTAGTGATGGATAAAATAGCCCAAACTTAGAGTAGAGCTTGACTCAGCCTCTAAGTATGCAGTGTTGATTAGTGATGAAGCAAAAAATCTTGATGTATAAAGACACATTCTTTATGTATAAAAGGAACAGGACAAAAGCTAAGAATATTTTTAACACATTTTGAGGTGAAGAGTCTCTTCTTGTGCGAAACTCTGCAAACTTGGCCATATGAGCAGATAGGTTCAGGATATGGTCTGTTTTAACCAGTTTGCCTCAGACCCTGTGAGTACTAGCCCAGAGTCAGCAGGAGAACCACATTCTTTTCTAAAAATGGGTGCATTGCACTGTGATGTGTGATGGTGCTGACCCATTTCTGCCTTTGTGCCACCACTGAGTGGTAATGCAACACTACAGTTTTCAATAGCAATGTGCTCTTACAATGGGATGAAGAGAAATAGGTGACACTAATATATGGCATTCAAATGAGTGCATTTCAGAGCAAGGTCCCTTCATCAGCAGCACTGAAGAGAAGGAACCAGAGCTCTTTGAGAGTTTTGTTGTTTGTTGGGGGCAATGGGACACAGCAAAACATGTCCTATACTTCTTTACACTTGCTCAAGAATGCACAGAGGGGTTTCTGACCAGGTTTAGGTACTTTCAGCCAAGCTGAGAATTAACTCTGGGACCCTAGTATCTTGTCTAGCTTCTGGAAAGCAGCAGCGCTTTTTCTGAGCTGATTCTTGCCTGTCTTCATACAGGAAGCTCTGTGTGTCTCTGTTATCTGTTGAGCTGAGGGTAGGGGATTTCTGCAAAATACACTCCAGTGTAGATTCCCATCGCTTTCTATATGGATCTCCCACGGTCCTGTCTGCCCTTCTGTCTCATTCCTTGCCCCCATTTTCTAGGCAGCAATGCTGGAGTCTACCCTCTTGACTAAGCTGTTGCACTTTAATTTTCAACAGGCCCCTATTGCTCTTGCACCTTGTGTGTGGTCTTTGAACGTTATGTGGCTCGGCAGCTGGGAATAGTGAGTGGGTGGGCAATTTAAAACAGAAAAGACTCTGTATCAGCACAGGGCTGAGGTTTGAACTCTGCTCAGCTTTGGATACGTGTAGCTGGTTCTCAGGGCTGTGATTTAAGTGCCGTTTCGATGGTGTCAGTGTGAAACTTAAATCATTGTTAAGAAACTGGTAGGGAAGAAAAAACAAACTTTGCCTGTCCGATAACGAGTGTTACTCTTGGCCCTGATGAAAAATTGCGGGATCAAGGCATCTTAGAATATATTCTGCTGTTTTGTCACCATTTTGCCTCCACAACTAAGAAGAAAAAGAGTGTCTAATTTGATGTCAGGGTTTCTTTGCTGGAGTATATTTCTGAGCTGTTTCATGCCATTTAGAACACAAATCTGATTCTGAGTTTCCTGAAGATATGGACTGCTAAAGGAGAGAGGCAGATGAGCGGGGTGCCAACCTGTGAGACAAAATACTTCATTGCATTCATCCAAGCATTTCTGTGAGGCAAGGTAAATGTGCTCAAACAACAAAATAGAGTCCCAATATCATAACGTGTTGAGTTTACAGGGCCCAGTCCTCAGTTGCTTCCTTCTTCTTTTTGTTGTTGTCTATGCTGGTGGAAGATCACGTGGAGGGGAGCTCATGCAAGAGACCCTGCCTTCCATGAGCCCTGGCCTGATTCCCACACACACTTCTTTTGCACTTTCTGTGGTGAACTCATGCTGAATGGGCAGAGAGTTCTCATGTATGGGGGATTTACCAGTTTCTCTCTTTTGCATTTGCAGTCCAGAGTACCAAGTCCTCAAAATTTCAGTGCAGAGGTAGTTTTTTCCCCACCCACTTTCCATCTATCCCACCCAGGTAGACAGGATGATCAGAAAGAATCCTTGCCTTGATAAGATTGATAAATGAGGTTGGAAGAGATCTCCTCTTTTCTGGAGTCCATATGGAGTCCAACCCAACTTCAAACTCATAGCTGACAAAATAAAAAAAAAAAATTGGCAAGTCCCTAAGTACTTTTAAAGATTCTAAAGGTTAAAGATATGGTCGATTGGCATTCTGTTTAGAGCCTGGAGTGATGTTATATTTGCTTTACAGAATTCAAAGGAGTGCACAATTAACATTAGAAATCTATTAGATAGATATTTGGAAGCGTCATTCAATTTTCCAGTGCCACATATATACCCATCATTCATCACCACTGCATTGGGCCTCATATTGATTTTTAGCATTATACCCTATAATTTGTGAAACATAAATAAGAGTAAAAAGGCCAAAAAATGAGAATATCCTTATTTTCAAAGAGTTGGCAGATTACAGACTAACATCAGCTATGTCACTGTAGTGGTTCCACCCTTAAAAACAGGTATGTGCTGAAGTACCATGAAAAAACATACTGAAGATCAAATGAGCATTACTGCCTCTTTATTAAATCTTGCACTTTAATGCATTCCTTTCTTTTTGGTTTAATTTTGTTCTGTTTTCATAATAATACCGGTGTATGGCCAACAGCCTCTTCCCATGATAGAAAAATATAGGTGCATGAAGGTATGACTGGGTTATTAGGATCAGATGGATGGGCATTAGTAAGAGGTGAGGGTCTGGCAATGGTGGGAACTAATCAGGACTACTAGCAACTCTTTGGGAAACCAAAGTAGTGCAGCCAGGACCAACACAATTTAATATACTTTATAGAGAACAAGTCTGAACAGAATTTCTGTATGAAGTAGAATGAGTGAAATAACAGTCTCTCAATTGATTTAATGGGAAAAGGCTTGAAATCCTGTAATATTTTTGACAAAGCTTTTCGTTCAAGTATAAGTGAATATTCTGCAAAGAGCTTCCAGGATGAAAAGCCCAATAGGGCACTTACTTTTTACTAACAGAGTTTCTATTTCATTCAAGCATATATATGCATACATATAATTAGCTTCCATAAAAAGCTGAGACTCTCTTTTTTTGACACAATCCAACAAACACGTCCCAAAACATGCTGAACACCCCAAAGCAATGTGTCTCTGCTTCTTAACAAGTATGAATACTTCGCACTTAGCAGCAACTGACTGTTACTCCATCATGGGAAGAGGTTGTTTGCCATACACCAGTATTATTAGGAAAATGAAAAAAGAAAGGAATGCAGTAAAGTGCAAGATGTAGTAAAAAGCTGTGTTGACAGTGGGATGACACTGTAAAATTGCTGTATGCTGTGATTTGAATCTTTTTGAACCCAGTGATGCCTGATTTATAGCCTTACAATCAATTAGTCAAACTTACTCCTCCCCACACTCCCCTCACTCTACCTATGTCTGGGAAGCTGGGGAAATTGTATTCCACCTCATTTTAGGGTGACTGAACAGACTCTCTTTTCCTGTGATTGCTATTCTTAGCTTCATAGGGTCATGGATGTGCTCAGCTGTGGCTTTTCAGTCTTTACTCTGGACTACCCCAAACTTGCCTCTAGATGGAGATTTGCAGGTGTTAGCATAGTAGAAAAGGTTCTTCTGCTACTGCAGGTTCTCAGCAATGAAGACCTGGCAGCAATGGATAATTCTCTAAATAAAATGGCCCAAATGATTCAATGGGCACAAAAAGCAAAGTTCTAAATTCTGTATTGTTACAACCCACAAAAACAAATCTTACAGCAAATGTCCTGTGTTCTTCTTTATCTCTTTTTAAAATTTTGACAAGAAGTGACATCTAAGCATCTTGCAGGAGTGATTGTAGCCTCTACCGACTTAAAAAAGAAATTCTAACAGTAAATTAGTCCCTAAAAGCAATTACACCATATTTGGAGGCAGCAGATTATTCTCTACTGAAGGTTGAAAATCATTTCTACTTAACATGAGCAAGAGGGGATTAATGCCCTGATGGAAGCTGTGGCAGATAAATCCCATGACGGTTCTGAGCCAATACTGTTGAAAAGAGGACAGTTTTTTCTGAAACTTGTTTGAGGACAGGACAAGTAGAAGCAGAGGCAAATAATCAAAGCAATCAAACAGTTCTCCCTGAACAGTTGTCAAGACCACCAATATATACGTCCTGTGCCATGAGTTTGTGGTGATGCATGCGATATGCAAGCACCATAGCAACAAGATATCAATCATCAACACAAGCGGGCACTGGTTGGGGTAAGTCTTCAGAGGTGCAAGTCAAAGGCTGTATCTCATGTAGACAAGCCCCAACGGTACCAGTTTCAGCCCTACCTTACCAGCACTGCATAGCTGAATTCATTACAGCGGAGCTTACCTCTTCCTCTGAAGGAGCCATGTGTTGGGCCTGGCATACAAATGCCTGGATATGAAGAACACCTCCTCTTCTGGTTGTGTGTCCCTCTCTCTTTGTGGTTTTCAGTTACAGACTCTGGGCAAGTTCTTTGCTAGTGAGACATCACTGATTGAAGTGGCACTGTGCCAGCAGTATTTGGCACACTGAGTGATGGCAGGGTTTTTCAGAAGAGTTCAGGTGAGAAGATTAGGTGCCCAATTCCTCTTACATTCGGTCAATAGCCTTCTCTTGGCTAATCAACATCTCTGTGATGCCACTGATGCCCAGTGCAGGCACTTCCTAATTGCCAGCAACCTGAGAGAAACAAGACAGTTCAATGGCCCAAAGTTTTCTGTTTCTGTAGTTTATTCTGTTTACCTAGATTTTTCTTTGATGATGACACACCAGTAAAGTGCACCTATACCAACCAGGCCTAGTGTGCTAAAAAGTTAGGCACACATTTTCAATGGTGAAAAGTGACCACTGGAAAAGATCCATGTGTTTTCTCTCTTAATGGTGTCTTTAAACAGAGCTCAAATGTCCCTTCAGTCTCCTGAGTCGCGACTTGCTGAGATTTTTGGGTTCAGAACAACTCAATAAATTTAGTGGTGATACGTAGGCCAAGCTATGAAGTCTCTTCTGCACTAAGGCAGTTACTATCCACAAGGGAAATATTTCTCCCTACAGAGAAATATCTGGCCTTGGCTGGGAGTACATGTGGAAAGGTTATGAACAGTTTTGACCATGAAGAGATCAAAGGTTTCTGTTACTGGGGACTTCTGACTCTTTCTGGAACTTCTGCTTAGTGTTAAGATGCTGCTGGTGTCAGAGCCTCACAGGCACTGGTGGGTAGGTTTCCTGTGTAGCCAGTGTTCTCTGTTAGGGATTAAGAAAGCAATTACATTTTCATGGTGGTAACAGACATTTATCTAGCATAGAGATCCTGATATCCTTGTGTTTGTGTGTGAAAACACCAAAGAAAGGCATTCATGTTTAAAGCACAAGTGATAAAGAACACGTGAGGGCAAAAGACGAAAGAGGTCAGATGCAAAAATCCCCCTATGAAATTAGAGAGGAGAATGTAGGCAAGTGTAATATTGTTATCTGGACTGGAATTTAATCAAGACTAAAGTATGAGGTGATGTGGTACTTCAGTGGTGGGATTACTGCCTCAACAACACTGTACTAGATTCTGCCTGTCTTTTCCAGATTCAGGTGTGCCCTGGTATAACTTGCCCAACCTCAACCAAGCTGATCATGATATCCACAAGGACACTCATTCAGATTTCCCAGCTCTTCCCCTCCTCTTCCCTTCAAGGTCTCTCTGCACTCTGTGTCATGTGGAATGGCACATGTTCAGGTGTGGATCAGAGAGACTTTGAAATGGAAAATCAGAGGATACCACAGGCCATACTGGAGAAGTGCTGGCAAAGCTTAGAACCAGGCTGGCAGAGTGGTGAGGGTTAGGACTAAGGTAGGCTTGTATGGGGCACTGTGTTTGGAGTGCCAGAGAAATCTGTAAGCCAAGAATAATGAATACTGGCAGAGCTCCATGTGAGTAACAAACGGCTTATCCTGTCTAGGCTAATGACAAAATGTTACATATTGGCATTTTAAATTTTTTTTAAATTTTTTTTTTTTAGGAAAAGAAAGATTAAAGCAACCGCTGTACCTAACCACTGCTTTGCTCTGATAAGATGCCAAAATTGCATGACTTCTACTGCGTAACAAGGTTTTTTGTGTGGGTGTAGCAGCCCCTCCCCATACCTAGCGGATACACTCCAGGGAATTTTTGCAAGTGTGAGTATTGCCTCTTGTAAGGTCACTGGGTAAAGAAAGTTAATACAGTGTGTGAAAAAATGTCATGTTTTGTGTGTTTTCATAAAAGCACCACAAAACAGTCCCACCTAAGGGTTACTATTATTATTAGATGCACAGCAATGACCTCCAATGCATATTGCTCTGTGATATGTTGAGCCTTTGCCCTGCCCTCCATCAAACTCAAGCCGGTAATTTGGAAATTAAGGACTTGATGTAAATGCAAACCAGTCTAATTCACAAGCTATCTCCATTGCCAAGTCTCTCTGTCAGGTAGAGGGCTTGGCATTACTCTCTGCCTCCAATGCTCAAGGTCTACAGCTTGCTGCCATTACAATGCCATGGTACTGCTCCCTCCTTAGACATGCCTGTAGAGACTAGGCCTTGCTGGTAGATGTATCTCCATTTCCCCCTCTTTTCCTGCTCCTGCTCCACAGCTGCAATAACCTGCAAGCTGTATGATGATGCTCACTTTCTACCCAAACTTCCCATTACTGAGTACCTGGTGCTTGGACGAACTGGGACCCACATGCAGTCTCCAAGGGCTTGTCATCTCAAGAAGTACCAAACTTGGACTTGGGATATTTTCCTAGGTGCAAGGCATGTATTACCAAAGACCCCGAACACATCACCTGCATCAGATCTGAAGGATTTGCTGGGCAATGCAAAACAATGGGCTCCGGGGCTACTTGTGCAGCTGGGAAGGCAGAGAAGATCTTCAGGGGGCGGTAGGCTCTGCGGCTCAGCCATGTCCCGCGGCTCGGCACGGAGGTGACGCGAGGATCTGCACTCCCTGAGACTCGAGCTTGACCTAGAGCAGCCTTGGCCCCGGAGCGCAGGATCAAATGAGCACGGCTTGCGGACCATGTGGTGATTCCCTGTGCCCATTTTACTTGCTCGCTAACCCGGCCCGCCTGCACGGCCCAGCTGTCATAGCCCCCGCCCGGGGCTGGGGCCGGGTATGCCCTGCACGGCTTTGAGGCGGGCGGCGCAGCCCGGCAGCCCCGCGGGCAGTGCCGGCCGCGCTGGCCGCCCGTAACCCGCGGTCCGGCGCACACGCCCGGCCGCCGGGGGCTCCAGGTGCCGCCGGGCACGGGGACGCCGCCCGCCCCGGCCCTCCGCCGCGGCCAAACTGCTTCACCGCCCCG
>CM031861.1:28867271-28935547 GCA_018697195.1 Certhia americana | reverse complement strand
CCCGCCCGGTGGCGGGGGCCGGGCGAGAGGCGGTGCGGCCCCGCCATTGGCAGCGGCGCACGGCGATAGGCGCACGGCGCGGTCAGTGCCGGCCGGCCCCGCCCCGCCGCGGCTTTATAACGGGCATCCCCATGGCCGAGACGGACAACCTGCTGCGGCGGGACCGGCACGGCCGCACCGCCCGCCAGAGCCGCCTCCGGTGGCCTCAGAGCCGCGCCGCCCCGAGGGACGATGATGCCGCGGGCCTGGCGCAGCGCGGGGGCTCGCCCGTTCCTGCTGGCCCTGCTGCTGGTGCATCTGCCGCCGGGTCGCAGCCACCGAGCCACGGGGCCCCGGGTAAGTGAGCTGCCGCCCCGGCGCGGCAGGTTGCGGTGCCCTGCCCCGGCCCGCCGCCCCCGCGCCCTGTCAGCACCGCAGGTGGAGCCCTGGCCGCCGGGCAGCGCCCCCCGGCCCCGCTCCCCCCGGGTGCACACCCTCGCAAGGGCCTCCCCCGCTGGCTTATTAAAAGCCGGGTATCGGCTGCATGCGAGAAGTTCGTACACTGGTATTAACTTGTTGGTATTTATTGCAGAAAAACACGGGAGGGGGGAGGTAGGCAGGCTGTGTTTTTATATTGCTCGGCTTGCATTTTATGTAGTCCCTGTTCCCAGCATATAGCTTTAGGACTTTTCTTTTTTTATGTTCCCGAGCAGGGATTAAATGAATCCTTGCAATAAAGCTAGATGCCTTCAGCCCAGACTTCTCCCTGTAGGAGTCTAGCTCTGTTTTTTTTAATCTGACAATGTTTGACTCTTACTGGGGCTGTTCATTTCGCTTACCAAACTATTACATTGCTCTGGGGGAGAACCCAACATTTTTCTAAATATGGTTCTCCTAGTGAGTGAGTGCTACCACAGCAGCACCACTACAGAGTAGCGTGAGAGTTTCAATTATAAAGCTGTGAAACAGTAGCTGTTCTTCAGCCAATGCTGCAATAAAAGCATAGCTCTGGGTAAGTGAAAAAAACCCCTTATCTCTCTGCAGGCGTGTTGGGTGCATTGGCCATGTGCATTCTTGACCCAGCCGTGTAAAATGCTAGAAGTGTAGTACCTAATTAACTTAGACCGTAGTTAGGCAAGACCAGGAGTCTTTGAAATCCGTACTTGGCCAGAGTATAACAACAAGGGACTTTGGTGAAATGCTCTTTTTGTTCTAATGGAAGTGTTGTTTGACCATGATAGCTATTCAATGCTTCTCAGAGCTATGGAAAGTGTATTACTGGCTGCACTGATGTTGTTGTGTTCAGCTGTGCTGTGTAGCCTCTTTTATAGCCAGATGTGTAACAGCATCTGTTAGTTCTGATCTCACTAGTTCTAAGTCAGAACTGGTGTGTGCCATAAATTACTGAGACCTGCTTTAAAAGATCAGGAAACACGGGGGGCTTATGCATATATCATTATTAACTGATACCAAGCATAAACCTCAAAACCAGAGTGATTTCAAATAGACAGGAACTTTAAAGATGGTAAGAGTCCGGCTGGATGACTAGGGTCTTCATCAGCACCAGCATATAACCACTTTTAATGAAGTGCAATTGAAACAACAAAATAAAAAAATCCTGATGGTAGTGCTTGATTGTACAATGAGCCTGTGTACCAAACAGTTTTCATATATACCATTTTTTATACTGTGCTTTACAAGGCAGTTTAATTGCTCCCTGTGCTGTGTTGTCTTGGAGTGGGAGCTACTTCAGGAGAGTGGAAAACCAAATACAAAGGACTACTGATTTACTTTTTGCTTGAAGTAAGTAAACTGACTTTGCTATTTCTTCCTTCATGACTGGGGAGGATATCAGCTGTGAGCACTTAACATCTGTAATTCCGTTGGAAGATGTGCCTTAAAGTTTTAACTTGATGTTTTAACTTACCAGTTCTTAAATGGAAAGCTGTATATTTCCAGGATGTCTTACTCATGAAATCTATCTTTTTGCCCCTCGAAGTATCATGATTAAGTGCATGTGAAGGTGAGAAGTTTGGTTTGCTTGGTTGTAATAACCAGGTTGATTGATATAAGCCCCTGAGCTTCATCTCTTGCAGCAATTAGACATTGCCAGTAAAGCTGTCATTAGTGTAAATGTGGCATACTTTAGGTTCCAATAAAAACAAAAATACTTTATTATTAATTTCTTAAATAATGACTACCAGGTTACACCAGTATGTATTTCTCGTATGGGTTTGTGATCAAGAGTGTATTCCTGTCAGGAAGTCTCCCAGGCCAGGTGTCAGTTGTTGCACTTCTGGGGATCTGATCTTGTAGGTGTTCAATTGCTAAGTGTGATACCTGCTCTTTGGCACTCTCTTCTGTATGGTAAGCACTAGAACTACAATATTTGCAAGCTGAAAGTCTTTCAAAGGTGAACAACAGTTTTTAGTCCTACTCTGTGTATTCAAATGACCAGCAATAATAAACTCGAATCAGAGGAAGTTCTAGATCTTCCTCCTTGCATTTCTCTTGCTGCTGTAGTGTTCTAAAGTGGGCAGCCAATACTCTTACTAAATACGTAAGCAGAAGAGAATTGCTTGCTACTGTTTGCAGAAAATGTTCAAAAACTACAGGTATTGAAGAGGTGTATCTACATCCCTTGTGCCAATAAAGGATGAAACCTTCAGATTAAGTGAGTTCAGGATAATTACTTGAATACCAAGGTAAATTAAAAGTGCAGCTAGTACCTACAGGTCTGTTGAGGAACTTCTGGCTCTCAAAAGATGTATGAAGCTTGCTGTTTCTTGTTATAGTGAAACTATGAGCAGTGATGTGAATTCCTTAGGCTTGGTGTCAGTGACTTGTAGGAAACATCTGGCTCTCACGTATATGCTGTTGCCCAATGATAGTTAATAACAACTGTCCCAAGTGAAGCCTCATAGGAAGTCTAATGTCTTGTCCTAGAAATAACTTGGAAGCCCAAGGCTGCTTGTTTCCTCACTTGACAGACTCTAGTAAAGCTTCTGCTATGTTACACAATCACCTGATCACTTCTACTTTCGTAGCTCAAAAGTGCATTGTGGGATTATACTTGAAAAATGTCTGTTTGAAGGATGCTACCTTCTGGAAAAAGATAATCAGGCTTTATTTTTTATTCATATTATCTTTCTGTGTGCCTCTTTCTCTCTGCTGGCATGAGATCTTGGGTGTGTGACAACCCAGATCTTGCTGTTTCCCCCCTCCTTGAACCCAAAGTGGTAGATGGGGAGCTTGACCAGGCTGGCTCTTGCATCTCCTACTGTGCAGTGCATGTAAGCACCATTATTTCACAGCAGATTAAATAGATTGTGCCTACTACTAAACTAAGCTTTGTTTTCCTCCATCGGGACAATTAAGTGTGACCTTTGTTTTATCTGGTTCAGGGGGAGACCTGTGTTGGCCCTCTGCTTTCTGAGTATAACTCCTGACCATTATGAACTTCAAGTATGGCAGGGAACTGTTGGTGACAGTAATGACAAATACTAGCACAGAGAAATAAATGGTGGATACTTGCAGAAGGCACACAATGTGACTGCAGCAGCCAAAAGCTGTCCTACAAAAGGGCTTGGATTTCTGGAAGACTGGGGATCTGTACCCCTCCAGTTACTTCAGAGGACTAAAAGATTGTAGGAGGGGAGGACAGGGTAGTCACTATAACATTCTTCCTAGTGTCATGCATGGAAATGTTATATCCTCCCTGGAAAGGCATGTTGAAAGAGCTGGAGATGGGGGAGGACCTTACAGTTCAGTGCTGTTGCAAAGGAAGGTAGTAAATAGCAAAATTGTGAACCTACCAACAGATTCCAGTGCATAAATTGGAGTGCCACAGAGCATTGGGAATTTCCTGCTGCAGTTGGCTACTAGTTAGAACACCAAATAAGAATCTTTGTAAAAAGGGCTGAAAAGGTTCCTGCAGCTTTGTTGTCCCGTCTGGGAGGAGGAAGCAGCATTGCCGCTTATGCTGGAGTGGCACAAGGAGTGTGTCCTGCTCTGTGTTCACTGCAGCCCCCCAGGAAGGGTTCCACAAAGCAGGTATCTTTGTGCATACCAAAATTAAGGAGTCTGTGTTCTTTATGGTGTAAAGAAATTACAAAAGTATGTGTAATAAGAATATAAGACAGAGGGCTTCATACACAGGAGGTCTAGAACAGAAGAATGAATGTTAGAATAGGTTCTTCATGACTGAATTTTGTTTCTTGTTTGAGCTTAATCACCACTCTGCATTGCAAAGGCTTACACTAGTAACTAGCAACTGAAGCACTTCAATGCTTTGAGATTTCTTTGCTATTGGAGGGATTCATTTAATGAACTAACAAATATGCAAAGGCAAGTCTTTAGAAAAGAGACAGGACAGATTTGTTACTCTATGGCAAACAGATACCCTGTTTTGGTTGGGTGAGGGATGTTTTTTACCCAAGTGGAAACTCTAATTATATACAGAGCTATATTGCTTTTTTTTTTTCTCCTTGCTGCTATTTAGACTTTTAATGTTAGCTGAATTTATGTGTCTAAAGAAACTGCTCTGTCTTATGCTTTTTAAACAGTATGCAACTGTGTTGAAGAACAGGATGAATTCTTGTGTAGAGAAGTATTAAAACATTATGTTCCTATTGGAACAGCAGGCCCTGTTCTAACTAGAAAAGTGTTGTAGGATTTTACTTGCTCTGTGTAGTCTTAGAGTTAGTGTTTTAACTGCCTGAGCTTCAGAGTTGGCTACAAGAAAATTTCCACTCATGTTAATGAGCTGTGCTGTTAATGAAAGATTTCTGGCCAGCAAAAGATTAGGTACAGAAAAAGAAGTTTGCTCGTGTATTTTTGCTGGTGGTGGCAGCAAGCTCTGTAGCTGGTGGAACACCTACAATGATGACCTCTTGGACTAGTTTTCTAGTTTCTAGCTCTAGTGTACTAAGGTAATCTTCACAGTGCAGAGCAGATGCTCTCCTGGCTTCTTTCATTTCCAGATGGCCTGAAGGAATTGGTAAGATGACTGTAAACTCATTTCAGTAGTGTAGTAGCTCTGAAATATTAATACTGCTATTTAAATATCTTAGATGTTCTTATCCTGCCATCTCAAACTAATTGCGACATTACTATGTCAAAAAAACCCCAAACAAACAAAACCCCATTTGTCTCTTACTTGGCTGGTGAATCCCAGTTCTTCTGGTGCTGGCACATCTGACAGTGCAGTTAAGTGTTACACAATAAGTTTTATGCTAGCATTAAAAGCTAAACACGGAAGCAATACAGGTGGAACTAAAGCTGATACCTGAAGGCTGCCTTGCTGACTGTTGTACTCAAGCATCCTGTGTCACAGTGTGGTGGCTTCCTGTCAGAGTCCCCTGGCAGCTGCCACGAGGTCTCTGGTACTGATGCACCATCAGTGCAGGGACTTTGTGACACAGCAGACCTTGAGGCGAGCTTGGTGTGTAGTAGTAGTAGTAGTTTACTGCTTTGGTCCTCAAGTGACACTCTGGCAGAGTTGCAGCTATTGGGACTTGAACTGTGAAGCTTACAAGCTTAGGTACTGTCATTGCATTGGCAGGACTCTAAGCTTCCTGTGCTCATTTGTAAAAACCTCTTGTTTGTGAAGTTCTTACTCTAACAGGGAAGGCTGCCATTGATGTAGGTGAATCCATTCCATGCTGGAGCTTTCTGGATAAAGTAGGAGGTCAGTGTGAGATGTTTGCTTATGCAGAGGAATTACCAGGATGTAATGGAAGTGGTATGTAACTGGCTGCCTTTTCTGACTAGCTCTCAGGAGCAGTTACAACTTGTATTTAGCAGCTTATATGTGAACCATGTGCAGCTTTCTGTGTGTGATGACTTTACTGCTTGTAGGTGTGAGGAAGGAATATTCTGGCACCAAAACCCTGACTGAGGATGCAATTCTGCACTCCTTTTTTTCCCTTTTTTTTTTTGTTGAGGGGAGGAGGCATTGTAACTTTGAGAGTAACAACATGAAAGCATAGCTAGTCACACCAGGGTGTAAAGTTTTATTCAGAACAGTGAAAACCACCCACCATACAAAAGAGTTCTTTGTTTTGATAGCCTCATGCAGGCTATCAGCAGCTCTTCAGCCTGAGAGCAGCTTCCCCAGGATAAGGGCTTACCTTGAAACCAGCCTCTTGCCTTCTATCCTGGATGTTTTTTCTCTTTATTAAAGCAGGTTACTGATGCAACTGAGGCTCCTGTGGGATGCTGCAGTAACAATACAGATAAAGTTAGCAATATCCATGGGTTTTAGAAAAGAGTCATCTGCTTGTTTGGTGAGGAAAACATTGCCTCATATAGTGGGCCTGCCCTCTGACCAATGCTATTTCTTAAAAACTTGAGGTGACAAATACGGTTGTTATGGTTTTCTACAAGAACTGCTCCGAGGGATGCCTGTGCTGGGTAGAAGGCCTTCATGCTGAAAGTGCAGTCCCTGCAGTGTCATGGAGTGATGATGGAGCCAATGGCTTTGGTTTATGAAGGGATTCACTCTAGTCTGTGTGGCACTTTCAGGGTACTCTGAAGACTGTCCTGAGCCTGGCTGGATGATGCCCAGGCATCAGCAGCAGCCTGGAGTAACAACCTTGTTGGAAGGCTGGCCTGTCTACCTCACTGGAGGTATTTAAGATATATCTGGATGGTTCTGTGCCATGAACTCTGGGATGACCCTGCTTGAGCAGGGACATGGGTCCAGATGACCCACTGTGATCCCTGCAACCTGACCCACCCTGTCACTGTCAGATGTTTCTGTTGAGCATCTCTCCTTAGAGCAGTGGCCTGGAAGGCCCCGTAAGCCTCCAGCTGCTTGGACTGTCAAACTCTTTGCTGGTGGTCTCCCAGCTGTAGCCTGCTCAGAAGGATATGCCTGCATGATGGGTTTGTGTATTTTTGCCTCCTGCTGGTTTGTGGCTGGGCCAGCTGCTTTTGCGGGCCCGTTGACAGAGGTTTTCATTTGGAGTGGCACGTAGCTAGGCAGTGGGCAAGTGAGTGGTAGGTGTGAAATGAGAACAAACTTAAGTACTTCCCCTCAAGGTCTGTGCCTAAAGATAGGAAAATAACACTAGTTACTACAGTAACAGAGGCTGCATAAAGATTGGCTCAAGGTTTTGGCAAGTAGAGTCTGGCAGCAAAGCCTAGACAAGCAACCCAGCAGTGCTGCTGGCAGACTCTTCATGCAGGTGGAGGAAGTCATACAGAAACTGGTGTGTGTAGGCAGATAACTTGCTCTGCCATGGGCACTTAGGCTCCCCTCTTGGGCTGGAGCTGGAGTTCTGTTGCCTCTTGATGAATTAAATGAATGAATGTGAGCTGGGCATTGTACCTGAGTAACTGCTGCAGTATGAGGGCCGTACTGCTCACTGCTTGAGAACAGACCGAGAACATGTGCCAGGGTTCTGTAAACTGGGTTGCCTTGCCCCATACACTTTGACTTGAAGTGGCTAAGGGGAAAGAAGCAGACTGTGTGCAGCATTCCTTCTGTGCAAGGCATTAGACTATTGAGATTCTGTTCTATGAATCTGTTGGGATTGGCTCTGTAGGCTACACGGCAGCCCTTGTCAGTCTGAAGTTAAATTTGATTCACTGCTATAAGAGCACTGGCCTAATATAATTTTTCTCTATTCCGAGTCTCATGACAAACTGAGAGAATGTAATTTTAGCCTATTCAGAGTGGAAGAAGCATGTTCTTTCTGTGCCACTGAGATGTTGATTAAAGCTGGGGTTGAGGGGGTGATAAAAGTGAGTGCTTTCTTCATGGGAAAACCTCTGATGGAAGGAATCATCGTAAGTGGAAGGGAAGGTGTGTAGGGATAAGAAAGATGGGAAGGTAGGACAGATGAAATAACTTGTTTTTCTAAGGTTTTTCTTGGCTACTGGTCCAGTTAATGATAGTTGGAATCATATCCAGAGGGAAGTGCTGATCCTCAAATAGGAGGAGAGGTTCCAAACACTTAGTGGGCAGATTCTGTTTCAGAATTTCTCTTGGCCACCAGTCCTCTGTTACCGTTACTTGGGTCACAGACTAGAAGGAATGTGGAAAATGTTGTTCATTTCTGTTCTCTTCCCTGTTTCATGACTGAGAATTATCACGTGAATTGCACGGGGAAGCCATATTCTGCCTTCTGATGAACAAAGTCCATTAACTTAGCTGCTATATGTAGGCTTGTGATGCATGGAATAGTGCTTATTCTACAATTCATGGAGTCCAGAATAGTTGATTAACGGCTTTTTTTTTGGTTATATAGAGAACCCAAAATACAAGATCACATGATACTTCAATTGCATTTCTAATACTTTAGGGTTTGATGTGCCAGTGACTTAAAATAATCCAATACAGCCTTAATGTAAAGGTAACTGTCTCAGATGCTATGGCTATGATGGGTTGTACAAGAAGCAGTGTGACCACATATGGTATGGAGGGGGAGTGAACCGGGAATCAAATAGATAAGGAAGAATCCTTAGGTGAAAACACCTGGTAGAGGTAGTGCTATCCTTTAATGTCCAGATGTACACTATCTCTAGATCTTGATTCTGTGTGTACCATATACATGCTAGTCAGAAACATGTAGTATGGTAATTTTTTGTTGCAGCATAGACTCTCTTGAGTAGCATGAAGATTAAAGAACCTATTCTAGCTAATACATCAAACCACTTCCTTTCCCATTTCTTTGAAGCAGATTTATATGCATTCTACACTTGGGCTTAAACAAATACGTGGTGGAACTAGGTGCAAGTTAGGAACTAAAAAGCCAGAAGCTCTTGGGTGTAATTTCCAAGTGGAGGATATTAAATGAGTTGGAGTTTGTGGATACTAGCCAGATAAAGGGGTTTCTGTCTGAGCCAAGAAGCTGCTTCTGATTTGGGTCTAGTTACCATACAGAATGGTGGTAAGTGTTGTTGGCTTCTGCCTGGAGTTTTGCATTTGGCTTATTTCTTTGCCCTTAAAAGTAAGCAGACAAGTATTGCAAAAATAGATAAGCTGTGTGCAAAATTAGCTTTTAAAAATGTGTATGCATCTGGAACGCTAGAAGATTATCAACTTCAAACTCATAGGGAAATGTGAGTTTTAATGTGTGTGTGTCTCAGGCTTAGTGGAAGCGAATTACTTTTAACATAGAAATCTGTGAGACTGGTATGTGTAAAATGAACAGGGGTGTTAATGCAATAATTTTTTTGCTCCACAGTTCTAGATATTAGCTTGACTTATTTCCCTTTCTGTGTCTTAACCTCAAAATACGTAAATCTAGAAGAACTTGATCCACCTTTTTAAATTAAAAACAATACCAGTATCTCCTGCCAAGGCTTTGGAGTTCTGTCAGGTAAGGGATTTGGTGTAAGTGCTGCCATGTCTTCCTGCTGTTGTAGTAAACTGTAGCCAATTGGATTCTCAGTGCTTTTGCTGGTGGTGTTATTTGGCCTCAGTTAGCTGCAATGCATCTGAAATATTCATGGAAATTTAGTTAGATGCAGAAAGCTGTCTGACTAGAGCTTTAATGTTAACTTCTGAAAGTGCTTGCAATGGGATAGGATTTTGTAAATGCACTGCACACATGTAGAAGTCCAGGGGTTTATTTTCTGACTGTAAGAGAATGGTGCTTCTGGCTGCTGTACCAGAAGGCCTCAGGTTATTCTAGAGGTGCTATCCTGCAGTCTTGTAGGTAAAAAATCTGAAGTGATGGCCAAGTGACACTGATTATCTGGATAGGTAATACCTCATGGTGGAACAAGGTATTTCAGTGCTGGCTGTGCTACCTGTCATGCTTTCCATAAAGGGGGTAAACATTGAAAAAAATTGCTATGATTTTTTTTTTTATCATGGTTGCTACACTAGCATTCCCCTGACTTTCAGTGTCTATGGACTGTCTTTCCTTCTTTATTACTGAATGGGTGCAGAGAGTATTTTTATGAGCAGGAATCATACCCCTAGGTCAAGGTTTGAAAGTCAAGGCTGTCTTCTGTGGGCTTTGTCTTGTTAGATGCTCTATACATCCAGAGATTTTCTACTTCGTAGAGTTAGGATGTTCTCTCAGGGGCAGTAGCTGCTCTTGGACTCTGCTGACTTTCCCAGTTTAAGCTTGAACTGTAGAAGGAGGAGTAGTTTCAATTTCTACAGACTTTTCCAAAACGTACATAATTTGCTGGTGGTAGCGTACTAATGATTGTTAAATCCATTGTCTAGAAGTACAGGGAAGTATGTCAGCCCAATTTTTTTTTTTTGGGTGTTCATGTTCAGGAGCTTCCAGGGAGCTGAGTATTCTCTTCACAATGACCTAAGGGCTTTATGCTCTTAAAGTGGTGGTTTTCTTTTTCTAAATTAAGGACTCTTACATTGAGGAAGTCTAGTTGGCTCTGAAGTAATCTGGATGTTACTAGTTGTAGATGTTGAAGACTTTAGCTTTCCAATGCTGTCAGGTATTGTCCTCTCCTCAGTTCCCTGAAGTAACAAATGTATTAGTAGAAAAAAATTGTGCTCTGCTGGACTTGAGCTGTCACCTAAGCTACTACCCTTCTTAAAATGTGAAGAGTTGTTAAAATCTAACTGCTGGAGCTTTCCTGAACTTCCCAGCTCACCTATTAGTTATGTATACACTGAAAAATCAGGATTAAATTTAAGGTGGCTGATAGAGCTTTAAATAACTGGACAAGGTAAACATTTGCCATTTTGTTACTAAAATAGGGTGTCTCTTGAGGGTGAATAGGACAGGGAGTGGAAAGCAATCCATATGGAACTTTGGGTTTTCTTGTCTTCATCTTCAATTGTCAGTGAGACTATATACATTTCAGGATTTTTGTTGTGAAAAATAGATACAGGAGTTCCAAACTAGCTGGGCTGTGAAGAGATGTTGAGCTTTTCTTTACCATGAAAGTGCTTCTTCACCTGAAGCACTTTGGCAACAGTATTGGAGCTGAAACTAACTGTTGCTCATTAGCGTACTGCAGTGTATGTTTTGCAGATTTCTAATCTGGATTTGAATGCACCCATAGGATGAAGCATCCTAACTGATCTGCACTGTTTTGCACAATCTGTTGGTGTGTAAACAGGTATGATGTGTAGATGTTAGCTTTTATCCTAGGAGGGTGAAGCTATCCTGGTTCGTGTGTATGTGGTTCTTGCATGAAAGTAATTTTAAAAAGTCAGTCCCAGCTTCCAAATCAAGTTTTGCCTGTATAATTAACTTAAAACGCAGTATATCTTCTAGAACACAAGGGTTTTTTTGGTGCTGAAACTGGAACTGAGTGGGAGGAAAAAAAATTACCATACTTGAATAAATTTAAGCATTCCTAAAACCTGTCCCTCAACATTTCTGGATTTGGCCCAGTTGTATGACAAGTGCATTTTGAGCCTAAAGATTTGAGAATTGGATCTAGCTTGAACAGCTGATGTCATAAGCAAACTAAATTTTTAGGTTTCCTGTTGGAACTCTAAGAATTTACCTAAAAGTCTTCAAGTTTTGCGTCTAGATCTATTGGCAAACAAACCCAAAAATGTTTCCACAGTTGCTTCACCTAATCGAGGGACTTTTTCCCTGGCCCCTGCTGAAGTCCCAGAATTGTGAAGAGTTCAGTAGTAGAACCTCATGCAATATGAAGAGAAGGGCTTAATTAAAAAAAAAACCAAAAAAACCCCCAAGCAACTGTGTGCTCTTAAGTGAATGACAGTCCCAAATAAAAAGTTTAACTTCAGCTCTAGGAAAGTTTTTCTCTGTAGCAAAGAATAGTGAGCTACAGAGGCACAGCTCTTTTTTTCCCCCATGTTTAAGAAATGTAAGTATCTCTTCATAGTAACTGTTCTTCCTGTTAAACTTCAAACCTTCTAAGGTATCTCATGCGACTCTTAGCTCTTTATTGCTCTTATTAAGGAAATTTTCATATCTGGCCTTAAGTGGAAAGCCTCTACTGTAACTACTTCCAAGTTATCCTGCCCATTAACAGTGTCACTGACAGAATAGCTTCTGACTAGCTTTTCCTTTGTCTAGACTCCTGTCAAATCTGCTTCATTCCCTCTAAGATATATACTCTCTGGGTGTGCCTCTGTTCAGGCAGGACAGTGGGAGTGGGAGAACAATTCTGAACTTGGTAGTTTTTGCTGAGCTCTGCCTGAAGCCTTCCTCCTGGTTAAGGTGTGTCCAATTTCAGGAATTCATGCTTTTCTTTGGAATCACTGGGGCAAGTAAATCAAGTTAAACTACATATATTTTCCACTTGACATGTTTTCCTTCGGTTTGTTCAGCATCAATAAACTCACTTGTAAAGATATAACCAGCCTTTCAGGGCAACGATTAAGTGTTGCGTGTCAGAGCAAAAGCTAAAAATGATTTGCGCTTCTTTCCTTGTCTTTACCTTGCATGGAACTGTGGAGAATATAAGCACTTGTATTCAGGAAGTGCCAGAAGGCTGATTATAGACGTGATGAGGTCACCTCAGATTAAGAGGACAAAATAGGGTGTTATCTTTGGCTTGTCTCTAGTTAGTATTTATTAGAAAGCAAACCTAGGGATTACAAACAGCCTAAGCCAAGCATGTCAGTTCTTCAGTGTATGGTAGACTGATGTTCACACATATCCATGCATTTCCTAAGGCAACCAATTAGGATCAAATGAGAAGAGATAATCTTGTTAAATCTCATGCCAGTATTCAGATGGGTAGAACTGTACTTATCTAAAATTGCTTTAGTGGGACTTGCTAGTGGCTTTTGTTTCACTAGGAGATGTTGATGTAAAAATACAAGACTCTCTTGGCATCTGTTTTATTGTGAGATGATTGACACCAGTACTAGGCATTGTTTACACAAAACATCTGAATGTAGTCACAACTGGATTCGACAAGATATTAAGTGAAGACAGCATTTGTAAATGCTGACACTGATGAAGCTTGTTTAGCTGATGACCTATACTAAATTGCAATCAGGATCTGATGAATTGGAATAGAGGAAACCTCATAAAACAGGAGAGTTTGAGGAAGAGTTTCTTACCCATATAGCAGGGAGTATTTTCTTTTAATTTCCCCAGCTTTGACCTTGTTTTTTCTGATGAAGCAGCTGCTGCACTATCAACTCTTTAACTGAATCTCATATAAACGTGCTGCTCTGGCTTCTTACTCATCTTGAGCACTTGGCTTAGAGCTTCACATCCCTGAAATGAAGGAAAAGCACTGGGAAGTTTCCCCTTACATTTGGGAGCAACATGCCTCTATCTTAGGTATTCTTTGGGGGAGAAAGTTGATGGTAACCAGTGACATCTTGTTTTCAGTTGGGGATTGTTAGAATGTGCAGCTGACTCTTGGGATAACTTTCTAGATGTATTATAGGGCAATATCTGTGTTATATCTAGTGCTGTATGCTGATTCTGCTTGGCTTGAAAAGTTTTAGTTGGACCTACTGCTTTCAGAGCTTGACTTTGTAGGAGGCTTCCCTTCAAATGTGATTCCTGTTTGGGGAAAGTTTTTTCTGGAAATTGAGTAAGGTTATAAAGTCATCCCACTTTAAAGCTCAAATGGCACTGATTCAACAAATGCTACAAGATACTAAAGAGACAATTGTGAAAGGCTGAATGAATATCTGGCAAGTGTCTGTCTCAGTTGAAGCTTGTAAACTACTTTGGTTATTGCAATATAAGCTCTTGGGCTAGAAAAGGTCAATAGTTCTGGAAAGAGGATAGATCAAAATCTTTTATTTGGTGTCAGACAATGACAAAATTAAACAGAACTGTAATTAATCACTTGCATTCACTTAATTCCTCATTCCTTCCCTTGCTTGATTTATTTCCTGGTTTATTCACTTATGTCAGGGAAGCTGCCTTTCTAGATTTCAGACCATCCCTGTATTTCTTAAGCCTCACTGATGCTAAAGTGACTTTTAATGATGAGCAAGCACCAAGTTATTCACAGGACCAAACAGCATGGGCTGTTCTTGACTGGAGTGTGAGGATTGTGCCTAGAATCTGCAAACTGGAAATGTTTCTACTTTTGTTCAACACTTGCTTGTGTTGTTGGTTTACCTTGCCCAGCTGCCAGACCCCTCCTCACTTCTTCCTGTGCTTCAGCATGGGTTTTTCTTTGAGACTTCGATCTTCCAGAAAAAATCTGCTCCATCATGGCCTCTCCATGAGCTACAGTTTCCTTCAGAGAATGTTGACCTGCTCTGCTGTGGCATCCTTTCCAGGGGCTGCAGGGCAATACCTGCTCCTCCATGGTTTTTTTCTGTGGGATGCTGAGGAATCTTTACTTTGATATCTAGAGCACCTCCTTCACTGATCTTCATTGTGCTGTGGCTTCTCACTTCCCACCATGCACTCCATGCCATGTGACATTTTGCCCTTTAAGTTTGTTTTCAGAGGCGCTGTCAGCGTGGCTGATGGGCTGGTCTTTGGCCTGCAGTGGGTGTGGTATGGAACCACCTGTGTCCAGCACAGGGCCACCTCTGATTTCTCATGGAGACCACCTCTGCAGCGGCTACTAAAACTTCACCATGTAAACCCAGTACGGGTGGTCAGACAAGGCTCTACACTGTGAGTCAGCATTGCTGCTTCTGCAGTGCAGCCTTGGATTGCAAAGCTCCCAGCAGAGTTAGCAATGGTTTTGCCATGCTTCTGAAAGTACCACCAGCACGGAGTTCATACATAAGTCAAACTGGTTGTGCCTTGAAATCACCTGCTTCAATCCTTGTCAAGGTAGTGTGGATGTCTAGGGGAGGCTCAATGTGTTTTCCTATGGAAGGTGATAATACACCTAAGCAATGCCGGAGAAGATGTAGTCTAGCCTAAGTTCTACTCTGTGTTTTTAGTTTTTTAAGCTGGAGCCTCAAATTGACTGAGTACTGTTCCCATATGAATGTAGATTTCAGGTTGATTTTGTTACTCTGTTTCTTCCATATGAGTGCCTTTACCTCCAGAGCACTGTGGCTCTGTACAATTTGCAAACAGCTGTTTTGCAGGCTTGTGTGTGACTTATGTGGGGTGACTTTCATAGTGAGGAAGGGGAAAGCCTGATCACCTTGAAGTTCTTTGGGGTTCTAGTTTCTACACACTACAAGTGTTTCAGATCTTGGCGTATGGATGCAGGTTCTCTCGCAGTGAGTACTAAATCCCACACGAATTCAGGCCCCTGCATACTATTAATTTTTGGTTCCATGAAGAGCCTCTGGAAATTTTGCCTCTGGCAGGGCTGTCACATCCAAATGCAGGGACTGGCTTTCCATCTTCCCAATCTGGAAGGGGAAGGGGGACCACAGAATAAATAGTAAGTGCTATAATAACTGGTCCTGGTACTGAATAATTCTGAAAAAGGACTGCCAAATATTGCATCTCCTGACAAACTTTGATCTGGGGAACTTACAGAAGCTACTAATTTTGGTCACCAACAATCTCAAAACAGGATAGGAATAAAAACGTTTTTAAGTTTCCAGAATCTGACAACTTCTAGCATTTTAATCTAGGGTTTAAACCTTTACCAAATCGTTTCTCAAAGCCCCATGAAGACTAAACCACTGTAGTAATTCACAAGCACTTACTGACCTTACACTTTAAAGCACTAATGAAACACTGTTACTTTACTTGCATTGCATGCATCCTATAGTATGCATGGATATAGTGGAAAGTATAAACTTTAAGTAAAATGTAGTAATTGAAAAAAAATTTAAATTATCCTAGCTACAGAAGTACCACTGCTTGGGTTAAGATTGTTGGCATTTGAATGCAACAGGGCAACAAGTTTAGTTGGGTACTCTCAAGTTGTAATGGCCTCCTATTTATTTTTCTGCCCATAAAAAATAATTTATGCTGCATCTGTTCTGTGGTCTGTGTTTCCAAGTTCACGTCCAGGCATGTTTTCTGATCTGTGGCTATGTGTTGAATATGTTGCTTTGGCCTGCTGTGAGTTACAGCCAGACAACTGCTGTGGCTGGACTGACCAATTTTGTCTACCAGTTTTATGGCTGGAGTTGGATTTAGTCACTTGGTGGTCAAGTCTGGATGAAGAGCAGCTACTGAAGGTGGTCTAGACAGCTCTAGCCTCCTGGCTGAAGTGCTGACGTACTGTGGAAGTGGAACAGCTTCTGGAATGTAGAGCTGTCATTATGGTACTGCTGTTGCTGACAGCCAGCCTGTGCTGGCTGTAGAGGTGGACCATGCTGAAAACGGTCTCTTTATTTCTACTGGCTTAGCACCTCTCGTTATCAGGCAATTTGAAACACTTGGAAGTGCTTCAGGTGGTCCTTCTGTGCCACATACTAGTGAATTAAGTAAACTTCTGAAATAGCTTCTAAAAGCACAGTAACTAAAAAATCCATGGCTGCTTGCAGCTGTTATCTTTGGGAGACTAGACATTCAACTTAGTGATTGTAGGTGCATTTCTCCTGTTTCAGAAACTCAGCTTCTTCGCTGTTCTCAAAGACTGGTTTATTAACTCATCCCACTATCCATATGCTTGTACATCACTGGATTAGATGTTGGTTCAGTGATAGTACCTGGTATCTGGCTCTAAGTGGCCATAGCATGATTTAGGAACAGTTAAGTGCACCAGCTGAAGTCTGAAGTGTTAGTTACAAACTTTAATGCTGTCCTATTATATAACTCCTGTGGAATAAGGATTTACAGCTCTGAGGTTCTGCTTCAAGTTGAAGATAAAACACTGCTTTCCTTTCCTATACTCTTAGTTCTAATTCTTTTTTTTGTTTTGTTTTGTTCTGTTTGCAATACAAAGTTCAATCTGGCTCCATAGAGAAAGAACTTCTGTGTATTTCTGTGTATATCAACCAAGAGTTGATAGGTGAGAATAGGAACAAATGTTAATGTCTAAAATCACAGTAGACTCCTAGTCCACCCAGATTTGTGTTAAAAGTTGCAGTGCTCTGTTATGATGTTCCAGCCAAGTGTTACATGAACAAGAAGTAAATTTACTTCCAATGAAGTGTAAGACAAACTATTTCTTTAGCCTTTTGGAGTGGGCTAAGGTTCTATGTAGAACGTGTTGAATAGAGAGGATTTATCCCAACCCCCTCCACCATGAATAGGGTCTATGTCTCAAAGCAAGAGCAGATTTCTTTGCTAATGTGCAGTGATGAAGATCAGCTCAATGTGAGACTAGTGAACAGTGTCATGGCTGACTTTAACTAAAGACTACTTTCTTCACAGGCTCACTTTGCTGGTGAAACTTTTATCTGTGCTGTACCTAGTGTAGGTCTAATTGAACACGGGGCTATCTGCAAGAGTTTATCTTCTAAAAGAAAACTATCCTTCTCTCCAGCAGAGATCTGGGGTGACTGGGTATGTCCCAGTCTTGGCATTATAATTAGTTTTATCCTGCCACTTGTTTGGAAGCTTTCCCTGCAAACCTGGTACAGTGCTGTCTGGTGGGTAGATCCAGATCATTTACATGTACTTTTGAACTCTTTAAGGATACCCACCTTTGCCAACAATTGTAGAAGACATATCTGTGATCTGATGAGGGTCTTGCCTGGACTTCATGAAGCTGGGTTATGACTTGGAGGTGCTTTGAACCAGCATATCTGGTCATGTTTTACTTCCACTTAGTGAACTGCACAGTGGGATTGTATCACACTGGTTATGACACTGTTGTGTGCTGCCCTAGGCAAGCTGGCTTCGAATTGAATGTGGAGCAGCACTTGAGAGGATGATGTGGCTCCTCAGAACACAGAAGTTATCCATAGTGCAGTAAGAACTGAATTTTCAAGAGGTATTGGTGGATGGCTATGGCCCCATGTGTACCCTGAAAAGTCTTTGGGTAGGGAAAGGAAACCAAGCCCTCAGGTGTAAGGAATGAGATCTAGTGTAGGTAGGGCATGCCATTAATTTAGGCTCTTAACATCGATATTCTTTCTGCTCTTAAGTCCTGTCGCCAACCTGTGCAAAGCTCTTGACAGCTGCTTCTTATTTTCCATTGTCAAATACCTAAGTACTTCCTCAAAGTAGAATAGTGAGATGATTCTGGTGAGTGCAGGGCTTCTCTGTTCATCTGTTGCTTGTTAAACGGGAATGCGGAATTGACAGTTGCCTTCAGTTCTTCTTGTTTAGGTTTGCAGCATGGGAAAGTGGAAATCCACGGTGGGTGTCTGTAAACACAGTATGTTAAAATATTGTCTGCAAGCATGAATAAGGCCCTTGATGGAAATGAGGGAAGTAGATCTGGAATTTGTAGCAATGTTGAATTTAGCCTGGAAGGGAAGAAATTGCTGTCTGCATATGAGGTAAAGAATGGTCAGAAGTCCTTTCTGCTGTCTAAATTACCAAATAACTTGAAATGAGATGGCAAAAACTTGACCAATGTACTCAGCTGTGTGTTGGGGTGGAAATAGATGGGTTGATGTGAATTGGTTCAGGTAAGCTAAAGGCTGAAATCCTCCATGGAGGCAGTTATGATAACCATAGGATGTTTTTCATGTGGTTCTAGGCATGAGCATCCAGTGGTGATGTGATCCCTGTGGAGAGGGAAGTTCTTGTAGAGGCAGCTGACAGGGAAGTCTGAGTTCCCTATAAAGCAGAGGTCCAGGTGTGTCCCTCGCCCGGAATCCTGCCCTCTCGTGGCCCTGGCTGTGCAGGGAGTGGCTGCCTTGGGACCCGGAGCACCAGGACGAGGGAGCTGGAGGGGGTGTGCTGAGCGCACAGCTGTGCTCTAGCGATGAGAGGAGGAACAGTGGAAATCATCCAGGAAACACTTCCCAAGCTGAATTATTAAATATTATGGGATGGCAACCAGAGGCAAGATCTGGGGGTACTTACACCTTTTTAATCTGAGAATAAACCGTTTGAGAGGAGCCCACTGTGGAAAGAGTGGTAGCATTCCCTTCTCCAAGAGTCTGGAGGTTTGAGCAAAGAATCAGATACTTTGATGGTAAAATGGAAAGCTAGCCAATTTCAGAATCACATGGTGCAGAACTGCATCAGCAGTGTGGTAAAGCCTGTTTTACCTCAAACTGTGTAGATAAAATGCATATCACTTTATTTACAGCACCGTGTAAGACTGCATAGGCTTGAGAACTTGGAGCAGTTGGAGGTCTGTACGTGCAAGTTAGCTACAGGTGTGCTCTCCTAACCTTTAGGTTAATATCCTAACAGAGCTGCTTAGCTTTGAGTGTTGTTGCCTGTGTGCTTTCTAACTTGTTCTTTTGAAGAATGAAACTTAGGATATTCAGTGTTTGTGTGGCTCTAGAAGGTTAAAAGCTGTTTGGTTGCATAATTGTCTGTCTGAACTTGCTTACCACCAAGAAGGAAAACTGGTATGTGCCTTGACTTTCTGAGATCAAAACTGCTTGCAAGACTCTGCCTTTAAATCTAATCTTTAAATTTTCTGTGGCTTCTAGTAATGATGTATTAGTTCAACTTTCATTCAGCATGCTGTTGGTGAAAGTTAATTAGATGCTTTAATTCCACTTGAATAGTCTGCCTGACCAATAATATAATTAATTGACCATTTGTGTCATTTAGAGGTGTAGGCACGGGTGTGCTGCATACTGATAAGATATCTTAGAGATGGCCTTCTTGCTGAATTATAAAGTTCTTTGAACTGAAAATTGAGCAATTACCTCTGGAAGCAACTAAAAAAAGGTAAGTGGAAGTTGTAGCTGGATGATAGTACTGAAGTAACAAAGATTGGGTTATGCATCTGGCTTTTGAAGACAAACTGAAGTCCCATCTGAGAGTGCTTTTGGATTGGAGGATCTCTGTCTGGTATTTGGTCAGGTGGTTTTAAGTTGGACAACTCCCAAATAGCTTCAACATGGTAAAAAAATGAGCCTAAAATGCAGTGAGACTTGTATTTTCTCTTTAGATTGTGTTCTTTGAAGTGGTGCTTCCCAAGTGTTAAGGCTTAATACCAAGAATTGAAGGATTTAAATTCACTAGGCTTAGGATCTTTACTCTTCAATGAAGTAAATCACAGGCATGGTAAGAACTTTAAGGGTACCTTGTCCTATACTATGCAGTGGGTGTGTAATTGCCAAAATACATACTTGATGCTTATTTTTTCTGTTAAGTGATTTGTTTACTTCAGTAGTAAGAGAATAAAGTTGTTGACCAAACTCAGTGTGGTGTTTCTTTTTCCTATCAAGCCTACTGCAGCTTTGCATTTCCTGGTTACACATTATCTAAACTTAAAGTTTCATGTAGTACTTCCTCAGGGACAGGTTTGGAGGACTGAGGAGTTACAGCCGATGCTGACTGCTGTGTCAGTCTGTACAACGTGGGCTTGTCCAAATAAGAAATAGGTGAAGATAGAAACTAATCAGACTTCTGCTCAAGTCTAGTAACTGAATTTTTGTCACCTGAAACAGGTGACAAAATCCTTTAAGGCTCTCAATCACTCTTTCAGCAGATCTTTGCTCCTGATGATTAAGTGATTAAGTGTTGAGTTGGAACTGTTCAGCTTCTGGTATTATCATGGATACCACACTTGATTATGGTTATGTGGCTGCATTTGTCCAGCCAACACTGTTTGATACTGAACTTGATGGACATTCCTGTGCTGGCTGGGGAAGAGCAATACTGAGATGGCAAAAGAGTTCCTGAAGCAGGCACACAACTTCTGTAGCCTCCTTGAGCAGTTGTCTTGGGTTCATCTGCCAAAGCCTATAACTGCTGGTCTCGCACAAAGGTACATGCTTGATGTGATATTTTTAACTCTGGGCATGTCGGCAGCTGACTGGATTTCTTTGTGAAAGGGAATGATGTGAACAGTACTCATACTTTTATCTTTTCTTCCTGTATAAGTATATTAAGCTGGATTGTCAACAGTGTTTATGTTGTGCCACAAATTTGTAGAGTGGGAACAATCTAAAGGAATTGTCCTGGAAGTTTTCAGGAAGAACTGATGCAAGGTGTGAGCCATCTTGAGAACTAAATGCCACATCAGGCTGGGTACTTTTTCTATTCTTGTCTGCCCCTTTTAGATTGAGAATTTGAAGGAGATCTTTGCCTTTTTGGATGTGCTTCCCCATTGCTTGTTTTGGGGTGCCTTAATCTATTTCTGTTACTAGTTAAGTGGATAACTGTTTATTTTTTCTTTTGCAGAGGAGCTACCATGTGTTTCTAGACTTAGAGCTGAGAGGAAGTGCCATCACTGGAAGCAAAACCAAGTTCATCCTTCACTGCCTCTCCCAGTGCTTTCTATCCCACAGGTTAGTTAGGTGATAGGAAAGGATAGTGCCTGGATCTTCTGCGTTGTGCTAACCTCAAAGAGATTTTTGAGATCCCAAATGGTATTTGGCTCTGCTGTAGTTGTGTTGGTGCCCTGTTTACACTTAGTTTATCATCAAGGTGGGAAAGAGAAGGCAGGAATGTCAAGTATCTTCAGCTTGCCAGAGGATGTGATTAGGTAACTTAAGAGTATTTTCAAGTCTTTAAAACAGTAAGTAAACATGTTAAATGTGAGGGAAAACTCCAGTCTTATATGGATGCTCTAAATCTCTTTGTCAAAACTGGGGCATCAGGATAATGCTGAATTTCTAGTTTTGAGAAGTCTCCTTTCATGGGAAAGGTACCAACTGTTGTCAGAAGGGCAAGCAGGCTGTTCCAGTAAAGGAATAAATTGTCTTTCTGCTAATGAGGGTTAGTATTTTATTGGTTTTGGGTAAGCTATTAATGAAATTGTAAGTTAGTTTTATAACAAAAACTGGCATGTTACTCTTAGGTGGAATTTGAGACTTCGATCTGTGTAGTTTAATTCTTGTATTTATATTATTACATATATAAGCCCTTTAAAAGCCCAAACAAGTCAAGTAACTCCACAATACGCATACCACATAGTCACTCAACTGGACTGACTCTAGCATTGGTACATTTGGTTCCTTTTTGCATATTTCTACCTAACCTTTTCTTGACAGATTAAAAAAAAACAAACCACATAGTATAATCTGTCTTGTCCACAGTGCAATACTCATGCAGGAGTATAAGATAACAGTGATAGGTTTTTGGTTAACTCTCCCTCTTGAAGGGTTGTTGGCTATACTGGTAAAGTTAAAGCAGTAACACTGCTTCATTCCCTGGTGTCCAGTGTTATCCTCTTATGTCCTTTTTTTGAACACTCAGGCTGAATCACCAAATGCTTCCCTATAGTTCAAACACTGCACATAAATGAAGCCACAGCTGTAATTGCTCAGAGATAGCAGAAAAGAACTCTGAGGTGTAAGGAGTTAACTACATGCTACACCTGACCACAGTGCTGCATTATCTACTCTTTTCTTGGATGTGCTTTTCCTGAGTAACTATGAACATGACTGGAGGTTGAGGGAGAATAGCTTTCCAGGCATTAAATGCCTGAAGAATGGTGGTAGATTGTGCTCTCTTTTATCTTTTCTACTAGCTTATTTTGTGAATTTGAGTGAGTTGCCATCTCTAAAGATTTTCACATAGAGTGGGATAATGCCTGCCTTACAGGTGTGTGTCAGAGCCCTTTTCCCAGTAGATATGCTGTAGTCCACAGATAAAAGAAGTCTTAGAAGTACAAAACCTCTGAAGCTGCACAGCATGCATATAATATATCCCCATTAAACAGCTGTTTGGCAATGTCTAATGCAATTTCCAGTTAATGAGGGATGTTTTAAACTGTTTTTTTACAAGTCTTTATTTCATAAGAGGCAGCCAAGTACGTATTCTGTTGCATTTGATAGGATCCTAGTTGTTCCTGTTCCTAAGAAGGACCTCAAATTATTCTTGTTCACGTGATGCACAGCGCCTAAGAGAATTCTTGCCTGAAATCTCAAACAAGAACAAAAAAAGTTTAGGGTGTTTTTGTGTCTGTGTTGGCTTGGGAACTGCAGAGAAGACTCTTCCAGTCTCATTCCTGCAGTCTGGTAAAACTTGGAACAAAATATACTAGGGGAGCTGGTTTGTCCTCACTTCAAATTTAGGAGCGGGAATGTTCTCAGTAGGAAAAACTGCTCTTCCACATAATCACAAAAGCATTTCATGTTTTCTAATAAATCTGAACTTGATAAAGATGCTGATGTAAGTAAGCATGGTCCTTTGTAGTTTAGAGAGAAAATGGAGATTTTTGCACAGACCTGCTAGGAGTGTATGTCGGGGGTGAAGGCTGGTGTCTGAGAGAACAGAGGATTAGTTTCTACTGAAGCCACTGGCTGTTGGCAAAGGGAGAGAGGCTTGAGGGTGAGAAGAATGAGGATGAGAGCAAACCTGGTGCATAAAGCTTTGATTGCCTACAGGCAGTCCTGTGCTGCTGCCTTGAGATGCATTTGCAGCCTCTGAAATAGCAATGTCTTGGAGTGGAAGTATAGATGTCTGTCCCTCCCTGTTTCTTCTGGAGGATGTTACTGGGAACACCATTTCCATTGCATCAGTATACAGCAATGCTCATTCATTCAAAGGTGCTGGTTAGTTGAGGGACTGGTTAATATTGCAGAGCTTGCCCTTCCCTTCCATGCCACAGGGCCCCAGTGCAAGGAGTAGGCTTGCTGCGTGGCAGGAGATGATTTGGCCATTTGGTCTGGATGATGCAGCTTGTAGGCTACCAGCTGAAGAGTCCTGACAAGTTACTATGCCTGGGATGGCAATAGTCTCTCACTGTTTTCTGTAATCCTCAGTTACTTTGGGCTACCTATTTATAGACATTAAAATGTCTGAAACAGAATTCATGCTAATTGATGTATTGATTTGCTGCAGAAGGACATGTTTGCTTTGTAAGAATTCCTACAGAGGGGAAGAAGTTAAGAGCTAGAAGAGAGATACTATCTGTGAGCTGCCTTGGCACTAGATGTGCTGTCCTCACTGCTTCTAAAACATCTCAGAAGGAATAGGGCTTATTTTTGGCCTTGTTTTCTCTTTACTGTAAAATGCAAGAAGCTAAATCTTAAAAGATTGTGGACAAGGTCTTGGACTGAGGCTCAAGCAGATAGAGATCACTGCTGATAAACCGTATTTGGGTTGGCTAGAGACAAGTTGTTAAAAAATCCTTTGCGGTGGGCATTGTTTGGAAAATCTCATACAGTCTTTATAAAGATTTTCATAGTTGAATTCTGTGTCTCTTTTATTGGGCTTTCCTTTGACCCCTTCCTTTGCCATTTTGCCTGCTGTCCTTTAAATCTCTCCCAGTATCTTTCCTGATGTTCAGTTTGTTTTTGCTGCAAGTTCACTTTTCAGGTATGATGCTTTTTCCTTAAATGCAGAGTTTAAGCTCCTTGTCATTGTAGGCTTGGGTACCAAGTTGATGCCACATATCACCATGTAAAACAATTCTTAAAACAGTAAAAAGTTATTGGATTTCTGTTTCTGATTTATTAACAATTTAATTTTATTAAGAATAAATAACTTACCTTTCTCAGGCAACATTTTTCCACTCTTCTTGGGAAGGAAAACTTAAGCTTAGTAAGCTGAAGAGGTCAGTGGACTTGAGAAACCCAATTCCATGTGGTTAGGACACAGATATTCTTCCAGCACACAAACCCAGTGCAAATAGTTTAGATGGTGGGAGGAATTCTAGAGGTTAGTGAATGGTTCTGCACATAATTCTGACTGTAAAAATAAGTTCTCTAAGTTCTCTCACAAACAACCTGTAGGAAAAAAACATGAGCCGATTCCTTTATTAAAAACGCACACAGCAATAAGAAACTTAGGGAATTGTCCTATTCAACGACCTACTGTCTTCTGACTACTAGTTTAATTCTTTGATATCAGACACTACAAAAGTGAAAGTAACTTCTGCATTTGGAGAAATATCCTTTACATGGGCATTGCATAAACGTAATAGAAATGCATAGCTGAGTAGTCAGAACATCTGTGAAGAAAGTTATTGTAGGAGCTTATCAAGTACTTATTACGTACCTCAAAACAAACCATAAGTGATACTTCTGCAGTGGAAGTGTGGTATATATTTGTGGGGGACAGTTTGCTGTGGCTCTGGCATCCTGTATTCCAGTTAGTGAAACTTGACTGTGTGAATACAAAAAGCAGTGTGTTCAGGATTGTGGTGCTGCTGCTTTTGATGGGCTGGTGCTGATCAAAGGGGTGGAAGAATATCTGATATTTTGGTGCTCATGGGGAAAAGAATGATTGGTGTAAGCCTGAAAGGGGTAAACTTTACCAGAAAATATTTTATGCTGGGGAAATGATTTTAAGTAGAAAATGGAGTGAGATGCTCAAGGACAAGGTGACAGGTCTTAAGTCAACAACATTAGCTAGCTAGAGTGAACCTGCCAGGCAAGCCCCTAATTATAGATTGCCTGTATTAATCCATTATGTTCCAAGTCCATTTGGGTAGCCATTGCTGTGTATGTTGACTTCCTGTTTTGAGGAATCCTGGCTAAGTACAGAGAAGATGATGAGCAGTTCCAATATCTAGTTATGAATCTATCACGTGGCACCACTATGAGGAATAGTGCTACTGCAAACCAGTAACAATATTTCTGCCTGAACTATTCAATACTAGTGAGAAGAATTTTGTCTGAAAATAATGTTTTTCATTGGGCTGCCTCTGCTGCTAAAGATGACTTATGCTTGTAGAAAAAAGATGAGGAAATAATACAATGAGGTTGTCTTTCCTATGTACTTACTCTATGCCTAATAAATTTGACCAATAATTCTGGTTAATTGCTACCTGAATTATGCTAATTATGAGATTTTGCAAAAGTCAGGTGATCTATGCATCCTCCTATAAGAGCAATCTCCTGGTTTTGAGCTAAAAAGGATTCTTCTGGCTCTTTTGTCTTGCAGAGTGCTGTTTTGGTGAAAGCACACTATTTCTGCCTCTTTGAGTTGACATAAATGCTGGACAAGAGCTCTTTTCTATATAGAAGTATTAAAATAAGAGCCAATTTCATGGAATTGTCAGGTCCTTGAACTTTCCTGGGAAAGTGACAGTAATCATCTTCTAAAAAAAATCTCATCTCTAAATTCACATTATACTGAGTTTCTGTGAGGATGCTGTTTTCATTCCTTGGTTTGGTCTCTTCCCAGTTCAAGCTAAACCTCTTTTTATTAGTACTTAGCCACCTGAAGCATTGCACGCATTCAGAGCATGCCATTTCAGAGAACTGACTTGAAGAAAAATGTTTGTGGCAAGTGTTCTTCTCACAAGGTGACCTGTGTTTTGGGGAGACCAGGCACTCCAGCTTTGCTTTGTGCTCTTTAGCAATTCATATCATAACAGGCTTTTAAGGATTCATACTTGGTTTCTAGCACTTCTGTAAAAGCTTCTTTCTGTGCTCAAGGGTGTATATATGCAGGTCCTGCTTCAGGCTTTCTCATGAAATTTAACTCATAGAAATAGTCCATTTGTTGAGTGCAAACCTGAGGTTTATCTCATGTAGAGGACTTTAAGTGATTCCATTTTAAGAAAAATACTCAGATGAAGATACCTCTCTGCAATCTTCACATTCTGTAGTGGAATCTACTTCTAGGTATGAGCATGGAGAATGGTGAAAAAAACAAGGGATATAAATTAGTATTGTAGTCAAAAGCTGTTGTTAATCTCCTTGCATGCAAACTTAAGACATCCCTCCCTTACACCTTGCTCACAGGTGTTCAAAATCTGGCTCTGGTTTTGCCTCCTAAAGTGTTCCCTCCTTTTTACCTAGGAGTTAATGATGACTAAATTTTATTGCAAAATATTTTCTGAGAAGTTTGTTGGTCTCTGCTTACTTATGAGGGAATTCCAGTGAGAGAGGGAGAGGGAAGAATGAAGTGTCTCGGCCAAGCCTTCATGGGCAGACTTGAAAATTGCAATACATCTTAGTCCTGTGTGAGCCCTAATGTACTTGTGCTCTTAGCAGGCTCAGGTGACACAGGATGAAGCTAGCTGAATCCAGAAAGTGGATTCTCTTCAGGACAGCTTAATATGATTTTCCAATGGTTTGTATTTTCTTAAGGGTTAATTCAAGTTTGTCTTTTTTTTTTATCATGTTCTTTTCCATTCTGCATTTATTTTGGTTAATGCTAATGCTTTCTTGACACTGTCTTGCTATCCAGGTGTAACTGTAGTGGGGTGCTTCTAAAAATCTTTGCAAGAAACTAAGCTACTGATTCACTGCCCTGTGGCCACCAGCTCTATGTCATCCAGGGACTTGTTAGTAAGCAGAAACCAGGCTACTCTTATCTTTCTCTCTCACTGAAAACTAATAGGAATAAAATCTCAGCTTTCAAGATGTAAAATTTATCATCTGACTTGATAGCTCAAAAGGCACCAACATTGAACTAACATTTCTGTATAGTCTGGAGTCAGAAGTCCCGGAAAACAAAGGAATATGGTGGTACTTGGACTGTAACTGGTAACAGAGGGTTGGGGATTGAAATAGTATCCAGTGATAGAGCTGAATTATTGAGTACAATTAGTGTTTTTGAGGTACCGTTAATAACTTCCTCCTTCTACTTGAATTCTAAGTGAGAAGCTGGCTAGTGAAATTGTTTGGGTTTGTAGCCATAACCAGGAAGAGAAAAAGGCCTAGGAAGCTGCAGAAGTTCAGCTGAACATGGAGGACCCAGAACAGTTATGAGGGATAGAAGTCAACTGGCAGCCTGGCATGCAAATAAATCTGGGGAGAAGGTGCTTGGTACAGAAGCTCGTGACAATATTTGTATATGTAAGATGTTAATGTAATTTATAGGGTGAAAGTGTCTTTCCAGAGTCAGGTACAGAGTGGTCTTCCTGTGTTGGAGCTGGCAGACTTCAGCTGAGAGGATCAGAGATGGCTCTTCTTGATTTTAGTAGTTTCCTTAAAGGTCTCAGTGTTTTCCAATTAGGCACTGAAAGAGAGCAGACAAAAGGTGTAAGACCTGCCAGAATCTTAAACAGATTGGAATTAAAAAGGGGCAAAGACCAAGTGTGAGCAAGTTAAGAGTTGAGAAAAGGGAAGCGTCTAGTTACAAGGAGACTTGAGTGGAGAAATGTAAAGAGCAAATAGTCATGGCAAAATCAGGATTGACAAGGATAAGCAGCTTGGTTCAGTCTGGAATCTTTACTGATGCCTACATCTTTAAGGTCCAGGAAACTTTATCGCACAACTGTTTCTCATGCATCCATTAAACCAACTTTAATGAAACTGCCACTCCAAGTTCTTAAGCCCAGATATTTTTTTCTTGGGTCACAGTTAGCCTTAAACTGACATAGTACCTGCCTGGAGTCTTATCAAATAACATAAAATCTTCTTTTTTTTTTTCACTCTTCCCTTCCTATTTGTACTGCTGGATTTCCTTAAATATCTAAAAGTTGATTACCCTTCCAATTATCTCTTGCTTCCTGGAATAGGTCAAAAAGCTTCTAAAAAGTGGAATGATAGCTGATTTAGAAAGTCAAGATTTTTTTCAGGTGAAACTAAGATTTAGCAATGTTTGCTAAGACACCTAGTGCCTGGGATAACTCTTCAGCTTGAAGGGGTTCCCAAACACAGCAGAGAGAAGAAGGAGGCCCTTTGCACCTGAACAAGCTCCTCCTCAGCCAGAAGCCTACTGTGAACAGTCTTGCTAATACTTACACAGTTCTGAGCTTCTTTTTGGGCAGTGCATGCCAATCACCACAATCTAGGCCTTCTTTATTGCTATCTGTCTATTTTTAAATAAACCTCAACTAAGGCATGCAGCACTTTATAGCTATGGTAATTAGAGCTTTCCTGAGGGTTATATTTGAGCAGAGTGAGGGCGTGTAATTTGTTGTTGTTGTCTTATTTGGATGAGGAAAAATACATGGTGTAATTCTTGCATGGGTGGCTGCAGGTGAATGGGGAGAAGTGATTACTAATAGTTCATCTCCCTTGTTCCCTGCCAGTGCTAGCCTGCTATCCCCTCAAGCATGATGTGTAGTATCACATGAGCAGAAAGCAGCCTACCCTTCAGTTGTGCTATTCAGTGATAAAGCAAGTCCTGCTTCTTCTGATCCATTCTGCTAGTGTCGCTTCTTCCTGGGATTATCCTCTTATTGGCCACAGTCCAGGTTGCTGTGAAGGTGGGCAATATCCTCCAGTGAGAAGCACCACCTCAGTTATTTGGGTCAGAAAAGCAAATTTCTTCAGACAAAATTGGCCCAGTAGTCTCCTAAGCCATAGAATGCATAAAGGAAGAAAACTGCTTAACCCTTTATAGAAGCTCATTGTACTCTTCTAGATATGGTGATGGTGTGAGTACTACTTACTCTTCATAGTCTGAAGCAGTTACAAAGCTGTATCGCAAAGCTGTATGTGGAAGCTGGTATCGCAGCCTTCTTTAAGTCTGTCAGCTGAGAATGTCAGTTTGGTCTTTGTCCCCTGTGAGAAGTCTGACCAGTAAGCCTGAGTATGTGTTTGTACTGAGGCCAGGTCTTAGACCAGACAGAAAGAGATCTGGAAAATCTGAGGAATCCAGATAAAACCGCAGATGTTTTCCCATAGCTTTTTCAATAACATGCCCTGAAAAGGAAGATGAGAGACTGCAATAATCTTGCCAATTATCTGTGTCAAAGATTTATTGTGCAAAGGTCTCATATTTGCTTATATTAAGACTGATATCCTGCTCCCTTCAGGGAGGCAGACAGCAAAAATAGACTGATATGTATATTAAAAAATTTTTTAGCTTCCACTAGAGATGCACAGATTGCAGCACAAAGTTGGTTGAGCACTTCCAGAACCCCAGTGAAGTGCAACTGGAGGAAAGTTAACCTGGTGAGTGCTGTGTGAATTTGGACTTGCTACTTGTATCGAATGCTGTCAGTCCTAGGCAGAACAACTGATGTATGAAAATGCCATAAAAGATACCAAAGGTATCCAAGCCCACTGGTTTGCTTAGCTTTTAACTGCAAGGTGCTTGGTGACAATGAAAGTTAACTTCACTTGTGTTTAAAGTGAAATACTCTAGAATTGGAAATACTCGAAACTTACTTCCCCAGACAATAAGGAAACGTGGGCTTTTAGCAATGAGGAAGCAGTATGAGTATTCTACAACTCCTCACCAAAAGTGTGAACAATAGTTCACTGTAGCTAGAATTGCCCTTTCTGCAGCTTGAAAGTAAACACACTAAAATAAACCATTCTATAGTACAAAATGTTGGGAAAAAACTGTCAACCTGAGAGTGAGCAGCCTGTATTAAGATCGGTGACTAACACCTTTCTGCTTGGGTGTGGGGGTTAAATGTCTGTATAATGCTGTGGGAAGGAAGGGAAGTGCTTTGGTGGAAAAGGGATTTTGTATTTTGCTGGGGAAACTCCTATCAACAGTCTGGGGCAGTATCAAGATACCTGTAAATATTTCTTCTTTTGAAGACACCACAGTCCTTGCTTCCCATTCTACACAATAAAACTGCAGGTCTCATAGCAACTTGACAGCTTAAAGGTGTTTCCCTTTGCTACAAGAAAGATGCTGAAATGTGTCCAGAGAAGGGCAATGAATCTGGGGAAGAGTCTTGAGTGCAAGTCTGAGGAGCAGCTTGAGGGAGCTGGGGTTGTTTAGTCTGGAGAAAAGGAGGCTCAACATGACCTTATTACTCTCTACAGTTCCTTGAAAGGAAGTTGTAGCCAGGTAGTGGTTGGTCTCTTCTTTCAGGTAATAAGTGACAGCACAAAAGCAAAGGGCCTAAAATTGCATCAGGGGAGGCTTAGATTGGATATTAGGAAAATTTTTTTCACTGAAATTGTTGCCAGGTATTGGAACAGGCTGCCCAGCAAAGTGGTTGAGTCACCATCCCTGGAGGCATTTAAAAGATGTGTAGATATGGTGTTTAGGGACATGGTTTAGTGGAGAACTTGGCAGTGCTGGGTTAATGGTTGGGCTTGATTATGGAGGTCTTTTCCAAACTAAATGGTTCTGTTCTGTGATTCCTTGTAGAGCTCAGCAGGAGAGTTTCTGCTAGGAACATCACACAAACCACATCTGTCACTTCAGTATGGAAAATATGCCTGACCTGTGTAAACAGATTTTCATGCAAAAGCAGGTTTTCATGCTAGTGTATGGTAATATTGCTGAGTAGTTCAGCAGTAGTGATAAAATGCAACATCTTATTCCCAAGTTTTTGGAGGGCATGTGAACTGCACTTGAACAGTCTGGAAAACCTTGCACACTAACAACTTAGTTTGAAGTTGCTCTTCAGTGAATGGCACTGCTGTAGAGATACTTGACCTGCTTTTCTTTCCTCTTAAAATTCAGCAGACAGTACCTAGGTTACTGGTACAATTTTTAAGAAAGGCACAAGTAATTACTGTAAACAAATCCTATCTGCAGAAATTGTAAAGTATATTTTCTCTTCCGAATGTTGTCTGTCACTGGCAGAAGAAGATGGCATTAGTGCTAACTATGGTGCCGCTAACAAGGGTCCTTCCTTCTTGCCTCACATACGTTTTTATCTCAGAAGTATCTCTCTGTAGCACTTCCAACTCCTGAAGCAAACAGTTCATGCAGCTTGTCTGTTATGGAAAGGTTTTTATCATATACTTTGACTGTCATATTAAGTGGCTTTTTTTTTTTGAGGCAGAAGCAGAGAGCAGGGAGTTAGTTTCATACCAGCAGAACAGAAGTTCCTATCCTGAAGCTTTTGTACACAGCAGCTTCTTCAATTTGTGATCCAAATTGTATTGGGGAAAACTTCTCTGCTAATGCCTGTGCTGTCCCAATAGACTATAACTGCCTGACAGTCCAGGAAAGCATTGTCCAGCACTTTCTTCACAGGGCTGAACTCTGGATGGTTACACCTACAGAACTGAGGGGAGCATTTAGTTTAAATGAAAAATGAGAATTACTGTTAAACACTGTAAAATACAATACAAACAGAACTACAGAATGAAGTAATGAAACAATGAATCTTTACCTTAGGGAGTTGGGAGGAAAAATTTATTTTTTGACTTTCGACTGGAGTTTCATTTCTGTTTTGTACTTCCTTTCCTCATTCTTTCCCTCTTGGTCTAAATTCCTGGCTGGCACACATTTTTTCTTGGTTAGCAGGATTGGGTTATTTCACTCTGAATTTAAAACTTGCCATTTGTGTTTAATGAGTCTGTCTGGGTCGCTGTGGAATACGCTGTGGAATACCAAGGTGGGTTTGGCACTTAAAGCAGTGAGTATTAAGCCAAGCCTGGGATCCTTATGATGTCAACAGTGTCCTACCGAAGGGCTATTCAGAAGACTCTCTGCTGGTCTGCTGAAACAAGAGTTAAAATTTCTAAATGGTGTTTTTAAAAATTATTGTTTGACTTGTATAAAGCTGAGTCTCTGAAACTACTTGTCTGTAGATCAGATACCTATGATCTTAATGTCAAATAACTGCATGTGCTGGTAGGTGGACATCACTACTGCAGTGATTTGTAGGGGGAGTGAATAGTACCTCATGATAATTAACAGAATAGTGAATTTATCTATTAACTGAACAGTTCTCTCCTGGTAGGGAAAATGTCTTTATTGTTGCCTCTTCATATAGACTAGAAGTCCAGGGATAACATGTCCTCTGATGTTAGGAAAACCCTTTCTTTTTAACAGTACTGGAATAATGTTAGTAATAACTGTAAGAGAGCTGCTGCTGCTGCTTTCACAAGCTACTCTGTATTTAGTAAGAGTACCTGATATTACGTATGAATAAGGTGAAATTCCAGTCTTTTTTTCAGTTTTGCTGCCTCTGACACTTTAGAGGAGTAATACTGCAGTAGGGGCAACTTCCTTTATTATTCTCTATAGCTTTGAGGCCTACATGGGCTGTGAAGGCTATTACTCTGTATAGCTGATTAGGCCAGAACCCAGTTCTGAACGTCTCTCTGGAGATGGCAGGGTAGGCCTGTAGAAGGAGGCGTATTAGTTCTGTCCCAGACAGTGCTTCAGAAGCTCTGGCACTGGAATACTGGTGGTGGTAAAGCTGCATGAAATGTGGAGAAGCTCCTGATGCAGCCATCTTCAGTTAAGCATTGTCTTTGGATCATAAAGAAGTAAGAATATAGTTAAGGAAAGTGAACCCTTAAATGTTGTCAGTACCTCCTTTTTTAATAGCCCTTCTATGCAATGCAATTTCAGACTTGGATTAATTTAGTCTGCATCTCCTGATGCACAGCCAGCCCTTGACAGGTTTTGAACTAATGAGACCAGCTATTTCTAATATCTACTTCTTGGTTCTGCTGTTGGCAACAGTTTCACCAAACAGAATGAAGGCTAGATGCCAGCTTCAAATTGAATGCCTCTTTCAGCATTTTTGAGGAATTGATTTAGGGACCAAAGTTTGTAGAGCCTATCGAGTTATAATGAGTGGCATTCTCCATTCTGGAAGATCTACATGGACAAATAATTTGTGATGGAAGAAGTGCCTTTAAATAGTTTTATTTCCACTGGAGCTCAACCCTGAAGATGTGGCTGCCAAACTGTGTTTGTAAACTGTGTTCAATCATCATGTCTCCTTATGAGATTGTCTTCTGGCAGAATAGAGCAGTTCCAGACGTGGTAGTGTTCTTCATACATCTGCTTTGTCTACAGTAGTAGTGTCCAATACATAGGGCTGTGACTGAAGGGTCTGAAGGCTGTGACAGTGGTTGTGGTGTAGACTAGAAAGTGGGAAAAGGATATCTGGCTTGTGGTAAACTCAGTTATATCTGTCTTGCTGTGAGCACTTACATAATGTGCCTTGTGTGCATGCCAAAGGGAATGGTACTTACATAGGAGACAGTATTCAGGAGGTTACAAAGCCATCTTTGCTAAGACTTGATACCTGCTTTTTGCAGTGGGCAGTCTCTGGCATGGCTGGAAACTTTCATCTTATTGGGAAGAAGGGGTTACAGGAGGAGAATATATAATTTTTATCTTGCTAGTTTGGGCTATTCAGAAGGCTTATCAACTAACTTGGAGTCTCCGTTTAGAGTAGGTGCCCACTCTCCAACAATAACACTGTGCAAGGAAAGGGCAAAGTACTTTGAGTTGTTGAGAGAAAGACAGCATGAGAAGGGGGTCTGGATGAATTGATGTCTGGTGATGAAGACAAATTTTAGGGGCTTTGGATTTAAAAGGAAGCTCTTCATACTTAGCAGGCTACTGATGGAAAATCAGCAGAGAATTTGTACTTCATCAAACAGCTTATTCATTTAAGAATGCTTCAGCAAAACTTGCTTGTCATCAGACATGCTTGCAGTTTGTGTAACCCCATAGAACATATCAAAGACTCATATGAAAAGCTTATATCAAGACTGTTCTAGTACTCCAAGCTCTTGCAGATGGGGAGGAAGAATTCCTAGGCTGACTGCATAGCCAGTCCTGATAAAAGTAGTACAAGTGGGAAAACAGGCTCAGGAAAGTATTATTTCACAGCTACTTTCTGTAAGTTGCTAGACTTCCAATGCCAGTGCACAGAGCTCTACAAATCCTGGAAATGACTTTTGGTTCACAGAGCCGAGGGTAAGAAAGCATGTGCTTCAGTCTTCATAATTCGAGAGAACTGGGGCCAAGAGGGAAGAGTCTGTGGAATGGTTTGAAGCATTCAGTGTGCTAATGTTTGAGTAAGTGAGAGGATCACTCTTCATGAAAATCTTGCTTGAGTTACTGTCCTTTGTTGAAGTACACACTTGGTATTACTTTAACCCTTCTGCTTTTCTGAGAGCTTTTGAGAAAAACATTCCATTGCAATGGAATAGCTGACTGCTCACCTAGTGACAGCACGGAGTTGTAATCCTGCTACATTTGCTAGTGGAGATCAACAGCTTCAACTATCGCTATGACAGACTAAAGTAGGAGACGTACCATTACGGAGAGATTAACTTGGCATAAGGTAGACAGTAGGATGTTCTGGGTTCGTTTTCTGAGTTTTCTAAGCACAGGACTCCTTAAACTGGAAAGGGTGGATTGTATTATTAAACAATACAATTTAGTGAAGACAAGATTCCATGTTTTGTATTAATGGAAGTTTTGCAGTTATTGTCTTGGGACAAGAAGTTCATTGCCTGACTGTTCAAACATTTGGATTTTCTATCTGGTTCAACATGTATAGTAGCAAAGGTAAAGAGAAGAAATAGTCGAAGTTAAACATACCTTTCCTTGTCAATGTGTGTGACAAATTAAATTTCATCTTAAATTTTTCTAGGCTTACCTGTTACCTTGGCTGCAGGAAGACTCTGAGTAGGAGAGTGAGTTTTGACAGAAACTGAAGTAATTACTTCAAATAAATTAAATCAATCTCTACCTTAATATTGCCACACTTACTAGAAAGATTTAGAAGCTGTGTGTTAGAAAAGTGAGACTTAAAATGAAGGTTTTTTGTGTTTAAGTTTTGTTTTCCTCCTCTGTTCAGATGATTGGTGTACTGAACTTACGAGATGCTTAAACTAGTGACTTAAAAAACTGAAGCTGGATTTTATGAAGGTAATGCAGGCATGTCTTGTCCCTGATGTCCCTAGCATTTTCTTTCTCAGAAATAAATGTAGTTAAGCACTTGCATAAACTTGCATGTCAAAAGCAAAAAGAGAAAATTTTAAAAGGTCACTCCCTGACTGCAATGACTTTTTAATTTTTTTTCTATGAACAACAAAATCACAACAAGAAAAACCCAGAGTGCTGCTCTGAGGTGAATTGCAATTCTAAGAGTTTCTCCCAAATCCTTAGTGGGCTTTTCTCCCAGACGTTTGGTGGGTACTTCAAATACTCCATTAGGCAGTTTCTCTGGATCCTAGTACCTGATCTTCTAAAAACAGGACACAGCTGCTGCATCATGTTTGGGGATCAGTTTGCAAGGAAAACAAAAGTATTATTTTCTAGCTAAAAGTCATCTAACAGATGAAGCATAATACTTAAGTGCTGCCCTTCACTGTAGTGACTTACACAAAGCAAGGATTGAGGGGGGATAATATGAGGGAAGGAAAAATCACTGTAGAAAAATGAGGTGTTTAGCCTGTAAGAGCAAAAAACTGTCTTTAATTCAACTCATGCAAATAAATCTAGAGTTTGCTGGCTTTGCAGTGTGATTCCATACATTTGCTCAGCCTTTACCATCCTCAAGCACAGGCTCTGTGCTTTGAACCCATTCTTATTTGCGCAGCTGGAGTCTTGGGGTTGAAACATAAGTGGTGCTTTAACTTAGGCTAAACTCTTCACTTTGCAGGAGGGGTGACTCAAGGAATAAAAGTGTTACGATATCTTTCTTGTAAGTACCTTCTGCCTAGAGGAAGTGCCTTTCTGAAATTTGCTGGGAAAGTCTTAAGTCTTGGTATAAAACTCTAGGATGCTAACAACCCCCACGCAAGGACTGGAACTTCTTAAGATGCAGGACTTTGAGAACCTTTGCCTTAAAAAGGGATCCAGGTGCCAGTGATGTACAAACTCATGAGCATTTCCATAAAGGGTTTGTTAAAATAAATCAATCTCTTCCTTCCCCTGACCTGAAACACATGACAAACTTCCCAGAAGTTCACTTCAAAAGCCTTTTTTCACTTGCTATATTCTGAGGCTGCATGGGCACTTTCGGGACAGAGGCTGGACAGCCTGGTCACCTGGTGGGAGTTTGGTGGCTCTGGCTGGTTGATATCTCTCTGCATGAGTACTAAGACTGCAAACCCTGAGGGAGTTTTTAAGACTCAGATTTTCCTCTTTGTATTCCTAGAAGCTAGGAATTTTGTGTCTCTGGCTCGGAACAGGATCTCTGACCCCTGTGAAACCTGCTAGGCTTATGGTTCCATGGCAGGAAACTTGGCTTAAGTCCAAAACCAGTGGTTGAAATTGAAGTGCTTGTGCCCTGTAGGCAGCCTGCCATGGGGCTGAGAGTCTAGCCGTGATTAAAACTGGAACTTGGCTCCAGTTCTGCCTCCAGAATGGCTGGTTGCACCAGTTTGGAGCCTGAAACCAAGGTATAAAAATGTGAAATGATTCTTTCCAACAGCAACAAAAATGTCGAGAAGTTTATAGTCTCCCTTAATGTGTAAAATGGTATGGTTTTCCTGGGGAATTCTCTCTGGGAAGGGCTAGCTCATTTGTACTTAAGTCAGGCCAGTCTGAGTACTTTGACTAATGAGTAGGTGATCTGTGCCATGTGGATATGCCTGGATGAATCACACTTTCCCAAGACGTGTTCTAAGGGTCTTCAAACTTGAAATCTGCCAAAACAGGAGTAAAGTATTGCATGTGCTGTTTTGTCTATCTCAGTTTTGTTAGGCAGCAGCACTCAGCAGAATTGATCTGAAGTGAAGCTGCTAAATAGCAGAGGCACCTCTGTTTTGATCTGTAGTGAACTCTAGATTTGTTTCTCAATAGATTTCCACTTTCTCACGTTCATGTCATTTGTCCCTTGCTCCCTCTTTTCCCTGAAGCCTTGCTAAGGCATGTTACTGAGGTACTACAATGCCTTGGCCATTTCTCGTTACCTCCATCACAAAAGGCTGTGCTGTTCTGTTTGTGCTTATAATGTACCCAGATGGTGAATAGAATGAGTGACCACCAAGCTCATTTTCACTTGTGGGGTCAGACCTTTTTCTGCTAAATAACACAAGTGTTCCCAGCTGCTGTGCAGCTGCAGGGAGTCTGCTTTCCTTCACAGGCATTAAAAACCCTTTAATCAGTGTTTGTTGTTTGTCAGCAGTGGTGTTGAGGTGTGGAGAAAAAGAACAGATATGCTTTGTTGGCAAAGTTAACTTCATTCTGACCTCTTATCTTTCCTTTTTCTTTTCAAGTCTGAAGAAGCAGAAAGCAGTTTGGGAAGTGGTTTCTGTGAGCACCTGTGTAAATGTATTTGCTAAAGGAGGAGGTTTGTGTCCTTATACAGATAGAACGTTTGACATAAAAAGATGCTCTGAGAGCTGCATTGAACTGGAAACCCTCTAGGGCAGGACCTAAACTGGCAGGAATAGGCGCTGTGCAGACCCTCTTAGTGTAAATAAATGTTACATAAATACAACTACTGTTGCTTAATACTAGTGTTACTTATCTTAGTATTGAGTCTAAATTCAGTGGATCCCATTTGTAATCTGGTTTTTAAATTTTTCCCATAAAATAGATTATTCCTTCTAGTTTTGGAAGGGGGGTTTTTTGTTTCGTTGACTTTTTTTTAAGCTGGTGTTTTATGTTTGTGGTGGTTTGTTTGTTTTCCTTTTAGTTCTTTTAATAGCTTTTTTCTCATGACCGAAAAGGGAGGAGATAAAGAACTGATAAGCCATCTCCAATCCCGTTTGCTCTGGATGTAGTCTGTTCTGAAACAAATGGGAACACAGAAATCAAGAATAAGCTTTGAGACATTTCAGAGCTAAGATAATTATTTTCCTCTTCTTTCTAGATGAAGCTTGGAAACCTGCTGGTATTGCACGTGTTTGCAGATTTGCTTTTTCTCTGAGTCCAGATGCGAGGTTTGCTCGCATTGTGTGTCTGTGTAGAGCACCGAGCACTGCTCTGTGAGCAGTGAATCTGTTGTTTGCAAAGTCTGTTTGTGTGTGCATCCTGGAGCTTTTGGGACATCAGGCTTTGATTTGAGCTTCGAATGTCATTGTGGGACATTTGGCATTAAAGGCAGAATATTCACCTTGCTGCTTTTCCTGTGGAAGGACCAGAGAATCATATTCCTGTCTCAGCTGTGTCTGGGCAGGGTGGGTACTAGGCATTAGGGCACATTGCTCACAGCCCTCAGCCCAGCTCAGTGGTATCCCAGCAAGTGACCAAGGGGCTTCTGTGGAGCAGGGCTGTGCCCTTGGGAAAGCAGCACCTGGTTGCTCAAAGTAGGAATTATAAAATAAAGATAAAACTGACTATATATGGATTATGGTCCTAGCTATTAAAATTACAGAACCAAGGGGTCTTTGCATGGCAGACATGTTTTAGCAATCATCCTCTCTTTTTCTTCATGTAACTGAGTTTGCTTACAGAGGAGGTCATGGTCTTAGACTAGAAAAATGCTAAAGGAAGAGTTTTTGTGCTGGTGTGGGGGAGATGTACACTCAAAACATTTAGTATACTAAATGTCTGTGGGTGGTCTGTATTGACCATCACTTCTGTAGCATGAATGCTTACCTGATAGAAAGGGGACTAAGAACCACCATTTGATACCTGTGTGCTGTCAGGGCTGCTGAGCAAAGATATGGGCTGTGAGCTGCAGTGCAGCAGGTATCCTACTCTTCGGGGGAGTTTTTGAAGCCCTATGAATCTCCTGGAGATAATGCTGGCCTTTCTGGCAGTGTGGTTTGCTTGCGTGAGAAGAGCTCTGATCAGACAGGTGTGATCCTGGGTCCTACTTGAATTTAATGCAGATTTACACAGTTACAATCTACCTGAACAAAACAAGCACCATCTTGTGCAACTACCATAAACTTTCTTGGCAAGGCAGGTGTGGCATCTTCAGTGTCTGGAAAGCACCGAACATGCTGTGTGGGCGCCCTACTGTAATCCAAATCACAAATGCTAAAAAGGCTTTTGATTTTTTTTTTTCTATTAACGTGGTTCTTGGCTTAATGTGGGTAGGCAAGAACTTCACAGCACATTGGGGTGCTCTGCATGTTTCCTCAGGCCCTCATAATTAATCAATGTCGACTTGTTTCTTTGTCTGCAAAGAGACACCTGAGGAAAGCTCTTCCACAGCCTTAGGTTTAACTTGTTTGTCAGCCCTGAGAACAACTTTCTATTCTTTAGAATGAAGAAGAGGTGTTCTGGATGTATAAACGCCCCCTATACTGAGTATTTTGGTACAGGCTGCAGAGGGCTTAAGTGAATTTTCATGATACAAGATGACTTTCAATAAGTTGTTAATATGGTTTGATGCTCAGAACTAGTGTTCTAGATTTTTTATTGAACCTCTGGGTAGCTCATGCCTGTGGAACTCAGCTTCTGACAGGGAATTTGCAAAACGTTTCATCCCAGTAGCTCAAGTCTCCAGTTGTGATAAATAGGAGATGTGTGTGTTCCTTCTAAACCAGAATGGCTCATTTGTTGAACTGAATACTTAATTGCTGCATGTGCACGGTACTGTACTATCAGGCAGCTCTGCTTAAAAAAAAAAAAAGTCTGTTTATACATACATAAACTTAAAAGCCTTGTGAGTCTTAGTGTCTGACATCACCTGCTGGGAGGGGGCTTCAACATCTTCAGTCTCTTGCTTTTTGCTGTATGTTTGCAGTCACTACTGATCTTTGCATTTTGGGGGGACGACAGAAAGACATTACTGTAGCCAGAGCAATTCCAAGTTAAGTTGTGATAGTCCAACCGCTGAAAAGAAAAAATCTGGTCCAGCTTTACAGTGTTTTTATAGTCTAGTCCAGGTCTCTATAAACAATTTGAAATTGCATTCAGGTTTAAATTTTCCTATTTCCCATTTGGAGCAGGTGTTGCCAGGTTATAGAATGTGTTTCAGAAAAGGAACAAAAACATTTCAGAAACACTGTGCTGTAACAAATATGTCAAGTCTGTGACAGATGAGATTTTAAGAAAAATTTGCCCCACCAAAAGTAAAATGAAGGCAAACCTTGCTTACTTTTCCCAGCTGTCGTGTTTAAATACGGGGTTTAATAATGCATTAGTCTTAAAAAAGATCCAGCAATACAGTATGAAAATATGAAACTTCTCAATTGTTTTTTCATTTAAATGGGGAGAAGATTTTTTGTAATAAAAAATCCACCAGCAACCAAATTTCAGAGATGCATGTTCTTGGAGTGGTTAAAAACCAACCCAAACTAGGCTTCAGGCAATGTTTTTTCAACAGCCTTAACCTCAAAGCATAGAGTAGACAGCTTTGTAGGAAACTGTAACACCAAGGTGATTATGGCAGTGACTCACACTTCCCTGTAAGGCATCCAGCTATCAACACACTTGGAGAGCTGTGGCTTTGTGCATACAGGCAGGGTGTCAGTCAGTGCCCGTTTGCCAGCCAGCTCTGAACTGCTGAGCTCAGAGCTGCTTTGACAGTGAGCTGGGATATCGGTGTGTTAGAGAGCAGCTCTGGTGCCCCCAGGCTTGCAAGAGGCTGTAGAAATGGGAGGTAGGGATGGGGAAGTGCAAGGCAGGTTTGACTTGCCTTTTCTTTGCTTAATCCTCATGGAACTTGTTTGAAGAGTCCTCTGAAATCTTCACATTAGCAGGTGATTTGGTTTGAGTAATAAAGGTCTGCTGAACCACTAAGTGGGTTAGTATGGGAAGAGAAAAAGGCTGCTGCTATCATGACTTGCCAAAAATTTCTGCAAGTGGTTATGGAAAGATGACCATCAATTTGGATGTTTCCTCAGGAAAACAATACGAACTTGGGAAAAAGACCTGGGTGTCCCTATAGGCAGCTCAGAGTAGAGTTGAGGGTACAGCAGTAAACTACTTCCAGATGTTGGGATTTGCAGGGAACAAGCAGGCAGAAGATGTGGACTCGTGTGTTGTGGGTTTCTCCATCACCAAAAATAAGGCAGAATGCCAAGTAAAACAGTAGTGGTCATGATATGGAGAGAAGCGGTCGGGTTGAGAAATTGGAAGGTTGGGATTATTCAAATTACAGAACACTGACAAGGAATTATAGCCATTTCTACAAAATGGCTTGCATCATAATGGAATGCCCAGGAAGAAGAGGTATGTAGAAAGAGGATACAAATTCAAACTTCTGAAAGGAAACAGGTTTTCACATAGATTAGGCACATAGATTTCAATTAGACTGTGGGATACCTGAAGTGCAATTGCCAGCTGTGCTGGGTGTCATCAGGAAGGAACAAAAGGTGTAGGGAGTGTGTAGGTATGCTCTTGCAGGTGGTATTTAATATGACATAAAAAATATTTTCAAAAACAACACTAGTGATATAAAACTAGTCACATTCATGTTTCAACTGCCAAGGCAGCTCTTGATAGTTTATTTGTATTCCTCTATTCCTCTGTCTTTGGTGATAAATTTCTTGTCTCTGACTAAAATTGTCTAGTACCAGGTACTGTTTGTGGCACAGCACTGGGAGCTAGGCTGTTGTGACTCAGTATTGCCCTTTCCGTATGCGTTGTGTTTGGCTTTTGCACGTCTTACTTTTTTAGAGGTGAGGCAGAGTGAGTAACGTTTCCATTTTATTAAAGAGAATGGAATGGCAAAGACCGTTAATTCTTTTTAAAGATGTACGTGTTTCATTTAAAGTTCCCTTCAGGCGAAGTCAGCTTTGTTAGGCAGCTTAAAATGTATTATAGTCATATTGTTATTGTCATAAATAAAAAAAATACACCATGCTCAGTTTTGAGAAACCAAACAAAACCACTGTTTTGTTTTTGTTTCCTCCCTCCTTTTTTCACTTCTTTCAGTTTTTAATAAGTGACCGTGACCGAGACCCCCAGTGTAACCTGCCTTGCTCCAGGTCCCAGTCCAAACCGCTGTGTGCCTCGGACGGCAGAACGTACGAGTCCATGTGCGACTACCAGAGAGCCAAATGCCGAGAGCCGAGTCTGAGCGTGACACACCGCGGCCGGTGCAAAGGTAGGTGGATTTCAAATGCTTCTGAGAGGAGAGAAGAGGGAGGCCTGCCTCGTAGGAAATGGAATTCTCGGACCTTTGAGTTTAGTACCATGCTCTGAGAGTAATCTGATTGGGAATTGTGCATTCCTGCGAGCATGGGTGTCTGAGTGTTTAGGTTTAGGCAGTACAGTTTGAGCTAACTGAATTATCAATAAAAGAAGGCAAAGAAGCCGCAGACATCACTGAAAAAGGGCTGAAATATATGTCTGTGGAGAGAAACAAATGGTCCTGTGGAAGTGCAAAACCAAATCCTGAAAGCAGACCTTTTTCCTGACTACCTGTGCTGATGAGGAGTCAAGACACCTCTGACAGGAACTTGGAGTGGGGAGTATGATGCACAGTAGCTGTCTAGTCCCTTTTCAGACATACACAGCCTTTTTGTGCTGAGCTAATTAAGAACACAATGCATGCAAGGGTTTACATGGCTTTTTTTTTTTTTTCTGTTTGCTGTTACACATCTACTTAGAAGTGCGAATACTATCCCTTAATTCAGCTTTTTGGCATAATCTAAAGATGAAGTTGAAACTTTTTAAAGGATTATTGGTGTCTGTCACACAAATGGTTTGCATTTGCAGTGAAGTGACAAATAAAGTGAAGCCTGTTTTCTGAGAGCACAGTTGGCTCAGAGGGAAGATGGCACAGGTGTTTTTGTCAGTGGATTAAAGTGACAGGAGAAACTCTTTAAAATCCTTGTGACAGAATAAAAAGAATTCATATAAGCCTGGTATTTGTTTATAAAGGCTTTTTTACTATTATGGAAATGTATCTTTGTTAGAATTACTTGATATAAAATGGAAATCCCTTTTCAGTGTATTGACAGATTTTATATGAATTATGAGCCTGACTTAGATATTGCTCTCTTTTAAACAGTTTCTCATTAGAAAAAACTTAGTTACATGATTTTTTGGTTGTTTTTCACCACTTCTGGGTTGGTTTGTGGCAGCTGCTGCCATAGCATAGATTGAGGCATTGGAATCAGGCTTTTTTCTAAATACTGGAAACCCAGAACCTTTTTTGGCAGTGCTTAAGAAGCACTTGGATTGTTCTTTCAAGTGATGCATTTTTGAGTATCACAATAAGAAGCAGTATAGTAAGAGTCCTGTTTTTGCTTTCATCCCTTGAGCAGAGTGTCTTAGATAAGCAGCTCCATAGCTGATATTGGCCTATAAACAGGCGCTGTTCAGTTGCTTAAAACATGAGATCTGAAATGCAGTACATTAGTATACTGCACTGTCTGTTTCTGAAAGTAGACAAAACTTGTTTCCCAAACTATGTGGCCTACTGCATATTGTGACTCCAGAGTCCCAAAGAGGTTACTGAGGCTTTTTTTTGTCTTGGGCACAGGTAAAGTACACTTTGTTTCTGCTCTCTGATGCAACTGAAATGTTTAGTTGAAGCTAACTTGCATTCTCCTTTCCTTTTTTCTCTCACCCTATGGTACTATACAGTACCTAACAGCCTGGGGGTGTTTGTAAACTGCAAGTCTTGCTTTTAACCTACTGACACTCTTGCCAATCCCTGTGAAGTAGGAATATTCTTTCAACTATCACATGGAAATTTAACCTAGCTGGTAATTTCCATACGCACTGCTCTTGAAAGGTATTTTGTTTTTCTAGCTGTGTTAGGAGCATGACCTCTAGTGCATAAAGATCACAGTAGCTGGCAAATCTGGGCAAATTATGAAGACAGTTGGGCTGCACTACAGGCTGTTGGCCGGGTCTGTACCGTGTAGTTGCAAAAAGGAAGGTATTGCCAACAGTGTTTGAGCACCTTGTACTGCAGCAGGACACCAGGAACACACTGAAGAGCCTTCACTCCTCCTGCATGACATATGCTCTCCAGGAGAGCTCCCATGGAGCTGTAAGGGATCCCATGTGCCACTGAGCTCAGTCACATACAGCTGTGATAGATACTGTACCCCAGAACTTATCCTTGCGAAATGAGAAGTTCCAACTTGTGCTTCACTCTCTGAAGGGGGAAAAACAATGGGCAACTAAAATAAGTTGTGTATTGTGGACAGCAAGGCATAGTTCTGCATCCCAGATTACCATAGGCTTCCAGTGTATATGCTGATGTCTTGAACTGTGCTTGTGCCAAGGAAAACAAAATGGTTTCCATAGTGAGAACAGAACCTTTTTGATTCAACTTAATGCTCTGTTCTCTCTCAAGAAACTAAGGACCTTTAAAGATGAAATCTTGCCAGGCCTTTGGGAGCTATAACCCTGATTCAGCTCTCGCTTGTTGCTAGCTTCTTCACATGCTTTTCAATGAAATTTCTTCAGTGCTAAATTATCTGAACTCCCTTCAAACCCTCACACATCACAAAGGGTTAAAAGTCAGGAGTAGCTTAGAATGATCAAATTATGGCATCCCTGACAAATGGAGCCTCACTGATGAGATTCTAGAGAATAGTTCCAGATGGTATAGCTATGTCTAAAATACACAGCCAAGCAAAGCTACCTGGATCTTTTCTCAGGAGGCGTCATAATATCTGATGTTATATAAGAGTTATACCTCAAAACTTTGCAGGCATGAAGGACAAATACTTGACCATTTATGCAGTGATTGTTTTATTGGTATATATCTGTGGCTTAGAACAGATTTAAGTTCTGTGTTAATTGGTTGATTTCTAGGAGCTTCTTTGGCTTATTCAATTACAATGTTTGGAGTGTTCTAAAAGTTAGATTTATTAATTAGATCAATAAGTCTGCTGGTGAAGAGTTTTTTCTTAGAGGACAAGTTACTGTGTAGAGTGAATCTATCTGTAAGTTACTGGTGGAGATTGTAACAGGGCCTTTGGCCTTTCTCCTGGGACAGGAAATGAACACGGCTTTTAGCTAATGTACTAGAAAGGCAGGTCTTCTGACTGATGGGTTATTTGAAGATAATCTTCTCTACCTACTATTTTTGTTGGACAGGAGATGATGTTTTGAAACCATTTTGCACACTAGATCCATGTGTTTTGTCTTCAAACTTGCTTTATTCTCCCTTGATTGTGAATAAGAATGTGCTTCCTTGGCAGCAGCTAGTAGAATCTAAAATGTCACTTTCTATTGCTTTGCAAATCTAGGCATGTTCTGAGTAAATTAGGGAATTCTAGAGTAGAAATGCAATGTGAATATCAAAAAAGGAATGAGGTGCATTGGCATGAAAGGAAGACAAGAAGGTGATCGGGAACAGTCGACATGGATGGGGAAGCCATGCTTAACCAGATTGCCTTCTATGATGGGACACCTGGCTGGATAGATGAGGAAAGTGTACTGGGTGTTGTCCACCTGGACTTCAGGAAGTTTTTTGACACACTCTCCCATGATATCCTTAGGAAAACTCAGGGAGTGCAGGCTGGTGGTTTGAGAGCTTGTGTGAATGCCAGGTCTCAGGGGATTGTGATCAGTGACACAGGTGTGGTTGGAGGCCTGTCACTAGTGGTGTACCCCAAGGTTCAGTATTGGGTCCATTATCATTTCACTTGTTCATCAGCGAATTGGATGAAGAGACTGATGCCTCTTCAGCAAGTTTGTTGGTGATTCAAAGCTGAGAGGGCTGTGGAACGCTTCAGAAAGATCTGAGGTTGGAGGGATGAGGAGAGTGAAACTTACTGAAGTTCAACTGGGTATGAGGTCCTGCACTTGGGCAGGAATAACCCCATGGACTAGTACAGACTGAGGGCTGACCTGCTGGGAAGCAGCTCTGTGAAGGACCTGAGAGCCCTGGTGGACAACAAACTGTCCATGAGCCAGCAGTACCCTTGTGACCAAGAAGGCAAATGGGATCCTGAGCTACATCAGGAAGAGCATTGGCAGCAGGTAAAGGGAGGTGATCCTGTCCCTCTGTTCAGCCCTGGTGAGGGCATCTCTGGAGTGCTGTGTCCAGTTATGGACTCCTCAGTACATGAGAGACATGGAGATTCTGGAGTGGGTCCAGCAGAGGGTGACAAAGAGGGTGACAGTGAGGGGACTGAAGTGCCTCACTTGTGAGGAAACACTGGGGGATCTGGACCTGTTTATTCTGGAGAAGATATGACTGAGAGGGGACCTCATCAATGTACATAACTGTCTTGAAAGGAGGGTGTCACAGGATGGATCCAAGTGATCTGGTAGTTCCAAGCAATAGCACAAGAGTCAATGGGCAGAAACTGGAACGCAGGTAGTTCCACCTGAACATGAAGAATAACATTTTTACTGTGAAGGTAACTGAACACTGGAACAGCTGCCCTAAGAAGTTGTAGAGTCTCTTCCCCTGGAGATATCTGTAGCTTCTGTACTCAATCCTGAGTAGTGTGCTCCAAGGGACCGTGCATTAGCAGGAAGTTTGGACAAGATGACCTCCAGTGGTCCCTACCAACCTGAACCATTTTCTGTGGGTGAAAAAAGCTTGAGATTCCAGTGGAGGACTTGACCCAAAGGAACTGGAAAACAGTGAGGAGAATGAATAATGATTGATATCCTGTACAATAGATAGCATGTTTTTGTAGTTTGGTGAGATCCAGTTTTGCCTGTTTTATGCAAATACACAGATAATTGAGTAAATGGGTTTACTCAACTGCTTTCAGTCAACTGCTGACTTTAGTGTAGCTGAACTGCTTCATGTCTGGTGGAGACGTGGCCTGTATGTGAGACAGTTACCTAATAGAACTGAAAATAGTTAAAAAGCTGCTTGGATCAATTTTTGCTATTTGAACTTTGGATGCAAACATAAAAGAATTAAAATTAAGTAGCTTTAATTGATTTCAGTGATTGCATTGTATTGATTTGCTGCTAGTGTTATCTGAATCCTGGAGATGTTTTACTTTGTATTATTAGGAGAGGTTGTTATATATATATATATATATATATATATATATATAACTGGAATTCTTGGAGCCTATTCAGGAGTTGCAGTGTGTATATTATGAGGGACACGGTGGTCTTGTTTGAATAAACTATTCATGGATAAGATCAGCCATGATAACTAGCCAATTTCATTGCAAAATCCAAAATTATGTGCACCTGCATTGTGCTGATTAGGCCAGGAATGTCAAAAACATCACTTGTAGTTAACAATCTCCTGGTTCTGGCTGCCAGCTTAAGAATTAATTTTCTTTAAAAGGCAGCTTTCTGAGCTACAGTAAGTCTGTCCCAAGTTTGAAGATCTTTAAAATTAAGCAGGTCTGCTTTCAAAAGAAATTTTGCTGTTTTGGTTTTTCACCTAATGTAATGGAGGGGAAAAGTGTCCAATTTAGTCTGCTTGAACTATGAAACTGGAATGAATTAATGCCATTCTGGTTTATAAACATGGTGTTTGATATTCCAAAGAACATTTCTAGAAACAGGGAAGAAAGTGCTGAAACACTTGGGTAAGCAGTCAAATTGCAGAATAGGGTATATGAACCTACAATCATAAGATCAGGCTTTAGTTAAATTTGTAATGCATCTTATTTGGGGTGAGCTATTTGACAGCTACTTTTTAAACACTTGTCACTTATGTAATACTGTACATTTTCTAATTAACAAAGCAAAAATAGCAAGGTGAAGTCATCCCACTGAAATCACATGTTGATGCAAACATTATAAAAATACCAGCCTGTGGAGTGAGGAAGAGAAGGATTGACAGTCCTTTTAAAAACAAACTGGTAAATGTTGATCTTAAAGGCACTGTTTTTACTGGAACTGATCTGTGGAAGACTGACAAAAAAGATAACAATATGCATGCACCTCCCCGCCCAGCATGGTGTAGAGGTGTTTGTTCCAAATCAAGGCTGTAAAAGGACTGACATGACCTTTGGAAATCGGTGAAGGAGGATGGGAGAAGTAATCAATCCTGAGTGTTCATGAACAGGAGAAAAAACTGTCTTCTCTGTACTTTAGCAGCAATTTGTGAAGAGTCACCACTTGAGCCAACGATTGAAGTGTAAAAGATGCTGCAACAATGATGAGCTCTTAAACACCATGGTGTAGTGGTGGTGTGCTATGAAGTGTGCTCTGCTGGGTGGGAGTAGAGAGTTCAGTTTATAAAGGCCAGTTAAAATTGCCAGGAGGGACATGATAGCCTTAGCAGTAATGTGTTTATATTCTTAAAGGAAGGGCATGATCTTGTGCATGTTTCTCTGTTCATTAGACAAATTGGACAAATATCTGGCTTAGTTTTCCTTCTGCCTGGGCTTCTAATGAATTTGTACTGCAGGGGATATCTCAAAATGTTTGTTTGTACCAGCTCTGTGCTGTAGTATCCAGTTTCAGTCATGTAGTTGTGAGTGTGCCAGCAATAAAGCAGATGCTATGTGGAAGTGCTTTATGCTTCTGTTTTATGTTCAGGAGAGGAACCAGAAATGCCTGTCTGCAGTCTTGTATCCTCATATATAAAGACTAGAAAACACTTTCATTTGGGAACTTGTGGTTTGATTGTCACATAAGAAATTCACACCTGTTTTTTTCCTTGCAAGTGCACATCTCCATAATCTATGCTGAGGTTTTTTTTTTTTTTGCTACTTAGTTGTCTCCTGTGAAGCAGAAGTTGAAAGTGCTTTCAGTCAAGCAGCTATGAAACAAGGTGCAGGCACACCATCTGGTTTTGTAGTAATGTCCTCTGTCATGCCAAGAAAGATTAGACTCTTAAGCTTGAACAGGAGATCTGCAGGTTGTAGGTGTTTCAGTTAAAAGCATTGCCAGTGCTTCCTTTTCAGCTGAAAGAGTAAGCATGTCTTTGGAAGAATCAGTTGCAGGACTGTCGTCCACTGGAGATGTGTAAACAAGGTCTGATCATCTAGTTGGGTTGGCAAGCAGGCAAAAAGGAAATTCTATGCCATAGCTTATGGATAACTAGAAAAAAAATACAGTGTAAATTTTATTCAAGTCTTTTTTATTCTGTAACAATTTCACTCTTTATACAGGTGCATAATGAGCCCACCTGAGATCAAAGCTCCATGTGCTTTGGTATTGTGCAAACACCCAACAAACAAATTAGTCTAAAGATAAGTGACATAGGATCAGAAGTGACAATGAGGTTACACGGAGGTGAGGTGACCAACTTGTCACTTAGTGGTCATTGGCAGAATTGATACAGGTATCGTTGCTTTCTAACCCTAAGCAGCTGGCATCTGTAGTGTATACTATTGCTATGAATCAGTAGAACGGTTTGAGCTTCATAATTTCAGAAGCCTTGTGAAATGTTTAAAGTGAAACTGTGTTGACAAACTGGAAACTTAATCTCTTGAGTCATCATTTGTATAAATAAAGTACTTGGCCTGAAAGCTTTGGTCTGTCTTTATCAAAACTATTTACAGCATTGTCATTGATTTCTGTGTGTACAGATGCCTAGATGGAAGTTACTTCTATTGCCACCCAGTGTGAATTCAATTGCTCTAAGAACCCAGACTGACTTCCTAATTTAATGCTGGTGTTGGTGATTTTGTTTTCAAAGTTCATGTGGTCTGTGAAACAGAATGTGATCTTCAGTGGAATTTTTTGTTAACCAATATGATTTCCATGCCTGGTACAATGGGGATTGAAACCTGTTCACTCTGTATGGTGCTGCTAAAAGATTTTGAAGCTTCTGCACTGCAAATCTTTAGTCAGTGGATTCACGGGAGAAGAAAGAAGGTGCTAGTTCTGGTGTCAGAGTGCCATGGAGAGAGATGTTCACTGTTTGCCTTCTCTTTCTAGACTGCACAGCATTATCATTTGATCTGATGGTTTTTAAATGTAAACACTGAGTCGATCTGGATCTCTGCAGAACGTTCCTCTTTTGACTCCTCAGTCTTTAGGGTTAGAGTTAACGGGGTATACTCTGTAACAGTGGGCTGAAGCTGGAAGGGGTTAAGGTCATGCTACACTTTGCCATCATCTGAAGTGAGAACTGAGATCTTAACCCCTTCAGACTCTTCTTGCAGAGCACGTTTTTTTTTCTTGACTCCAAAGTAAGTACCTGATATGAGAAAGTTGTCATGCAAACCTGGCTGTAAGCACTGGGACTAGAGGTAAAAGCTGAGTTTCAGGAAAGCACGAGAAATGGCATATCTGCCTCCTCTGAACCGCATAAAGGTTGAAGCTTATTTGGATGACTGGCTATTTTAGTATCTTCCTGGGAGAGTTGCTCAGAGAAGAGGGGGTCATAATTTCTTTTCCACATTGCTTGCTGCTTGGCCTGAATTATTTGGTTTATACTCAGCCATCCAGTTTCAGTCTGTTAATGTTAATGGCCCTTCATTGTGTGGACATTGTGCCCCAGTGCTGGTTGAAAGAAGCTTCCAGGATCCTTAGGTGACCATAAAAACTCTTGACTAGGAAATTAGGTGGCTCTTAATAACTGACTTGTAGTTTAATTGTCTAGGTTCGTATTTGTCTTTAGGATCATGAGTGATAACTCTATATCTACCTTGTGATTGTACAGGTAACAATCATTTATGCTTTATATTTATTTGTTTGGGGTTTTTCCCTTGCAGCTGCATGGGTTATCTGGTAGCTTTTGGAGATGCTAAATTGCAACGTAAGTGAGTTTTGCTTTTCTTTTTGTAGATGCTGGCCAAAGCAAATGTCGATTAGAGAGAGCTCAAGCGCTGGAACAGGCAAAGAAGCCCCAGGAAGCAGTCTTCATCCCAGAATGCAATGAGGATGGATCATTCATGCAGGTAAAACTCCTATTTGCTTCATTATTCAGGCTTCAGGTGTCTGTGGGAGATTCAGTGTTAAGGCATGAGCCAAGTGATGATGGCAGAGTGGGTGCACACTCTGACTCAGTTACTCAGGTAAAAGTTTGAAAGCTGCAAACTTCTTTAACCAAATGGAACTTTGGATTTGGTTCAAACATTTTGTGATGCCTGGGGTAACAGGAGAGCAAAGATTTTTTTTTTGTGATAACTCACCAAAAATTTTATTCCCCTCCTCAGCCTTACCCTCCCATTATCTGGTGTGTGGGAGTGTTTCTGTTTTGGTTTTGTTTTTTCATGATGAAGTGGAAAAAGTTGTATTCATCCTGCAAACTTTGCATGCTTCTTTAGAGCAGCATTATATTCCTGTACTATGTGGACCATCAAGGCTGGGATAAGAGAAGATGGCTGCAGGTTTTAGCATTTAACTGCACTTTCAATGGTTGAAATTTGATTTTATGCAGAGTTTCTCAGATTGTGTTGGCACTGGAGACTAATGTTTATAAAAGCTAGCACAGTGGGCCAACATGGAACAAAGTGTTCCACGTTAAACTTCATAGTTCAAGAAAAAAAGGGGTAAGGAAAGCAAACTTTTGAAAGGTCTATCACCTGTCCATCAACATCTTGGAGAAGAAAGTAGGTAAATTTTTTATCCTTACAAGCTGGACTGATAGTATAGTTGGTAAAGCTTTGTTTCAGACAGGTTTATTTTGAAGGGTGGTACCACTGTCTGGATTGTGGAGAAGTTGCTGACTTTTCCTTGGCACATTGCTTAGCCAGTGTTGGTTGCCAGTTGAGGGGCAGCATGAAAGTGCTTACAAAAATTGTGTGGTGTCAGTTGGCAGCCAAGTGATATTTCACATTCTTCCTCCATTTTCAGTTCTATCTGTGAACACTAAAGTGCTTTTGTTTTACCTGGCATGATGAAGAAAGCCTCTGATCTTTTTGTATCTGCAATTAACTGAAATTCATATAATTCCTTGGTTTATAAAAATACCCTGCCTTCCACATATCTTATGAACCAGCTCCATCAGTTATATTGCAGCATTTAAGGTAATTGTCCTTACATAACATTTAAGTGAAAAATAATGTCCAAGAAAGATACCTAGTTTCAACCTGCATTTGAGGCAAGTATTTCCTTTAGCTTCTGGTCAAAACGAATTAACTTTTGATTTTGAAAAAGATGATAAAAACTAGAATTTTGGTGAACAATCTAAACAGTTTTGCTTCAGCAACTCTTGAATAGATCTCATCTGGTGTAGGTATTTTTGATACTGCATCTCTTGTGCAGAGAATTGATGCTCCTGGCTTCTGCTCTGCAGGGAGGCTGTGTTCTTGTGAAGCCTGTGAGGCCTTTGCTGAGGTCAGCTCTGGACTGTTGTTAGTTTATTCTGGTTCAGTACCCAGAGTGTGGCTCCATCTAGACTCTAAAATCTCAGTTGGCAAATCTGCAACAGAACAGCATCTCTTGATGAAGTTTCTAGGAAAAATACTCACTGTGCTCTTCAACATGGGATACCCATCCTAACAAGAGTCAAAGCAGATGCAGATTTTTCAAGGTATATACTCTGTATGTAAAGTTGGCTAGAGAGACATTTTAACCAACTTCCCCTTTTCTGTGTAACTGTTACTGAAAGGGATTTTTATGTAGAAGAACAAATCTAATCAGAGAAGAAACAAAGAGTCATGCATATATTGAGAATATTACAATTTTTTTGTGCTGAATTGTTACAGCACTCATTCAGGATGACTTGCTTTCAGATCATCTTGCTGAGCCTACTAAACATGGTAGGTGTTCAGGCCCACGTCATTGTCCTTGCCATCAGACTTCAAAAGAGTCTGATTTTGTAATTTAACTAATTAATTGGTGGGAATTCTTGAAATTTTTGTAGTACTGAAAAACAAGAGCAGTACAGATGTGGGAGAATTTGGTAGTAGTTCAGAAAACCTGCTTGGCCTTAACTAGATTGAACCGTTGCTTTTGTGGTTCATCATAATTGATTTGATTAGAAGCTAAATTGCAATCACTCTAGGTAAACACTGAAAGTGGGGCTTCTCCTCTGAAAGCAGCTCCAGGTTGCCCTTTGCAGCTCCTGGAGCTGTACCCATTTGCGTACAGAATTTGTGGCTGGATCCCCTGCAGACTGGCTAGGGCTGCAGGGTGGTGATGGGAACACAGCTCCTCTGCTGCTCTGGGAGTGGGAGTGTACTCCAGGCAGGCAGTGACAGCAGGAGGGAAACATGCTCACCTTACTTCCTCCTGCTTCCCTGCAGGGTTGGATCTGCCACAGCTAGATGTGGCAACAAGGGGGAAAGGGAGAAGAGCCCAAAGGCCTTTGTTTGGTTTGCAGTTAAACCCTTCCATAGAGAGACATCGTGCAGGTCTTAAAACACTTGTGTGATCTGTCTGGTGTTCATTGCCTGTGAAATTTAGACCAAAAGCAGTGTTGCCATTGATTCTGTTGCTCAGCTGATTAGTTTTCCTATGCATGACTAGGTATAATGAGGTTTGTGTACTGCAAAAAGATGAGCTGGCACTTGTCAATTCACTGGTTGTAATAACTGTTTCTATGTCCCATGTGTGCTGCTTCCCTTATTTTTGAGTACGTGTATTGCAAAGATCTTATGAAATCCCCTTTTAGTGCTACTTATGCATCTAAAAACATGACATGGATTTGCAGCGTGAAGAAGTGGTGCCACTGCAGGCATGATGGGATGACTGTAAATGGGGAAGCACACCTGATTAATTCCTCTGGAATTACTGTCTATATTTCAGTCTGTGTGGGGAATTACTTCCTATAACAAAATGTCTCTACACTTAGCCTACAGTAATATAAGCAGGCAGATAAAATTTGAGTTATTCACAACATAAGAATGTTTGTTAGATACGAGTAATTTGATTAATTGTAGAAAACTGAAGTCACGAACTGTTGTGCAGAATTGAACATGACTAAACCCAGTTTCTGTTCCCAAGACTTTTGCCTTTTTGCTGTTATGCTGTATTTTCCATAAATGCCATTCCTTTTCCATGCTGCACTTAACCTGCTGTGATCTGTTCTTCATAAACAACAGGCACTAGTGGGTAATCTGCACACTTTCTTTTGCTGCCTAGTGCCATTGGGCTTGTTGCCATGGGCTGAGGGAGACTTGCATTCTTCATAGTTTCCCCCCAAGCAGTTTTTCAGAAAAGGTTTCTGAGATTTTAAATGGGATCTGTTTCAGACAGATTAATATGAACATGAATAATGTTAATCCTGCCTTGGGGGTGTAGTTTTGTGGGACTTTGTGGTATGTCTTATTCGCTGCCACCTTCCACTGTCTAGTTGTGGTTTCTTTTCCTCAGAAGTCTGCATACAAGTGTCTGAGGGCAAATCTCCTAGGAGAGTTTCTTTTGAGTTTAGGGTAGTCAAAATCTGGATCTTGGTGAAGTTATGATGCAGCACTGAGATTTCTGTTAGACTGCATCAGTCAGACCTGTGGTCTTATGACAGAATCAGTGAGGGACTGACTATCAGAACAGTTCTGCATTATCAGTTAGTTTCCAGAGCATCCCACATCATGTAATATAATTCTGCTTGGAAAGAGTGATCTATATTATGGTCCATACCAGTAGTATCACTCCATGCTATACTAATGCACATATAAAGTTCTGTTTTCTCCCAAGTTCCACAAACAGCCCTTTCTAAATAAGTGCGGAACCCTCTCAGCCTTCAGTGTGACTTCATGATCCAAGTCTGCTCTTCTGTATTGACTAGTGTAACATGATGCTGGGCAGAATTACAAACTCACTTCTTAATGCAGCAAGGTATGTGTAGACATTTCCTTCATTCCCTGGATGATGTCTCTTATTCCATTATGCAGTGCTCAGATTCTAGCAGTACTAAGCTCTAAGTGAATTCACATCTCCTTTCAGAAGAACACAGTGTATCTTGCTAGATTTGAAAAAGCTCTTTATAAAGCATCTGGTTTTTAAATGGTAGGTAGTTCTGGCTATTTTTATTAAAAGACATCCCTTCTATAAAAGACGGTAGCTGTAGCTTTCTGTGAGTAGTGCTCTGCAGGTTTGCGACTTAAACACTTGCTTTCTTCCTGCAGCTTTCATTGTGTTTCTCATTTGTATGTTGTGCTAAAGATAAACCATGAGTGGGTAAGGAGGTAAGAACTTTGGTTATTTATGGTGTTTCTTCAAAGAAGTACCAGTTGAGATAGCAAAGGAACAGGTTCTTAAAGTGGGAGTGGACATTCTTAAGGAAAGTGACAATGTAAGGTCATTCTTAGCTTCGAAGTGTCACATTCTGTCAGAAACAGAAGGCCTCTCTTGGGGACGCTTTTCCTGAACTAAAAATAATATATGTGTCAGTGTGTGTGACAGGAATGCCCTTGATCATGACTAAGATTCTTTTGCTTCAGATAATTTTTTTCCCTGGTTATATGAGTAATGAAATTCCTATGGAGCAAGCATTTCTTGTGTGGTGCATGGACTTGAGGGAATTGCTGCATAAAGTCCTGATGGGAATATTTGCACAATACCATTTGTGAGGAATTAAATATGAGTGGAGAGAACAGAAGTGACAAAAACTCTTTAAGGAGCTGCAGTCCCAAGGAGGCTTAAACACAAGATGCAGACTGATTCATAGGTCCCCTAAAATTACCTATACCTAGAAAGGTAAGACAGGCTTCTGACAATAATCAGCTGACTCTTAATGTAGCAAGAGGTATGACAAGATCCAGGGTCTAAACATCACAGCAAGACACGTGAACCAGAACAGAGGCATTGCCATGTAGAGTTAAGGTAAGGAGCCACCAGGCCAGTGTGCTGGTTGTGTACCACTAACTTGGGTTCAGAGAACATTCTGAGTCTCAGTGGCTTGAACAAAGGAAATACTTGATTAAAGAATTGCTGTGCCACACTGGCTTCTGCTCCCTGGGTCAGATGAGATGACCAGCTGGCTTGGTGCTATTTATTTAGCTCTTTTTACCTTGTTTACAAGGAGCACCTGGATGCAACCAGGAATTGGAGCCTTGCCTGGTGCTGTGAGTGCAGAGGCAGCTCTGCTGCCTGCCCTTAGCCTCAGCAGTGCCATTCAAAAACTGGATGTGTTTTTTCTTTTCTCATAGAAGTATTGCTTTCAATACAGACTGAATGTTCTTCCCATCTCATCTCTGCCCTCCATGGTGGAAGGAGCCAGGAAATGTTTGTTTGATCTTTGATGGGAGAGGAATGTGTTGCTAGACTTTTCATCTGAACAGCAGTGAGAGGCTAGTCTGAGTGTTGCTATTCCTGTGGTCAGCCTGGTGCTTGTCCAAGGTGTTTTCAAACCTCTTACAGCAAGCTACCTTTTTGTAACTCCATGGAAACTGCTTTCAGCCATCACAGAACTGCTGCTTTGCCTCTGTTCTCTCTGTCATATGTGTATACAATTTGTCTCTCACTTCCAGTTTCTATTTGAGCAACATCCCCTTGATCCTCATTTGTGAAATAGTTATAAAGGGATGCTACGTGCTTATTTAGAATCTTTCCTTTAGAAACTTGCTTGTTTAGAAGCTTTGCTTGGGAGTCTGGTTCTGGCATTGCCAATGAGATACTGAAGAAACCCAAAGAATGGTTTCTTTTCCCCCCTGAAGAACTTAAGAGGCAGGGTCATTGCCCAGTGACTACTCTTTTAATGTTTACCTATTGTAAGGAATTTTGTGAGAGCAGGTGTTTAATCATATGACCGGTATATTGGCTGCTCTTTGATTTCACACATTGTAATGGCAGGGTGAAATAGAGAAGCTACATTTAATTTGGGGAGTGGTGATATGGAGCAATTTTTCTTGGGGTTGTCCCTCATACTTTTCATCCTTCAGTTGAGACACAAGTTAGATGTCCTATCTCTCCATGAAAAATAGAAACAGTGTCCTTCTGCATGATCAGGAATTTGGCTGCTTGCAGTGCTTTAAAATGCAATTGGATTTTTTTTTTTTTTTTTAAATGTAGATGTTAATGGGGAATCTATTGAAGACCTTCTATGATTTGCAGGTTTTATTTGTCCGATTTCCTATTATGTAGCTTACAATGTTCAGCTGTTGGACAGATGTATGTTAGTCTGAGATACCAAAATCTGTCATGTACCTTTCCAGCAGTAACAGTTGTTCTATAGCTATAGATGTATAGATATAGTTCTATAGCTGCAGCTTGGTTAACAATCAAGTCTATGAAGTATATAAGACTGTATTTTAGTATGTAAGATTGTATTTCCTCTGCCTTAATGCTTACCTTTAGAAGGCTGAGAGCCCAAAAAGTCAGACACACTTTTTCTAACATGTATTTTCATGGACTCAAAATTAACTCAGCAACTGAAGATTAGGTCTGTGCAGTAAACATAGTCATGCTTGCATACTTATTCTTTTGATGATGATGATAAGTGTTTTAAAATCTCACTACTTTGGGAGTAGGATGAGAATGAGGTTGAATGTGGGGTTGACAGTTGAAATTTTATGTAGCAATAAAAGCTCAAATGTAAGCTAAACGTAAAATTTTAAAGTAAACCTCCACATTTTGTACATTCATTACCATAGGTGCTCTGAAATAGTTGACATTTATGTTTGCTTACACACAGTGCTTAGAAAGGGGACTGGATCAGCTATTGCCTTTACACTTTTTTCAGTGTCATACCAGTCCTATGTAAGTGACAAAGAGTGTACCTTCTCTCCCAGACTCTAAGCTGTGAACTCTAGGCTGTAGGTCACTGTTGTCATGACCCTAAATTGTACCTGGTCAGGTCTCATGGTGAAAGGTAGCATGTCTCAATGTGAAGACGTTCAAGAACAACAACTGCACTGATTCTTGAGATTTCTGCAGCACCCATTCTTCACGGGTAGCTGTCTGGCATTTAGGATAGTGGCTGAGATTTAATTGCAGTTGTTATCTGTAGAAGGGAAGTCCTTTGGTACTGCAGTAAAACATATGGTTGTGGTTGTTGTAAAAGTGCTGAGTGCTGTCAGTCTCAGATTTTTTTTTTTCTTCCTTTTTTTAATGACAATGTAGGGGAAGAAAAGGTCATGGGATACCAGTCCAAGGAAGACTAGCATTTCTTAGCCTAGTTATTTACAAAATTACTTCACTTTTTTATGGATGTAATGGGCTTGGCTTGCATAAATGAATGTATGTAATTTGTCATTCTCCACTGAGGTGAGTTACATAACACACTCTTAGTTAATGCATCTGTCCTGAATTTGTGTCAATACATTTTTTTTGGACTCCTCTGCCATGTACTTTGTTATTTTTCTGAAGGGTCGACGAGGGAGCTATCAAGTGATTAATACTTGAGTTTTTTAAATGCTGGGTATGCTGGATGTTTTAATATAACATAACATGGAATGGTCTTGCCCTACAAATTGAGACCCTATCCTGGTGTTTAGCTCTATCCTTTGGTAGGATTTTTACAATTAATGCTCAGATGCAAAGACAGCTTCTTGTGCTGTTTGGAATGCAGTCTTGTATTTGTGTGATCAGCAAAGATAAACTCTAAACACAAGCCCAAGCAGTTCCATCACATTTATTTTGAGTGTTCAGTTGATTACATTGAACAATAACAAATATTTTCTAACTCAATTATTGCATATTATAGTCATAGTACTTTTGAGTAATTTGCAATCAATATTGTGATATATTGAGAGAAGAAAAATGAAAGTGCAAATAGCAGTGACAGTGACTGCAGTAACACGGGTACATGAGATTACTGTTGATTTTGGCTACTAAAAGTAAATGCTTGAGGCAAAATGATTGATTTGCACTTTAGTAAAACCCAAGATAAACAAGTAAAACCCAAGATAAACACAATGTACCGTGTTATAATTGCTCTTAGATCATGTTTTATGTGATATTCAAAGCCTTTTAAAAAAACTGTCATTAAGTCTCTGAACAAACTTTGCTACCTTAGGGCATTGAAGCCAGCTGTCAGTAAGGGGGAACAACTGGGTTAGCTCTAAAAGATCCCTAATGAGAGGACCAGCACAAACACCCCATCACTCTAGTCTTCTGTGAGAAGAGGACTGGAACTGGAAATTGTTTTGAATGAACTTGTTTGGAAAAAGAGAGAATGTACAGAATTCATTTTACAAGTAAAATAAGAAGGGAGTTTCTGAAATGGTCCCATTTCATGGCTTTTTTTTTCCAGAAATGTATTGTAGGAGCCACTTCTAGTTTATAGTAACGGGATGCACTTCTGTACCATTTCAAGGTATTGATGTGCACATTTAACTACAGCTGAAATTATGCTTGTTAGAAAGAATTCTGGGACCTGTTAATATACAGATGCCTGTACAATGATAGTTTACTTTTATCTCAAAGATGCCAAAGGCATCCTGAATTTCATCCAATTGCTGACTACTCTGAAAGCTGAGACAAAGGCTGTCATTAGATTTGTTAGGCTGAATGAAATTTTAGTGCTGCTGAATTAATATCGCCATAGATGTTACTAAGATCAGTCTGCTAGATCAGGACTTACAGAACCTCTGAAATAAGAATTGGTATCTGAATTAGTAATCCTGTTGTCTTTCTGTGGTGAAGGAAAGAACTGGGCAACTCTCGTCAACAGCTCCATTTCAGTTCAGAAATAATGCTTTAAAATCAATCCAGCTGAATTTTATACTGTGTACCATTTCACTTACTGGAACCTTCATCAAATGTTCTTAAGTTCCATGTCAATACATAAGGAGCAAGCATGTTAGATCTTGCTCCTGCTGTGTAGTTTGACATAGTAACAGACTAGGGCTTAAATCTACCTGGAAGTTTGTTAACCAAATCAGTATTGCGTTTTTCCAGCCATGTTACTGAACAAAATGCTTGTGAAATGCCTACAGATGCTGCTTTCAAACAGTGGCTATGGAATTTGGGATAGGGTGGCCTTTCCATAAACCAGCAGTGAACAGTAAGTGGGATCTAGCAGAGGGTGGAATGAGCTGAGAGACAACTGCTGCATGCCCCAACTAAACTGTTCTCAGATGATTACTTGTAACTTCTTTTGCCTCCTGAATTTCAACTACAGGAGTCAGAGTAGGAGAAATCACCTTTCTTTGTGTGTGGGGGAGGTGAGGGAAGAAAAGATAATGATATCAAAGGTAGTCTTCTCTAAGACCTCCTTGCTCTGAAGCATGTGTTCATGATACCTCTGGGTTGGGCCTTCCAATAAGATGCGAAATTATAATAAAGTAGTTGGTGATAGAGTGAGAAATGAAATGCCTGCTCTTTGTTTTATTAAACAGGTGCAGTGCCATACCTACACTGGATACTGCTGGTGTGTGACACCTGATGGCAAGCCTATTAGCGGCTCTTCTGTACAGAACAAAACTCCTGTATGTTCAGGTACTGTGGGAGTGGCTTCAACAAATACTAACTTTATAACCAAAGAAGGTTGGGGTGGATGCATCCTTTTGAGAGAGCTTAATCTTTCCAGGTTACTTGGCCAGTTTACATTTAACGCTGCTCTTTGGACTCTGGCATGTCCACCCTGCAGTTATGATACAGACACTTCTGCAAGGCTCAGTAAGAAAAACCACTAAGGTGGCAGCCTGTGGCAGCCAAGGCAAGTCAGTGTCGCTGTGTACACGACGACAACACGAAAGATTTGCTGAACAGATGGGGTAACTTTTTTCCATGAACTATGTTTTAAAGAAATGGCTCTTGGGCTGTATTTTGCAGGACATAGAGTAAATTTTTGTACAGAGTAATTTCAGTTAATTCATGAAAGTAGTTCTGTGCAAAACAGTCAGTTTCTGGGGTCCTGCTGTTATAATGAATTTGGGTCTTTTGGCCACCTTGCTTAGTTTGGGATCCCTGTGTTTGTATCATGGGGTGGGCAGCACTGGGCTTGCACCAAAGCTCACAAGAGGGAGGTCCAAACCCAGGCTGTTACTCGTGTTTTTTAAGTGATGTGTTTCTGGGCACTCAGCCTGATATTACTTTGTCACCCAGCAGTTTATTGGGACCAAATCCACAAGTTCCTTTAAAACAGAGTTATGTTGTTTTTCTTTCTTCTCTGCACCATTCATTATGGTAGTCCATGTCTCAAGTGGAATGAGACTGGGCTTTAGATTTTCGTATGGCCCTGATCAATAGTGGTCTAGCTTTGTGAGCTGTGGTGAACAGTGCTGCTGTGACAACACTGCAGTAAGCACAGGCAGGGTTGGGAAGCTGTTCTGTACTTTGGGGAGAATTGAAGTGCAACACTAGAATTGTGCTGCCCTTCTCCCTTTCCTCTCCCCCCCGCCCAAAAAAATTTAAAGGAGGGGGGAAAGGCAGTAAGCACAGGGGTGTGTTTCTAGCATGTTCAGTGATGCCACATCAGCACTGCAGCTGTGTCTGGCTTCATGCTCTACAATACACACCTCAGGGGTTTTTACTATAGTTCTCCTCTCACACCTTGCAGTGTTTGCCCTTTAGGTAGGAGCATGACAGCAGTCAAGTCAGTGATATTTTGAATTTTTCTTATCCAGAGTCCTCTTGGCTGTAGGGTGTTCTGTGGTAGTAAGCAAACATAAGTGACTTGCATAAGGGTTTGAGTTAAGTGGGAGAGCTGTCTGAGAACCAGTGAGCCAGTGTATCTTGAGGAGATGCTTGGTTTTTCACAGGCATGCAGAAAGAAAAAAATACTAATATCTTATTTTAGTGTAAGGTACAATCCTACAGTAATTTGGCTTAAATCTTTAGAATATGACTTTATAACATTATTTCCAGTATATCATTTTGGTAAGGCATGTTTTAGACTTTTACTGATCTGTTCAGATAGTCTTGTGCTGTTTATAAAATCATGTTGCAGAAAAGTAAAGTCATGTTGTACTGTAGGACCAGATGTTAGACATATGATGGCTGATACTGAGTTTGTACTTACTACTTGTAATTCAGCAGTAGATCTACTGCACCTACCTTCAGAGTTTGTCTTGATCAGATTCTTGGGCCTGCCAGAGCTGCCTTCTTTAAAGCTGACTTTTGAACCACGTTTCCTGAATGTTCAGTAATCACTGGAACTATTTAGCAATGGTGCATGGAAGAATCACTTTCCTGTGAATAAAGCTGCTAAAAAACCCAAACAAAAACAAACAATCCCCCCAAAAAAAACAACCAAACAAAAAGCTTGTCACAGATTTTTATACGCTATGGTAATAGATTTACTTTAAAAGCTTTTATTTTCTGTTCAGGTTTTAGTAAAAAACTGTGACGAAGTACTAAAGCAGAGTGCAGAAACAAGAGTGGAATCATACATATTATGTGAAGATCTAAGTTATAGTAAACAAGATGTGTTCTGTTCAAGTACATGCTGGATCTTATTCAGCATGTCTTATTGTCCCATTTCAAACAGCTGGGTATGTTCAGGGGTTGGTTGAAATCCATTTTCTGCAAATTGTCCCACTTAATCCCTTTCCTCTAGAATACTGTGCTTGCATTCCCTGCACACTCTTCCCATGTGCTTTTGATTTGTTCTTCCTGACGTTTGCAAATGAAAGAAGTGACTCATATTGATCTTTCCTTCTTGCCCTTGGATTTATTCCAGGTTTCTTACAAGCATGATGCTCTGTTGAGGTCTTTCAAATCACTAGATCCTGCTACTAAAGATTTCTCATTTACCCTTATCCCAATTTAATGTCTTAATGCATAAAACTTCCTTATACTTTTCATGTTGGTTGAAGCTACAGGCTCTGTGAATCTTAAATGGAGCTGTTGATGAGTAAAGTAGATGCTTTATGGGTTGAGATATTGACTGTATTAATGTGACATCAAATGCTGTGTGTGATTGTGCAGCATCTAAATGGCTGTCTGTTTCTCTTTTTTTTTTTCCTCCCCTTTAGGTTCTGTAACTGATAAACCATCAAGCCAGGGTAATTCAGGAAGGAAAGGTGAGTGGAGTCCTGTGCTTCATCAACTTGTTTTGTAATAGCAGCTACCCAGTCAAGTCCCTTGAGATTGCTCAGAACGTGGGTTCGTAGCCAGTTCCAGGGTGCAGGGGTGCAGGTGCCACTAGAGCTCCCTTTCAGGAGGAGGAATAAGATGACTATTCTGAGGTAGAAAAAGGGTGTGCTCTGCTCTGTGCTGCTCAGCTGAGTTGAAGTACAAGAAAGCTGAGCTTCCCAAAGGAGTGGCTGGTCCAGAATAACCTCTGCTTGTTCACCTTGAAGTAACATACTGAACGTTTCTCAGTAAAATCCCTAGAGATTAGGAAGGCTGTCAGTATGATTTGTACTCCAGGAAACAGGAGTGTGCCAGTGTCATGGTTATGGCTTTGTATGCGTTGAAAGGTGGGGTTTTTTTAGCAGTGCATAAAACCCTCTGGCCAGCTGGAGCAGTGCTGGATTAAACCTTCGCTGTATTTGGAAGCCTCACAGGCATTGATTCTTCTTTACACTCCTGTCTTCAGTCCTTGCCTTTCCTGAGCCAGGCATTAGGTGGGTCATTGTTCTTCTCCTGTGAGTATTCATAGCTCTTCTCTGTCCTCTGGTTTGCATTCACTGAAATGGTTTTGGGAGGGTTGACCACTGAAGTATACATTGAGGAGCAGTCAAATGTGTCTTCAGGCCTTTTCCCCACCCTAATTTTCAGCCTTTTCCCCCTGTAGCACCAGTTGAGAGTCAACTTTTGAGTTTGTCTCAGTACTCCAGGAAAACTCTGCTGAATGCATCTTCATTTCTGCTGGTGAGGTTGAATGCTTTTTCCTGGGAAAAGTTCCTGTGTTGATAACTGAAGCAGGATTTTTTAGTGCTAACTCTCTAAACCAGTTATCCCTGAAGCTTCAAAACCAAGGAAAACACTGACTTTTTTGCTAGTACTTTAATTTGAGGAACATCTTCATGCTGGAAATGTCAATTAGGTCCTGAAAGCACTAAATAGGGATTTGATTGCTCTCTTCAGAGTAGAGATGTATTTTGACCATATCTGCTCTCCATCCTATTGCTTGGATATAATAGCTTAAGAAAAGGTAAGGAGAAGAAATATGCAAGGAAAGCTGCTTAGTTGAGACTGAAAAAAGCCTGTTTCTTATTTTAGGTAAGGATATGTCTCTTTAAACCTGTAATTATGCATTAATGTGTAATTGGCACCTGAACACATGGTTATAATTCTGTTAATGCAATCATTGCCAGTCTAGCCTGAAGTATAAGCAAATCAAATAGCTCTTGAAATCTGCATTATTTTTGAGTTATTTGTAGACTTTTTACCTGGGTAGTCCTGGTCTGTTGTTCTAGAATTGAAAGCAGCTGACATTGGATTTCATGAGAAACAGGAGCAAAAGGGGAAAACATCTGAACTTGCTTTTTCTTTTTCACTCCCTTTATTAACTCAGAGGTTGGAACATGCAAAAAATAAGACTGTAAATGGTATGACTTAATTTAAAATTTGTAATATAAATTGGTTCTTCTTGGTGCTGCCTGTGGCATCATGATTCAAGGATGGTATGCTTGCTCATGTAGCTGCAGAAATGTCCTGTGCAGTAGTTGTCTAAGGGGAAATGATTCCTTTTGAGCCAGCATGCTTCAAGCAGTCACATAAGCTTTGTCTCCTGCAGTTCTGAATCTGTTCTTATCTGCTAGAAATCCACACATAAGCAAGTCTGGCCCTATTCCATCATGTTAGAAAAATATTTGTGAGCAGCTCTTTAAAATGGGTCTTTTAAAATCAAGAGGGCTTTTAGAAGCTGTAATAATTTGGTTTAAATTTTGATGGATATAGCATTGCTTTTTCATCGAGTGGTGAAAATGACTCAAAATGAATTCATCCTTATCAGTGTTTTTTCTTGCCTTAAGTTACTTTGATTGAAAATTCCAGTATCAGGTGCTACTGGAAGGAAGCTGGAATCAAGAATAGCCTAGCTTTCTTGAAGCAAGGTGATTGCTGCAGGTCTGGCTTCTCTGAATACTTATGGCAAGCCAGCACACAGATAACCATCTATTCTAGCTGAGTGTTCAGACACTTGTAGCAAAGATTGCCCTTTGCAAGGTGACAAAAAGGGCAAGATGAGGAGAGGTCCATCAGGAACTGGGTCAGTGATGACTTTTCTGTCGTAGAGGCATAGCCTGGAAATTTCTGATATCTCTTTTGGCAACTGCCACCTGATTTGGGAGTTTTTTTGAATTTTCTCATTGCACAGAAGACTCCTCCCTCTCTCCATCCCTGAGTGAGGGTCTTATAGTCAAAGAGCCTATCTGGCACAGAATAGCTACTCTGAGGAAGACAAGCTAAGAATAAAAGAATAGCTAAGACTCTCGAAAGTGATTTTTTTTCTCATTCATACAGGAATGTAAAATATGAGCTAATAAACTTCGTGCCTTTCAAGTCTTCAGGGCAAAAGGGTGGAGGTTGCTCTGCCTTAGAAACAGTGTGGATGGGTAGGCGTACACTGCTGGGTAATAAATGAAGACTTTACTAGCATATTAGCACTCCTTTAGAAGAGGCAAATTAATGTTGGAAGGAGAAAAAGGCTGGTTACTTGTAATAACTCTTTCTCCAGATCTTTTGCCCCCTTTTCCTTCCTGTTTAGCTCTAATTTCTGGGGCTCAGTAGGCTTGTTGGAGTACCAGAAGATGTAAGGTAACATATGATTCCACTCACAGTCTGTCTCTACTGATGAGAGGAAAACAAAATGACTTTATGTTCATGTGGTTTGGCATGTAGTTCCAGAAGTGGTTCTGTGGAACTTTCTGCGGAGAACAAGTAAGCATGCTGGAAAGAGATACTTCTTATTTTAAAATTCCTTTTCATGGTTATCTGTATTTACATTGCTGCTATTGCTGTATGATGCAATGCCAGTTAGTCATACAATTTGCCCCATAAGGTAATTTAAATCAAATTACATTGGCACAAAACCTAAAACTTTAAAATAGGCCATATAGATTTGTTCTGTGTCTGAGAAGTGTTCAGTTGCTGGAAGGCAGAGCAGATCTGGGCCTGAGGAGATGGAGGCATGTTTGCTTGAGTTGGAATGGAAACCCAGGCCCTGCAGGGCATTGCTTGCTTTGTAACTTTTCAGCTCAGACACTTATCACTGTCCTTTTTTCGCTGAATTTGTCCCACAAGTGAAAAACAAGTTCCCAAAACTTTGCCAAGGAATGTAATTACTCTTCTGTAAGATTAGGATATCCAGAACCTGCAGATTTCTGTTGCTCTTTGTACAGTCCTTTCTCATAAGGAGCTTCTTGCATTAGTTTACCTCCAGAAGGTCCTGAGACACTTGGAAAATGCATGCTGTCCTCTAGAGGTCTGGATCTCCCCATTCTCTACCACTAAGATGTTGTTAATGTTTTAAGAAGAGCAGTGAAAGGCATCCTTGGAGCCAGTGTTACTGGATTGCTTCCCTGCCTAAAGAATGCAGAACATTCCTTTCCAGCCAAAGGGAAATTGTGCCATAATTTGAGACAAAAGAAGTAAACATGAAACAAAATAAAGTTTTATTTTCTTTATCTGGGAAGTGTTGGGGCTTTAGCTCAGATTTAGCATATTGCAGTCATGAATAGTGTCTTTTACAGTCACCAAGAAGGTTTTAAAAGTGGTCTGGTTAGGAATCAGAGGGATGCAAAAAACAGCCATGTAACTGCTTATCTCTGTAAAGTCACTTGGTCTTCCTTCCTAAAACTGGAAACAGAGTGAATTAAAACTGAGTGAAGAAGAAATACACTGAAGTGGGGATACTGGTTCATTGGTGGTAGTTTGTTGTTCTGGACACGATATCATTTTTAAACCAACTGAATGAAGGAAGTGGAAAAGGATGGTTGGTTTAGTAATTTGTGTTTTAAAGACGATGCAACTGCAGGGTAAATTTGGGCTGGAGTGCCTTTCAGTGTCAGTCATGAAGAGTCTTGAGTGGTATGAACTCTTTCTTTTTTAAAGTCTTTAGCAGTGCAAAAAGTTCCAGGCCTGTTTTGACTTGTTTCCCTATTGCAGAAGCTGACAATAGCATCTGCAATTCCCTAACAGTTGTTGGTGAAATGTAAGCTCTGATGGCCCGGCAGAAAACAAAGCCCAGGTTGAACTCTTTGTACACTTACTATCTTAGTGTAGACATGACACTTGTATGGAGCTGCAGAAAGCTTTCCTCAGTGAGTTTTTCAGCCTACAAGAAAACACTGAAGCAGTTTGAGAAACCTGAGATGAGCCACTTGAAATTCCTGCCAATTTAACACGTAGAATTGGGTTCCTTTTTGTGGGTTTAACTGTCAGAAATCAGTTTAAAGGCAGGCTTTGTTGGCAGGAAAATTCTGGGCCGCAATTGTGGGCAAGTTGGCCCGTTCTGTGGCTTTTTCGTGCTGTTTTCCAAGAGTCTTACCTTTAGAAAATGCTAATGGCCCAGTTATGCAGCCAACAGACTGAGCAATTTGAATCAGTAATGAGCCATTAGTGTGAGTCAGTAATTAGGCTGAGCGGTAAAGGGCGAACGCTCTCCTCAGGCAAACCCAAGTGAAGGAGGCTTGTGCTGATGAAAATAAATGGAGCTGCTTGTACCTGGGCACCTGGAAGCTTTGTCTGCTGGTGGTAAGAAGTCAGGTGCAGCTGGCCCTAATTCACCTGCCCTCAGCTCGGAGGGAGAGGAGCACATGGCCTCCACAGGGCCTCGGCCTCGAATGGCTTACAGAAGACAGATAATACCTTAAAAAACATCAGGTTGAAATGTGACTAAAACGTCGGACCAGGACTTTGGTCTTCACCTTCTCCAGATCTTTCTCGATTCAACTAGGTACTGATCAAATCTGAAACACAACTGTGCTGTTACACAAATCGAGCTTCAACTGTGTCTCTAGCTTCATAAACACTGAGAAAATGCTTTGATGTCTTTAGCTAATAGCTTGTGGAGAATACAGGAAAGAAAGAGAAATATACTCTGTGGCCTTCCTCAGTAAGATGAAATAAATACAAGTTTACCAAGGCAGTATGAAGTCAAGTAATGATTCTAGTTGGTGAACAACATCTTGCATTGAATTTTTTGCAGAATATTAGCAGGTAGCAAGTCTGTAGTGCTGCCCAAACAATTCATCTGGATCCCTTATGTTGAGTGTATATAAAAAATATACGCTAATTTAGAAGTCCAGATGAAGAAGCATTTTCATGCAAGTATCATTTTCTGAACTGTTTAACTTCATCATGCTTAAATCATCATGCTTAAATTCATCAACATTCCTAGACCAGGACTGATGTGTTTGTCAGGTCTTTTATGGGTAAAATATACATGTGTGCTGAAAATGTGCACAAACAGTTTGATGCTGGTGGATAAAGCTGGGTGTGTAGTGTGGCTATGTGGAAAGTCAGACTGTGCTATGCATGTTTAATAAGTCTGCTTCCTGTGTAAGAAAGCAACCAATCTGCTGTGTGTGTTGTACAAGAGTGCTGCAAGTCCTT
>CM031861.1:28821855-28866771 GCA_018697195.1 Certhia americana | reverse complement strand
TTTTATTGTTGTTCTGTTTGCCTTGTTAGACACACTAGTAACGAACTGTTATTCCTATCCTCTTTGCCTGAGTATCTTTGCCTGAGAGCCCCTTAATTTCATAATTAATTTCAAAAACAATTCAGAGGGAGGGGTTTTACACTCTCCATTCCAAGGGAGGCTCCTGCCTTCCCTAGCAGATACCTGTCAAGCTGTTCAAACTAAGACACTTATACAAAACCTACACCTAGAAATGTTATTTTACTGCTGCAGAGACACCACATCAGGAATGCAATACAGCAGTTTATTAATTGCATGCTGTCAAAACTATGCATGCATACAGACAGAAGCAAGATGAAAAATTACATCCATCTGAAACCATGAGGATAAATTTATGGGTGCAGGGCATCTTTATATGTGGCAGCTAGAAATCAGAAAACAAAGCCTGTTTTCTGCCTGTTTTCCATAGAGCTAACAACATTCAAAGGCTGCTGCAATGAAGCATCTTTCCAACAGTTTCACTGAGGAGAGGCCCAGGCACCAGGAAATAAAGCATTCCTAATGCTCTTTCATTTCCTGTGGCTGCTTATTTGTTTGTTTCTTCATTCTTCTGTCTTTTATGTTTGTTGGGAGCATTGTCTCCCCTGCCATTAAGAGAATTGCACATAGGTTTTCACTCAACAAAACACCTACCTCCTCTGCAACAGAGGCGACTGAAAAGCAATTCTTGACTAAGGAAGACATCAGCATTATTTGTCTACATAGGATTTGCTGAAGATTGGTCTATAACAGCTTTTGCTGCTTTTGACTGTGACTCAAATGCCACCTGAACTTCCTTTCTCTGGTGTTAAATCCTTTCTCTCTGATAGCTTTCAGGCTAAGGAGAGCTTCCTAGGTTTTAATAACTTGATGATAAGGAGTCACATGTGCCTGGGGATGGACCTGAAAAGCTTTAGTCTTGAATAACTCACTGGTGATTAAAAAACTGCCCTTATTTGATCCTTGATTCAGCAAACCTGCCTTATTTCAGAGAATTTGCTGAAAGTCAAGCTTCTCTGAAGAAAGCTGGATTCTGATGCAGGTTTGTTATGTGCTGTCAGTTTTGCTGTGGCTGAAAAAGGATGTGTGAATATTCAGAGAGGAAATAATATGTACTGACTACCATCTCCTCTCACTTCAGCACAGCTCTACACTTTCCACAAGTAAAATACAATCCCTATGTTCTACCAAAACTCCAGCCACATTGACAAAGGACAGCTGGGAGAGCTACAGTATCAGGGAAGTATACACCAGACAAAGCTGTACAGCCAATCACAGAGATATCTTCTGCTGCACTGCAGTCACAAGAGATGCATGTTTCCTGCTATCACACTGATACACAATGACGATGTCTCTCTCTGCATTTATCATTAGGACCAATCTCTACCAATAATACAAAGGGTAAAGAAGCCCTAGCACCCATCCTAGACCCAGTGATCTGCCTGCAAGCAAACTTGATTATCCCTGCCTTCTAGGAGCCAGCCTCATCTAGGATGCTAAAGAATTTTCCAAGGCTGACCACAGCCACCTCAAATGCTTTCCCTCCTTTGTCAATGAAGAATAGGCCCAGCTCATTTTGTTAACCTACAGATGTATTTTCCAAGGCCAATTCAGGCCAAGAACAAGATCACCAGTTCTCCAAAACAATTTTCTCTTTCTAGAAACTTCCAAAAATTCTACAACTTCAAAATGAGTTTCTAAATCAACAAGGACAAAAATTACGATTTAGGCCCCTCTCTTCTCCTGCTGGAATGTGTGATCTCCCTGTTTATGTAAATAATTAAGGTAGGACAATTCCCACAGGAGAGGCTGAGGGATTCCCTGCGTCAGAACATCTTGTGGCTGATATTCAGAAGAACTTTTCCTGAAATGTAGGACAAAAGGTAAATAAATCCTTAGTCCAACTTGCTCTCCTGCACCTCAGCAATCTTCTCTCTTTCAGTTACTTGTAAATAAGTATGTCTCATCTAGAACATACTTGTAAATAAGTATGTCTCATCTAGAACTTCTTCTAGCTAGAAGTTCTGTTTGAACCCACAAAACACCCTAACAATCAGTTTTTTAAATCTATCAGATTCTTCTAAAAGGCTCTGCTTTTGAATGCCTGGTTTACTCCAAAATCCTAGTTCAACTCTAATAATCAGTTCAAATTTTAACAATTTGTCCAGATGGCATCTTTGAGCCCTGTCCTTTAGATCCAATCATTTGGATCAAGAAATGCTGAGTAATAAGGAAACATTTACTATCTAAAGCAGTAAAGGGGTAAAAAGGATCAGTAGGTACAAAAGGAAGCTGGATAATGAGATACCAATTTGTTTTCCCAAAGAGTTTTTAATTCCTGAAATCCAAAATACCTTAAAAGGCCTTCTAAAGAATGATCAAATGTGGGCATTAACTTCACAGTTGGGTCTGATCTTTTTTAATCGGTTTCTCTGGGTATCAGAGAAAGATGAGATAATTTGGAGGCAAACAGGGATTTTTTTGACTGTGCTTCATCACCCCCTCAGTGATATCGTGAGATTCTGCTTTCATAAACTCTGAGGGAATTCACACCATTCAGGTGTTTCTCAGGGTATACAGAGGGTTTTGATCTTTTCCAGTACTTAAGATAAATTACTCATACAAATCAAAAAGAGTTCATTCCTCTTTCAAGAAGATGAAGGAAAGACGTGATACAAGAATAAAATCTTCCGCCACTGTTGTCCTCAGGTAAAGATTCAGCATCAACAATTTCTAAGGCAAATCAAACCAATGCCTCTATAGTTTCCTAATTATAATGAGCATCAACTTCATATGTTTTCAAAAGGCCTCATAAGACCCACTGATTTCATTGCTTTCCCACCACTAGTAAGGCTTTTGGGGACCAAAAGGGACTGCCTTCCCTGAGGCTCAGAAGCCACACATCTTTGATAATGATTTGCTGTATGTTCTACAGCAAGGACAAGCAAGGTGCTGGAGGGTTTCCTTAAGTCGGGATAGTTGCTTAACAGTAATCACATGAATGAAAGGAAAAAAAGTGGTTTCCTTGAGTCATTTCACTTATCTTCCAGTTATGGTGCTGATTCAGAGGTGTTTTTCTCCCTTCCCATGGTGGTTTGTCCTTTTCTGAGATGTGTTGCAGCAACTGTCGTCACTCTGGTAAGAACACAGCTCCATAGCTTATTTAGAAGACTTCAGATGCATAGAGAATTGCTGGTGAGAAGTCAAGTGAGTTGTCTTCTGTTTGTGAATGGGCAAAGAAGCAAAAGCTTTTTCAGAGTCTTTAAGATCCAGTGACATGTGTGATCCTTACACTCAACACTGAGGAACATCACCAGATATTCCAGACTTCACAAGACTGGAGAAGAACCTCAAAGCAGTAAACCTTCATTCTCCCTCTGATCCTCTAGTTGCTGCTATCTCCTGTGCAGAAGCTGTCCTCAGGCACTGTACACTCAGCATATGCCCACCCATCCAAAGGGCTCAAACCTTGTCAGTCAACCTTCCACCTTTACCAGTGTTTGGAAGTACAAGCTGTGCCAAGTATGCTTTTGCCTCACCCAGGATCTGCTTTCCAGAAGTTCAGATTCTATTGTAGGCTTGCAGAGAAATCATGAACCATGCTCTTGCACTGAAAAGAGCCTTCTGACAGCAATTTTACAATTCTCTCTCTCTGCATGCTCCTACCCTTACTTATACTCAAAGAACAGACTTGGTGTCAAAGCGTATAACTGCAAGTCTTTCTTAGCACCTCACATCATAGTTTCTTGTGGCCCACTCCTGCTGTGACCAGTGCTTCTGCAAAGCAGTGGCAAGGATAGGACCTAAGATCTTCAGGTCTTCACAAGGGAACTTACAGTACAGGAATTTCTTTGAGCTTGGCTTTTCCCTGCCTTTATGTCTTCTTTAGAGCAATTTATAACTTCCGTCCTTTTTCTATCTCACATCTCCATGTTCTAAAAGAATCAGGAAATTCAACAGTTCACATTATGGAAAGAACTAATTGTTTTGGCCTTTTTTGTTTGTTTGTTTGTTTTAAAATGTTTTTCTAATGTTCAAAATCCAGTATTTTTTACCATCTGGCAGAGTTTAAATAGCCTTTTTCATCAGCCAGGGCAACTCATAAAGAACATAAATATTTTGCAATTACTTGAAGGGCCCTTTGAACATACTGCTGTAAGTATACATTGGTGAGAATTTCAGGGGATTGTTAGGAAGAAAGTAACTTAAAACAGATGATCAAACAGAAGGGCTTTTTCCAATCTTGACATAGTCCTAACTGAACTCCCCACATATCCATAATTTCAGAATGAAACCCCACTGGAATACTAAAACACAGAATGGTACAGAAACTCAGAACAGGACAGGAAGTTTGGGATCTGATCGTGATGACTTCACTGATCTTTCTTTGCATAAATTGTAAGCGTAAGTCCTCCAAAGGGATTGCCCATCCTCTTGGACAGCTTCTTCAGAGAGTATGGTTCTACTTGATTTTGGGGACTGTCAGCATAGACAAGAGCAAGATTCTTGCAGGCAAGTTGCTAATCCCAGTTGATGGACCTCTTCATTTTAACACACAATTTGCTTAAGAGACTGAAAAATACAGGTATCATGACACCGTGTTGCAGGAATCAAGTGGCTGAGGCAATCTTGAGTAGATTTTAACTGCTTGAATCAAGGTTGTCCCACATTTCCGCACTGACACAGATGGTGAGGGTAAAGGGAGGCTGCAAAGGGGTATAAAGTGGTGTGTATACAGTAACCTTAAATTGAAGCTGGGCAAAAGCACAGGGAGTGCATCAGACTCCTGTTTTATGATTATCCATCTGGAAATTCTGCCCTGCTTTACATCAGAACTTTCTTCAAAACTAATCAAAATGCTGTGCAGACACTTACGCTTTCTGACAGTTCTTCACTTCTTGAATAACCCAGAGTTCCTGGTGAAGAAGAATCCACAGGAAGAGACTCCTGATCATGCAGCATGTTCATTTACTGAGAAAGCTGCCATAAAATGGCATTGGAGAAGATGAAGTCTGATGCAGCTGAAATTGCAGCATTCTTTGTTTTCTTTCCAGAGAGGCTGCATTTGAGTAGACCAAGCCATGCCTCTTTGTTCCAATAGCTGCTCGTTAAAAGTCCATAGGGAACTGTCAAAGCAGGGAGAGAACTAAGTCTTGGACTAATTAAATATGCTTGACAGCCTTCAGTAGGGAGTAAGGAAACTTAAGAACTAAGTGGCAATGAGAGAATAACAAAGAAAGCCCCCTGCATCTCACAAGTGGTGTGGGCAGGAAGTTCAGAAGACTCAGAAGAGATGCATGGATTCAGGGATAGGCTCAATGCCACAGCAGCACACAATGAGGCTGCAATTGCACTGCAAAGTGAGTTTTTTCAGAGGTAGCTAGTAGATCAAAGGCATGTCTAGTGGTTAAGTACAGCTTAGCTCCCTGTACTGGGCTTCTATAGTCCAGGAATTTTTCAAGGTGCATGGCCATATGGCAGAGTGGCAGTCATAGGTCCAGACGTGCCCCTAAACATCAGCAGTCAGCCTGCATGTAACTCATAAAGACTGTTACCAGTTATCATGGTGAGACCCAAGGCATCATCATATTAAATGTGAATTTGACAGAAAAAATATTTACTAAACAGATGTAGGTGGAAGATTTCTGAATAGATATTCTGTTTGTTGAGAAAACACAGTTAAAGGAAAAGAAAATAAAAAAAATCTGAAAATAAAATCTGGTTTCAGCAGTCCTGAAGATGAGGAACCTGTCCTACGAGTTCTGGCAACTGGATATGTGACTGTTGTCTCACAGCATGATCCTGAGGAAGCAGATCCAGGAAGGAGAGTCAATCCTACACCTCCTTTTCCTTCTCTCTGCAGAATTGTGACCCCAGCCAGCAGCACATAGCTACATTGATCCTCAGTCTATGTGGCCAGATGGCATTATCCTTCCAGCCTATGGCCCTGCCACAGGGACTACCTCTGTACGGATACTAATTAGCAAGCCCACAGCCAGCTGAGGAAATTAAGGTGGCTGAACACAGCTCCCTAGCACAGGGTCTACAACCAAACCTCAAGGCCTGCCAGACAGCTCTGTGTAAACACACATTAATTCAGAGATCAGCACTCAGCTATAAAGCTCTGTCTCTGATTTTGCATGCTAAAACAGAACAATACAAGCCAAAACCCAGGTAACTAACGCTGGCAGATGAGAGAGCTGTCATCAAAAAATTTCAGAGCCCTTTTTGAGGGAAGCAAATAACCCAGCATGCGAGGAAGAGGATGGCACAGCACCGGGGTGTGGCCTGCCTGGCATTACCCAGGAGGATCAGAACAACCTTAACTGTGCACCCTGGTTTATGCCTGTAAGCAGAAAAGCCTCAAGGGCTGTTGGGAGAAGAGCTGAGCACTCCCTCTTTCATGCTAAAAAGCATCCTCCACCCCAAGCCCTCTCTGGGGTGAAGGAGCATTGTGGTACCTGTAGCATCACCTTTCAGATGGGCTACAGCTACAGAGAGATCAAGAATGTGCACACAAAATACTTGGCTTCTTTTTTCTGTGGCTGAAATGAAACCCCAGCTCCAGTGCTTTATTCTGTTGAGCAGAATTTCTATACCGTTTCTTTAAATTCTTTGGATAATTTTTCCAGTTTACTGTCTTTAACTGTCACATAACATAAGTATGCTATAATAGGTGCTAAGTATTTTTGTTGTTATTTTTGTTATTATTACTCCTTCGCAGATGACAAGTCTGAAGAGAAGAGCAATACAAGTACTAAAGAGATGCAACTCTTTAGTTGAACTGATTTTTGGGTGCAAGTATGATTTCTGTTTTCTGGCCTATATGGTGACACATATCTACACAGGCTTGTGAGCCAGTCATTGTGTAGCCAGCATGTTCTGTGCACTGTGAGGATGGATCTTGTAGCTCTACATGGAAGAGACTGGAGCTTCCCAATGGGGTGATTTTTTTTGTTTAGTTTTAATGAGAACTACAGGAAGAAGAAGAGGGAAAAAATCACTTAGGCTGGTGTTGGGGCTGGGAAGTAAAGGAAGCATTCAGATATTGAGAATAAAAACTTTCAGTTCTGCTTTCAATTCTGTCTCAATAGATTTCAAGCAGACTCCCTCCCAAAGGTCAGAAGTATCTCAAGACAAGCTATGCTACTTCTCACCCAGCTCCAAATTTCCAAAATGACTGTATTTACCAGAATGGATGAGGCTACCTATTGTAAGGCAGCCACACATATTCCTCATGTTGCTGACTAAGGCTTATTGAATGGCTGGGACTTTTGCTTAGTGTTATACCACCAGCTATTTTTATAAGAATTTCAGCTCCCATTTTCTGTATCCCCATGCTAGAGACCATTCAGGACATTCTGCTCCTGGGCCTGCTGTCCACCTCCTCTGGGTTTGCATTTGTAATGCCTTAGGGAGGGTTGATAAACACAGGCATATGTGAAAAGCAACAGCAACAAAAATCCTGCTTGCCCATAAAGGGCTTATTTAAACTGACGTAAATCTCGAGAAAATTCTGCTCCTGGGAGCTGAAGTGTCAGAGCCAGCCATTCAAGCTTTTGCTTTGCAATTCTAGACAGGTTATGGGGCAACGAATGAGCACTCTGAATCCACCAAGAAAGCTCTTGCAGGAAAACTTAACCCTAAACTCCCCTCCTATAAAGACGCCCACTGAAAGCATATTGAAAACAAAATTTAAAACACACTGCTAGGCTTTCTCTAATATTTCTTACTTGACTTGCTTTAGGAAAGCTGGACCAGGAAGGGGCAGTGGGGGATACACTGGTGTGTAGCAGTAGAATCAAGGAATAATATCTTTGAGCTTATAGCTTAGAAACACGACAGACATTTTACCTTTCAAAGTACATAGTAAGCAGTGACTTTATTTCACTGCTGCAGGTAAAGGACTTTATCTTTTCCTAATAATCCCGCAGCTTTCTCCTGAATTTCCTTCATAATTTTTGAAGTTTCTATTTTCTGTTTTAGTAATTTGACATTTGATTATAAATTAGTAGTGTGGCTAACATTGATTTGCTCACTGTACTGCTTGGAACTTCATTCTCTGTATCAATTCAATTCCATCCTGTTTGTTTTAATTTGCTAACATTTGCAGAAAGGACTCTATATATAATTAATAAGGATGGAACCTGTTGAGAACTGGTGTTCCTAAGAGCCTAAGCAGGTCCCTTGTAAGTCAATCGCTGGTTCTCAGATTCTCTCAGTATTTTCTTACAAAATCATACAGTACTTTTTCCACACATCTCACTTGGGATCCATGATGGGCTTGTTTGGGGATGAATGAACACTCATGGCAAAAGAGGTTATTGGCATAGGACCCTTGCCCCATATGGTGAAGAAAGGCAAGAGATGTGTAATTAGTTAGGATGGGGATTCCAGAGGAAGAAATTAAAGTTTCACTGTTACAGCAGTCCTACCCTATCATGACAAATGATATTCTCTCCTTGAGTTTGCCATACAGCAAGTATGGAAAGCACAAAAAGAGCTTTTGTGGAAGCTAACTTCAATTTTGTGCTTTTCCCATCTTTTTCTAACACTGGTTAAGATCTGGAAATCAGATTCACACAAATGCTGATTTCCCTAATTGAACACCCTAATTGAAACACGCATTAACTAGCTCATCTGGGAGTTGAGGAGGAAGGCAACTTCCCCCCAAAATAATCACATCTTTGGGAATCAAAAATCAGATACCCCAAATCAGCAGATAGATGGAATAAAATCTGTGTTCCTCTGTGCTTCAGTTGTCTCTGAATAGAATTAACAGCTCTGTTATAATAATTTCTCAAAACTCACAGTTGTTTTGAGAACATGGAATGAATAAACAGCAAATATGTCTATAAGAAAATCAGTTCTTTTTTTAATAGGTTTGGATAGTGAAGATTAAATAAAGAAAAAGAACGCCCATTCTCTGAATACTGCAAATTTTTGTTTCCAGAACACTGATAAACCATTTTTATGCCTTTGCAGATCATACAGTGTTATTTATGTTTGTTATAAAAATGATGCATATTTGCATGCTAACCAGGTTTGTCCTTTCAATTCCTGCTCAGTGCCTGTTCCATGAACCAAATTACAAGCTCTCCTATTTTCCCACACAGCCGAACATGTGACAAACCTGCCACATCTCTACCATGATCCCATCCCTTTCAACAGCTAAGGGCTTCCAAAAATATTAAGGGCAGAGACAGAATATCTGACCTGGCAGAGTGTGCTGACCCCAGGTCCCTTTCTGTGAACATTACTCCAGATCTGAAGCAGTAAAAAAATTAATAAATAAGCCCTGTCTGTGCCCACCTCAGCCAGAGCAGAAGAAAAGTGATTACAGTTCTTGTGCATCAAGTGGTACGCATTTCCTTTGTATTCCTTGCCCAGCTCTTCCATAATCTTATCCACATCCTCTTCTGTGAAGTCTGTAGTGCCCAAGGCAATGGATTCTCTAGTTAAAAACAAAACATACAACAGGAAAAACAGAAAGATACAGTGAAGAGTGTGATACATACCAAGGGAGAAGGAAATGATCAGATATTGGCAAGGACAGGCTTAAAATGTTATGGACATGCATATCTGAGGCTATCAGAGACTCTCACTAACAGAATGGCAGAGTAATATCCACAGCTTTTCCACAAAGGAAGTTATCACACAGGCAACAGACCTGAGATCTTCTTGCTCACCACCAGGGAAGTCTCAGCTCTGGGCTCCTACTCTGCTAATCATCCCAGAAAAGAAATTTCTATTACAAGAGAGGAGAGGCTTTTTTCCACAATTGAGAGGGTCCTCTGGGCCAGGAAGGAGCAGACTGAAAACTTTATGCAGAAACCTGTTGTTTCTCCCAATATTCACTCAGTAGCACTTGCTCTAAAATGGCCCTCAACATACACTGGTGGTCTGGCATGGTCAAGCCCCCTGCCATGGACATTTCCTTGACCCACAATCCCACAGTCTGAGCAGCTTGAACAACACAAGAATGCAGTATCCTCTCAGACTCCTCTAGCAGACAGTCTGTCCCTTGTAACAGAGCAGTAATAAACATATGATGACTTCAGGTACTTTGTGTAGTATCCACAGACAGGGGGCACTCATAAAAGGAGAAGTCTTATTTTTTTCCCCTGTGCATTTGCTCTGTATAACCGGCAAAACTGGGAGCACAGAAGATGAATAAAATGGGAAAAAAGAACTGCATTCATTTGTAAGTGTGCTTTTAATCCCTGACAAACAGTTCATCACTGTTCTCTGTTTGCTGAACACACTTTTATCCACCTCAAAAATCCCTGCAGGGCTGCCTTTGAATCAGGATCATAGGAATAAAGGATGGCAGTGAGGACACTTACGAGTAGACTGAAAGGAAGACCCAGAGGACAGGACTTCCCTGCTCCCCCTATACCGGTGGCTACAGGGGCAGAGGGGAGGATGTAGAAAAGGGCCCTTACTTGAATTTAAAGGTCTCGCCAAGTTCTACCGCACTGCCAGGTGTGATCTCGAAAATCCCACTGAAAGGGTAGGGATGCCCTCCATAGGCAAACTCTGACAAGGAAAGAAACAGACTGTGAGTAATTGAATGAAAGCCATGTCAGGAAAAAGTCTATGGCAGCTGTCTGCATGGCTCAACATCAGCACCAGGGGCTGGGCTATTGCCAAAATCTGCTTCAGTCAGACTCTGAAAGCTGTTTTCACTGCCTGGTTACCTTTTAGACTGAGGATGCCCTCACAGCCTCTCTCCATGCTAGCACTATTACTTTCCCACAGCACCAGGAAAACTCTTCAAGTCGGTCTCTGTCCCCAACCAGTGGCTTTCTCTCAGTGGAAAGTTCTGCACTGAAGGCATCTGGGTAAACTATGAGAGGCTGCCAGTGGTGCTACTGAGCTGGAAGAAGCCGTTTCCAGGGTAGGGAGAAATCAAATCTTCCAGAGGGATTTACAGGCAGTAAGTGGGAAGTCTTTGCAGAAAGCCAGGCTGATTGCACTCTGCTGCCTCAGCACACAGGCCAGGCCAGGGAGTCCCTCCACGTCATACAGGCCACTTTGCCTGGCCTGTGAAACACAGCCTGTGATCCTCATGGTGTCATACAGGTCATCTTACAGGGCCTGTGAAAGCCTCTGTGCTCAAGATAGAAATAGCACCAACAGGGGTTCTGGCCACTGCATTGCATTGCCCAAAAATACCACGAGTAAGTAGCCAAGTAATTCCCATTTAATGCTGAAAAAGGAAAAAAAGTCTGTGATACTAGTTCATGCTTCCCCACACTACAGAAGTTTTCCAGATCTCTTGACTTTTGAAATGGGTGGCTCTAGTCAGCTTGTACCCCATCCAGGCAATTTCAAAAGTCTTACATGATTTTTTCCTTTCTTTGTAACTCTGCTGTTTCAAATCAACAGTTTCCACTATCTGGAAACCCAGATTCCAAGAGTACTAGACCATAGACATTCATAAAGAATCACTGGGAAAAAAATTTTTCCTGACAGAGAATTAGCACGAACACATCTGCAGGCCTTAAGATAACCCCTGATCCACCTGTCTTCCCCCTTTCTCATTTCTCCCATTCTCTATCACCCTCCTTCACCACAGAATGCTTTCCAGCATTGCTCCTCCTATCTGCCATCCTGCTACACACCTGCACAAGCTATACAGGCTGCAGTTACAGGCTGAATAAGAAGGACTATGTGCCTCATAACAGAACTGCATGAGTTCCTCTCAAACTCCACAATGGTCTCTGAAAAGAGAATTGGCTGAGTTTTTCAGTTTTTATTCCTCAAAACATTCCTTGACAAAAGCTGTAAGTTTGAGGTGCTTTTCCATATCAGACTAGCCATACAGTTGTCCCCATGTGCTGCAGGTAGTAAAAGGGAAATACTTCATACCTCTGCCGTAGATCTCGATGCCAGAGTGGAAGACACCAATCCCCAAGGTGGAGGTGTATTCATTTATCCAGTACTACAGTAAGAGAAAAGCCATATTGGGAATTATTAGTGGAAAAGAAAACCTGATCTTAGTCTAGGGTATATCCTCCACCTCCCCAGCTCCTCTTAAGGAGAATAGTGATTTTGAAATTATCTTGAGACAAACAAATTGAGATTCTTACAGACCAATGGAAGTAGGCACTGTTTTTATTCAGATAGATTGGATTAGCTCTTTGAAAAATGCTCATCTAACCCTTTCCACCTAAGGTACTAACCTGTATTAAGATACAACTGGTCCTGAACCTGCATAAACACAGCTGCTACAGGATGTGTGATTATTTATCTATCTGCTCACCTAATACCTGACACTGAGTCAGTTTTATCAATTCACTTGCTTTATTTGATCTTCAAAATCTTCAGTAAGAGTACCCCCAATTCTTTTCCACACACCTTGTAACATCACCTCCCAGCAGGAGGGTAAAAGGGGTACTTATTATTAGTTTGGTTTTAGGCAAAGAGATCATAGAGATGGAGGTTTGTTGCCCCAATAGGCCAGACAAATTTTCAAGAGGAGCTGTTAAGTGGGTCCATTGCTCTGGAGCCCAGCATCTCCCCATTACATTTAGAGCAGAGAAACACTGCAGTCCAGTGCATGCGTGTGATGTTCCTCCACCAAGCAGTGTGCAGAAGCAGTTTCCACCACACCGTGAAGGACAGCGCAGACACCTAAACAAGTCCCAGATAAGCTAATTCTGGAGCGAGGAGCTGTACAGCCATGCCAGGGCAATGCTGCATTGGAGATAATTAGCCCTGTTCAGCATCAGTGTTTATTAGGTCAGCTGCAGAACTGCACTGCTACAGAAATGATGTTTTCAGGCACTGAGGAAACTGCCCGTGCCTGGTATATTTACAGTTCACTTACAGCTGCTGTACAATGAATATATGTCTTCTAGTAACTCAGAGCAACTAAATTCTGGTTTTAATCTACCACTGTGAGGAAAATGAGTGTTGCTCATTTGTTCTTGTACAAGGACATGACAGGGCCATTAAGCTAAAATTCTCTTCTGGGTCTGGTAGCAGCTTCTTGTGGAACCAGAATAAGCTGCACCTTCTCTGTGTCTGGCGTCACTGAGCTGCCAAGGTATGAGTAAGAGCCCCTCTGCTGTCAGGCAACCAGAGGTCTGGCACTCTCCTACTACTGTGCTTGCACTACTTGCTTATGTATTTATGATGACTGCAGTAGCTCTGTAAATCACCTGAAAATGTTTTCTGCAAAACCACTGCTACTGTGACAAATCACAGTAGCTTTGATATGAAAGCCTCAGTCCCAAGCCTGACTTAATGTATGGCTAATCTTGATATCTTAAACCATGTCCCCAAAACTGCTTACCTCTGGCAGTACAGCGGTTCCATTTCCCTCCAGAAAAGGCTGTAATACTTCTTGTTCTTTGTGAGTTTTTTTATCACAAATTATGTATTTTTGCAGGAGGGCAGCAAACTGCCTGACCCCAGCTGGACCTCTGCCCACTGCTCTCCACAGACCTTGAGTAACCTCTATTTACTTCTTCACTTGAATTATGCAAACTCTTGTTTTTAGGGTCAGGTAGCTCTCAGCCTCTGCCCGTTGGAACAGCACATCAGCGGTGAACCCCAGGTTGAACACCATGTTTGGTATTTAGGTGCCCTTGCCTTCTGCTGCCCTTCCCCACAGTTCTCTGTTGCAGCAGGAATATCCATACTCTGACTGGGGAAGAAGATAGAGGTGCAGGCCACACATGACCTTGGGACAAAAGCCTGTCTCTTCTGGACACAAAACCCTCCATTTAGTTCCTGAATCTCCCATACCTCAAAGAATCATAGAATTTTTAAGATTGGAAAATACCTCTAAGATTATCAAATCCAGCCATCAACCTAGAACCTCCACCAGATTCACCACTAAACCATGTCCTCAATGCCATATCCCCTCATTTTTTAAATACTTCCAAGGATGGTGACTCCACCACTTCCTTGTACAGTCTGTTCCAATGCTTGGCAACTCTTTCTGTGAGGATATTTTTCCTAATATCTATTCTGAACCTCCCATTACACAACTTGAGGTCATTTACATCCTGTCATCTGTTACATGGGAGAAGTGACCAACCCTCACCTCACTAGAGCCTCCTGTCATGTGGTTGTAAAGAGTGATCAGGTCTCCCCTAAGCCTCATTTTCTCTAGGCTAAGCACTCCCAGCTCCCTCAGCTGCTCCTTGGACTTGTGCTCCAGACCCTTCACCAGCTCTGTTACCCTTCTCTGCCCTGCTCCAACACTTCAATGCCTTTCTTTTAATCAGGATCCCAAAACTGGGTACAAGATTTGAAGGACTTCACCAGTGCCGAGCACAGGGGGACAATCACTGCCCTGGTCCTGTTGGCCATGCTATTACTGACACAGGCCTCGATGCCACTGGCCTTCTTGGCTGCCTGAGCACACACTGGCTCATGGTCAGCTGCTGCAGACCAGCTCTTTCAGGTTCTTTTCTGCTCATCAATCATTCATCCCCCAGCCTGTAGCTCTGCCTGGGGTTGTTGTGACCCAAGTGCAGGACCTGGCATTTCACGTTACTACCCCTCATGACTTTCCACAGCCCATTGATCCAGCCTGTCCAGATCCCTCTGCAGAGCCTTCCTACCCTCAAACAGATCAACACACCTGTTCAACTTGGTGTTGTCTGCAAACTGACTGAAGGGGCACTCACAGGTTAACTCCTCAGATAGTCTCAGGTAGTCTCAGTAAGCTTCAGAGGAACACTGGTTTCTCAAATCCTACTGAAAGAACTCCCAGATGATATGGTAAGTAGGTTGTCTTCTTCCCTCAGGCTGAGCTATTGTCTCACAGCAACAATACAACCAAAACATGCCCAGGTCACGCCAGCTGCTTTGCTTACAGAAGTAACTAACAGGAAGAGAAGGGAGACTTTTAAAATTAGAAATACTCTTAGCAGTTATTAAAATAAGGCACAGTCTCATCTGTGCCAGGCTTTGTATTTCAAACAAAGAAGTTACACTGAAAGACACTTGCAGCTTTTTCTTCTTCCATATTAAAGGCCATGTTGGATTCAAACAACAAATAAGCAAGCAAGCAATTAAAAAAACCCTCTCCTTGACTGACTACTTACTAATATTCTGAGATTTGACCACCTCATATACGCAGAGCACCCTCATACACACAGAGCACTCTCAGATCACAAGCCTGCCCTGTCCTCCAAGCACTCTTGTTCACAGCACAGAATTTCAGCCCCTGCAACCCATCCTGACTAACTCCAAGAGCAGAGACTCAGGCTTCAGGACAGCTCTGAAAGCACAAGTGATGAGGAGGCTCCTCCAGATATGAAGAAGAGAGGAGCAAAAGTGTTTCTCTGGCTGATGCCCGGTGTTGCACGATTACAACCATCGCATGGACATTTCTGTATCTAAATGATGTATTTTCCAGTATTAATTTCTTTAAATAAGCTGTTATGGACTGAAGTGCCACAACCTCATCCATACTTGAATTTGAACTGAATAGAAGCTATCCTGATTTTAGTACTTTCTTTCAAATTATTTCAGTCACACAAGGATGTTTGCATTTTGGTTCTATTGATACAATACTGATATGACCTACTAGCAAGACCAAAGTGCAAGGCATCTCTGAATCGTGGCTGTACTGTCCTCATCTCACCCCTGTCTCCAGGATGCTGTTGAATCTGCCTCCAGTGTGTGACTGAACTCACAGCACTTTGGCACAGCCCCCAGCTTGTCTCTGGAGGAAGCTATGCTAAAGTGAACATGTCAGCCTCTTGCTGAGCTGGAAAAGAGAATCCAAGCCAGATTTGAAACCAGGAGCTGGCCTTGTTTTCCAAGGGGAAACTGAGCATAAGAACAGCAGCAACAGTCAGCAAATACTCATCTCTGGAGTAAATTGGTTATTGCTTAGATTAAAAACAAAAATCTGCAGCCTGTTCAGTCAGATGAAAAGAGCCAGGGAACTGAATACAGCAGTATCTTAAAGGGAGTTCTGATTCATGCTTGCATTGCATACTGCCTGGAAAATCGTGCCCTAAACCATACACAGAGGGACTTGGAGCATTCTGTCTCATTTCCATCTTCAACAGAGACAGAGAACAGCTCAGATGATAACAGAGGCAGGGAGGAAGGCCAACCAAGCTATAATCACTTCATAACAGCAGCAGATAGCCCAAAACTCAAAATTCACACCCAGAGAGGAACTTCTGCATTTAGTTTGTAGTGTATCAGTTAACAGCTTTTAATGAAGGTCCCTGATGAACTAGAATTTGAAAATTTTCAGGTTTTATTCAGGTTTTCCTTGATTTTCTGTTCATTTGGTTCAGAGATCAGAATAACTGGTGAGATAGTTTAGATTCTGGGAGAGACCCTGAGTTGGTTCTTGTGTTATTATTCACTTATCTATCACACAGAGGTAGAAGTAAAAGTCTTACCAGAACAGTGAACCATGCCCTAACTTTCCAGAAAAGAAATAAACTAAAAATCTTCATTATATTGAAATGTGTCTTTTAGGTCTAGAATGGAGAAGCAGATGATGCGATACTGGCAGATTATATCATCCTGGGAGTTTTCAGAGTAGGTGTTCCCAGGAACTTGTGCCAGAAACATGAGTTTCCAGGTAGAAGAGGTCCACGTAACCACTAACTTCTGCCATCAACAAATACTATACTATAACATTGATGTTTCTGTCACTAAGTCTCTTATCCGTACTTCAGGCCTACTTCATTATTTTCCATGGTGTGTCACCAAAATCTTTCCTGCATCAGTGTGCTGAGCAGTTTAACTAAACAGCTCCCAGATTCTGGAGGCAAGACCTCTTCTCTGAGGATCTCAGATATTCTGAGCACTTGATACTTTTCTCTGAGCAGCCAACACACTTAGCAATATTCCATTTATCACCCCAATACTGACTGGATATTCCATTCCACCAGATCCATCCACTACTGAACAGATGCTAAGCCTTCCTTCCTTATGATCTGTATGATATATAGAAAAAAAACTACCAGTTGTTAATTAGATCTGATTTTAATAAATAGCTGCAAACTCAGAGTACCCAGTGTCATAGAGCCTTGCCAAGAGCTTTACTCTTCACCAGGTATCACATACAAACAATGTCTGAGCCAGGATACCAGGCTAGAGAGAGTTTGGCTCTGACCTTATCCAATGCTCTGATATCCAGGTATGACCACAGACATCTTTACTGAGGATGGGTGCAGATGATGAAACAGTAACTAATTTGTCCATGTCTCTTCCCAAAGCACCATTTGAATGTAATTCAGAAGGATTACTTCTTTTTCCCTGTGAGTTAACTGGCAGAGCTTTGCTTCTAGGAGAAAGGAAAAAAACAGTAAAGAATTATATTTAGACATTTGCTAAGGAGCAAGGAGCAGGTTAAGGGACTCATGTCAACACAGTTGACACCATAAGAGACTGTCAGCCCTACCACCTGAGCTTGATTTTAATCATTTCCTTCTTGAGGGCCAAGTCACACACTGTACTTGGCCCTTTACAGGGATGTCTCCTCTTTGTAGGATGAGGGATCTGGCTTGCTGAAGAGACCCTTGGCTCAACAAATCTAAGTGGAGGACACCGAGGGCAGTGCTTGCCCCTGCAGTCAAGTTACATAAGCAGCCTCATGAAGACATGCAAAGAACTGTGTGCACTAACAAACACACTGCTCAGTCATATCTCAAACACCAAGAGAATGCTCTGCAATGTTAAATCTCAACACAAAATGCAGTCTTTTAAAGGCAACATCAGATTGATGCAGGAGACCAGCTAGGGAACATCGAAGTAATACCTCAGCTTTATGTCCTGAGATGCATTGATCCAGAAATTTGAGAGCACAGAAGATAAAACTGGAGGGGAAAGCTAAAAAACAGCATATCAGGAAACCAGCAAGTAAAATCCCAGCTTTTGACAGCATACAGCCAGAAACTTCAGGACAGTTTGTTTCCCCATTACATCTTTCTAAATCAAGATCCAGAATCTTGGGCCCACAGAGGTGGAAGGAGAGGGCCCATAAAAGATCACAGATTATTCCCCAAGTAATGTTTGCAGGGGGGAAGGAAGCTTTACTTCAACTACAGACATGCAGGACAGGGGCCTTCCTGCAGATCCAGGGCTCTTCAGCCATATTGCAGCAGTGCTCATGTCTGCTCCACAGCCCCAGGCATGCACACAGTCCTGCAATATGTCCCAGTCCTTCTGCTGTTCACCCCTTCTGCCCTGGAGCTCCAGTGATAAAAAATCACTGTCATGTGGGATGAAGTCAAATTATCCAGCATGGCTACTACTAGCAAGTTTCTTTTGCAATTGGGCAAGACCCAAGCTCATTTCAGTGTGACCCCTGTTTCTTATGCTCCATTCTCCAAGGCTCATATATCTATCAAGTCTAAAATGCTATTTTCCTAATAATCCTGTGAATACAGATTAAGTGGAAAAGTGTTTAAATACATGTGGGCAGAACAGCAACTAAATAAAGCTTACCAGAGTATTGAGGAGTGCTAACATAGACTTCTCTTTCTTACTTCACACCTGGAAAAAGCTAGCTGGGTGGGTACTCACTCCAGCACACACAGAGCATTGTTCTTCCCAGCTGGAGGATCATTTCCTATGTCAGCTCCTCTTCACTGTTGGCAGAAGCTATCAATCTGCCTGTCATGGACATGGGTGTGAAAGCCCATCAGGTCACTCCAAATCCAATCAGCCAAAAGCACGTGCTTTAGTCAGGTATGTTAACTTTCAACTACAATTCCAGACAGTGTTAAAGAAACAAAATGCTGCAGTAAGAAGGTCTGTGTTTACAAACAGGTGCAGCCTCCAGCTGCAGTAGGCAATAACTTTCAAGTGTCAAGAAAAACAGTTCCCAGGGTGTAGGCATTGGCCTGCTTGCAAATAACCCAACTGGCAGAACTGAAAAAAGCTCAGGAACTACAGGTTTTCTTCCAGGAGAGCATTCTCAAATGCTAAGAAATCTATAGCTTCAGTACAGCAAGAGAGCTTGATGTAGGTCTGATGAGGCAGGGACACAAGGTGACACAAGGACCCCAGTCAAGAACCCCACTTCATACTCAGATTGGATAACTGGCTGAAGAAGAGACATCTGAGGAACAGAGTCACAGAAAGAAGAAAAAGACAAGGCATCCTTTGGCATGCAACTGCCTCTGCTCTGCTGCATTTTGAATGAAAGGAGCTTCTGCTAAAGATACTTCTCCTCCATTCAGGTTAACTCTACTAGAACAGGAATTTCCTGGGAAATTACAGCCTGATACTTAAAACTGATACTGCTAAACATATTCCCTCATGCAAACTCACAGATAATAGGATAGGAGATCCAAGGCAAGAAGTTCAATTCCTTGAGAGGAGTGAGGGGCCAAGCCTCTGTGGGACTGCAGCAGCCAACTCTGTCTCAGCAGCTCTTCTATTTCAGCCAAGTTCTGCTCTGCAAAGGATCTTTTCCTTTTAGGTTGGACTAAATACATTCCTTGGCTGTCTCCTCAGGAAGAATTTCTTCAGCGTTTACTGTGGCTTTTCAGACATTATTATAATATGCATCTGAATTGCCTGATGCATGAGCCAACAATAAAACCTTCACAATCAAGAAGCATAAAGAGCTTATTTCAGAGGCTTCTGAAATGCTGTGTGTGGATTAAAAACTGATGCTGCTGCTGAAAGAGATTGGAAATCTACTTATGCTTCAATGTTGTGACGCAATGCGATTTTACTGGAAGAATGAGAGGACAGAAGAAAATATTAATCATGGTGTGGAAAGGAAACAGTATACATTTCAGAAGTTAACTTTTGTGTGTAGTTGGAATATTTTTAATTAAAAGTCGCAAACAAGATTTAGCTGTGACAATGGGATACCTCCAGCATTTCCACTTAGAGCCTCATCCTGTAAATGGTAGGCACAGTTCTAGCTCAGTATAATGGTATTACTTGAAGTCTCTTACAATTTTCTGCTTTCTCCATTGCTGTTTACACTTTCTACCCTGTTACACTGCTGTCCTGAGCAGAGCTTCCTTCCTGCAGCTACATCTGTGAGGTGTTGACAAGTTTACTGCTGTGTATCCTTGGCCTGGAGGCATGCCCATCTGAAACTGCTATTCAGAAGGCAGGACCTGGTGTGCTCTGCATTAAATACAGTTCTCCTGTTGAGGAGAGCCAACACTCATCCAACTCATGTTTCAGTGCTGGAGTGAGAACCTGCCTTACCCATGGAGACAAAGGGCAACTTGCTGGCTAAAATAAACAACTATTATCTGTCCCTGCAGGATGACCATCCTCTTCTATTTGTAGGTTCACACAAAGCCAGCCCTCCAGGCTAAAGATTTGTCACACCAGTCATGACACTAATGGCCCATCTTGGCTGTCTGTGCACAGAATATGGTATTTACAGCAGATTGTTTACAGCATACAAGAAGCAATATGCCACTTTTCCAACCTCCACCTGTTTCCCTAAACTTCATTACTGACTGTGCCTGAAGGAGTCAGCTCAGTGAGCCAGGGTGGGACTGCGGACATTAAACAGAAGTCACTGAGGGGGAGTTGCTGGAGCATGTGCCAGTGCCAAGAGCCTGCCCCACACAGTAATCTTATAAGCAGCCCTGAAGAAGGATTATTCATGCTATTGTAGGCCCTTTTACATGCTGTATCCCCCTTAGTTTGGACAACAACTTTTATGAAAATTTTCATCTCAGGCATATATAGCCAGGAAAAAAGCACATCCATTTTGCAGGATTACACTGAAATATATTCACTCATGGAATGTGCCTAAGAAACTCACATGTGTTAGAAACTTAAGGAAGTGATAATACCTTTGCCTTAGATGCATTCACAAGGACAAATTGAGAGGTATTGAAAAAGAACAGCAGCAAAATGATCAGGGAAGTGGCAAGACTGACATATAAGAATTAATTCAGAAGTGCTAATAGCTTGGCAAAGCAATGACTGCAAATGACAAATCTGCAAACATTTGAAGGGCTGACATGAATTATGGGAGAATACTTCTTAAGAATGATACAAAAGATTCAAGTAGGAGCAACATACTCAGTTTAAAAAGAGACTTTGACTAAGTGCTTAGAAGTTTCCTGGCAGCAAAAAAAGAACAAGAAAACATTTGTATGACTCAAAGCCAGATATTGAGAAAGCCTTAGTGTGCCTGTGCAAGACAGAGTATTGAATGGTCTGAAATGTTTTGTTCTGCTTATGTCAAAGAGGCTGTTAATGTTCTCAGCTGAGCATATTTCAAATACTACACACCTACCTGCATTGTGAGCCCTCAGCCCAGACTGTCAAGAAGTAAGCTTCCCATCAAAGGGGATTCAGATGAGTTAAAAAAAAAAAAAAAAAAAAAAAACACAAGGAAGATAAAAACCCAACATCTTGGACATAAGAGCTCATCAGGAGCTGTCTGAAGCACACTGCAGATGCTTTGGCACTGGAACTAGATTGACCCTGACATATCTGGTAGGGTATTCAACATGGCCTTAGGGCTTTCTGTCCTTCATCTTGCAGAAAGGATGTAACTGAGAACTGTAATAGTAAATAGGGCTGTTAAATCCTTTTTCAGATGTGGAGTAATGCTGCGGCCTTGCTCAGACCAAGAAATATTAACGTCTCCTTGTCCTTGTTGGTAAAGATCCTTTGCCGTCTTCTGTGGACCTGTAGCAGTGTTTCTCTCCAAAGAAGAGGCTAACCCCATCCTAATGTCCAGCATTACAGTGAGAAACAGACATTCAGTGCATCCTTTGCAAATGCACTCCAGTTGCCACATCAGTCCTGCCTAGGCCAAAGCACCTGCTTTGTTCAGAGTACTGGGCTGCAGGTAACATGCACCCTGAGTCCCCCACAGAACAGCTGATTGACAAGCAGCTGTAGCATATCCCTGAAGAGCTGAAAAGCACAGTTCATCTCTGCTTTGGCAGATTATTAGCAGAAATTTGAACTTCAGTCAGACTTTCCATCCAAGATGAACACCCTAATCACCAGCCATAGCTTCTCCATCAAAGTGGTGCATGCACATGTAAACTGCCCAGCAGAAGAGAGATTCATGCCACCAAATAAATCAGCAGCTAAGACTATTCTACCAAAGACTTGTCTAGATCCCTGCTCAGGTTCCTGAATTTCTCTTCCATGATAGCAAAATGGTAAGATGACACTGATTTCCTTATTGACTTGCTCTCCTTTGAAATGTTCCTGCCTGGGCAAACACATATACCCACTCTTTGGTTAACCCAGGCACACCAACAGTCCATGCCTGACCACCTGAGGCAGATTTATGATCTCTTCTTGGGTTTCCATGAGAACATCCAAAACATTAATCACTTTCAAGCTACAGTATAGTCTGAAACACCCTTCACCATGCTGTTTCTATTCATAAGTACTTAAGGAATTAAGTATTATTCATCAGGATCCAATTCATAGCCACAACCTTCAGAGCCTTTGAGGGAGAAAATTAATACCTTTGACAAAAAAGTCTGTCTGCTCCTCCTGCTAACAAGGCTTCATGGCTTGGTGGACTGGGGAGCTCACTCTTTTTCCTGAATATTGTTTTTTTTCTGTTATCCTCTAACAATGGCTCACACCTGTCAGGTGATCCAGACATACTTATTCAATTTGCATTTCATATCGTAAGCCTTGAGTACCTATCAAGATCATACTGCCTTTTCTCCTAACCATATCTAGTTGGTAGCAGAGGCAGGAAGGATCATCTCCAAAATTTCTAGGCTGTGACCAGCCTGAAGGAATGGGATGCAATGGACTAGCAATAAAGTCCCTCTTGTGACACATATGACCTTAAAAATTTTGATCAGCTGCATGCAGACCACTTACAACTTTCTTTTGTCAGAGATGACTACCAAGTGGAAGGAATACCCGTATTTGTATTGCCATCCAATTTATTAATGCTTTCACCAAGGGCAACAGCCTCCTAGGCAGGTACATCTACTCTCTTTACACCAAGAAAGTGTACAAAATGGGTTAAAATAATTTCTGACTTCTGTCAAGTTTCTACATAGATAACTACTTGGAGAAGACTGAGGTAACAACAAAGTAATTGCAACTACAGCCATCAGAAAGGGATAAGAAGTCTGTTTATGATATCACAAAAGGACCATGAGCACCACAGGCAATGGAATAAATAGTTCTTTTTGTTCCATCCCATTAATGCAGAGCACAGTAATATATTGTTTTCAGCCTGTTGTGTAGAGACCCAAAGTAGGCAGGAAACAACTTCAAAGAAATCTGGCAGGAGTACATTTGTTGACAAAAGCTGACATCTTCAGTAGAAAAAAAAAAATAAAAATGAAAGGCACACAAACATTAAAGGAAATAAAATTATTGCCCCCCAAAAAGGGAGAGAAAAAAACCCCTTGGGTTCAAACAGAAGGTGGAAGTATATTCGAACATCCATAGACAAACTGATGAAGGATAGTTCCATAGCTTGGATATCAAATGAGAACTTGAGAGGTATTGCCTGTTCTGCTATGACATACCAGAGATTTACTCCAGACCAGGTCAAAACTGAAATTTTATCAGCATGATACTACATTCACATTCAAAACTGTGATCCTCCAAATTCTTCTTCAAATTCCCATTTACCCTGAAGTGTTTATCACCATCATTATCAGCAAGCTGAATGGGAGACCTTCCCATTCCACTACAGTGTGAGGTCCACACTCAGATAAAGAGAATCCTCAATAGAGATGAAGTTCCCAGCTCTCCTTTCAAACACTGATTGTTTGCTGCTGGAAGTCCACAAAGTAGGACTTACCCTGGGGTCCCTCATGGCAGCATTGGCACTTCAAAGCCAGGAGTTAAACCTACCCATAGGTGAATCTGGATCCTTAGAGAAAAGTAAAACCAGAATGTAAGATTCCCCAGATTTTCTCTCCATGCAAGGGCTGTTGTAATTAAAATTACATGTTGTATAGGCATGTAAAGTCTCACTTCATCTCGTTCCCAGTCACTTGCCAAAACCAGTTGTACCTGTCCTGTGAGCCAACAGCAGATCAGAAGAGAGCAGGGTAGGGCCTGTTTGTAACCAGGAATCTATACTCCATGCTGGCTTTCGTGGCACATATTCAAAATACCTCATAGTGTCCATGAGAGAAATTGACTGTGTGCCACTAACATTAGTAAAAAAAAAAAAAAAAAAAAAAAAAAAAAAATCAATATTTGTCTCCAAGCTTCTGAGAAGAGAATCTATTCTGCAGCATAGATGGGGGAAACCCTTTCACAATGTGAGCTGAGTTTTTTTCCTGGAGAGGCTCCAGATCCCTTGCCTGGCTGGCAGGGTGCCTAACCAACTTAGCTTAGAAAAATACTGGAAAATACAGATTCCTGCAGCTAGTGACCTGTCCTTTTACCCTACAGTGTTTGTCCTGTCTTGGATAAAACTCTTCAAATACAGTGCCAATGTCATGCAGTATCTCATCTCTCTGCACTTCACACAAGTAAATGGATACGTGTGCATTTTTGCCATAATTGTATACTCTCTCTCTTTGCTCTTCCAGCACAACTACTGAAGAATCGCATTGCAGTGATATCTCCAGATTAGAATTTAAGGGATAAAACAGAAAGCAAGGGACCTGAATATAGCAATGATAAAATGCTTCTGTGCCATGGAGATTCAAATACATCTTCCCTCAAAACCCACTTCAGCTGGTCGGAAGAAGGAAAAAACCCAAAACAGTAAATCAAGGAACATTTCATTGAGAAAGGAAAACTGTCTCAAGAAGGGGTAACTGTATGATCTAGTTCAATGCCCAAATGGGTTGTTGGAATAATTATTATCGTCTACAAAGCACAAAACTGATACAAAAACACCAGTCAGAAAAGTTCAGACAGAAAATTGTTTATAACCCATTACCCAAGGGCTCCTAAGCTGAGTGACTGTAGCAGTATTTAAAATAACCAAAGATTAATAGCTTAGGAAATGAGTAACCATTTCTTATTGTTGGCATTTACCTATTGGATGCTGACAAAGTGTTTTAAAGATACTTTTGCTCCCCCCATATGAAGATGCAGCAGAATGATTAATATGTACAGCATACCACTCTGGCTGAGAACAAATTTAAAAGCTGTGGGAGTGTCTTAACAACTCTGATGTAATGTGCTCTCCTTTGGTTTGGAGGGGGGGCTACAGGAGGTCTGTTTTGGGGGTGGGTTTTCCCAAGAATTCCCTCTGTCTTTATTTAATGAGTGCAGCTTTATTTTATTTGTCTTTATTTGGATGTGCAGCTCCAAAAGCATTTAATAGCTATCCCTTGCTGGAAGACAGTAATGGCTATTAGGAGCAGAGCTTGGAAAGGAGTCAACAGCATTTGGTACTATGAAGATACTGTTTTGTGTGCAAAACCACTTCAGATTAAAGTGTGGGTGTTTGTCCCTGTGCATGCTTCTCCCAAGGGTTACACACACACCGTTTCATAGGGAGAGGTACAAACCTGACAGTGAAGCTTCTTTGGAAAACACTAAGTTATGCTTTCTTTCTTCTCCTTACCCCCACCTCATAAACAGCACAGCATGTGTTGGACTAGCATTCAGGCTGCCCTAAATATTTCCTTTCTTCTGGGCACAACAGTAATTTTACACTTGTATTAAAATAAGTCTTCTGTGCTAGTCTGCTCTATGTTGCATACATCTAGAAACAGACCTGAAATGACCCAACAGATTCAGACAACTGCTTCCTTCACAGACTTGCAGCTTACAGTATCTCCACATCTGAAACGTATCCAGTAAGATCAGGAATTGAAGGAGAAAAGGGAAGATAAGGAAATACTTCAATAAGACCAAAGAGGAGAATTTGTCTTATGTAACAAATCTCCCTGGGAATATTCCTCCCTCTGTCTCCTCCTCACCACCTCCATTAGTATTTATTTCTATAAAAATCCATTAGATACTGCGACTACATCTTGGCTCCTGTTTGCTTCAGTGAAAAGAGAAAGGATTGTATATTTTTGCCATGGAGTGCAAATGTCGTTGTCTGCCAGATCCCTCAAAGAGCTGCCAAGTATTTCTCCTGCATGCAGAGCAGACATCTAATCTGAACTGTGACCATGCTGACGTGAAAGAGGTAAGCACTGTGATGCCTCACCTGGCTTGCAACATCCTCTAATATCAAAGACCTCTGCTCTCAGATCAAGCTGTCTCCCTAGCCTGGCCCTTCTAAGAAGCTTCTAGATGCCCAGATAGCCATTGTAGAAAATGCCTCATTTGGCCTTAGGAGGTGGGCCGTTGTCAGCTTTCTCAAAAGCAGATTGCAACTCATTTCTGGAAGTGAAGAAGCACGCTCCAAGCACACCCCCATTTTGATTACTATCTAAAATAAGAGCACATGCTCTTAATAGGACACTATACACAACTCATATTCCATACTGACACAGAAATTCTTCTCAGAGAACCAGAGACCTAAAAAAGTCATCACCCTCTTTCTAGAGTGACCCATAGTGCAAAACAAGGGCAAAACCCCATTCAGTTGGTCTCAGCTTCAATACAGACATGACTTGCATAAGTGATTAAGGGTATTGCACAGCACATGTAGATTTCAGTTCCCTTAAGTTGCTTTTCTGTAAGTTCACTCATGCAAGCTAAGGAATATAAATGGTCATAAAGCCATAAATTAAGCTAATTATCCAGTTAACCAAGAGAAGAATAAAGATTTCTATTTCTATATAGCAGGGAAGTGATCTGGACACTCTAGCAATGAAAGTCATGCAGGTGATGAATGGATAGGTCTGAGACCATTCAGTTCCCACTCCATATATCTGCCTTCTCCCGAGTTAGATGGATGCATGCAAGAGGTAAACAGATTCATCAAACAAATAAGATCAGCAGCCCAGCCTGATATATTTCATCTTATGTGAAAGTTCCATTTGCTCTATGAAGTAGGAGTTCAGTAGCATTTTTGTAATTCATTTTATTGTGCTTCCCTTTAACACTGCAATAATCTTGTTTAGCCTCTCTTACTGGAAGACCACAAAGGGATAAAATCCCCAAAATAATATAAAACTGGGCATCATGACCAAAGGACTGCTTGCATGACTGGGAGATCTCAGGAGGGGTTAGTGTTACCAGATGGAGTTCATAAACCATAAATCTCTCTTTGCATGCTTCCTATCAAATCTAGATGAGAAGTAGCTTGTAATCTCTTTGGAGCCAGAACTCTTTCTCTGGCTCCTATTTACAAAGTGTCTTTGTGAAATATGGTGGAATCTCAGTTCATGGCTGAGGCTCATAGTTGGTATCACAAATGAATCATTAACAGCAGGACAAGGCAAACACCAGCATATTGCAAGCAGGAGAGTATTACCTCCTTCCACAGGAGAACATTGAGAAAATGTCACAAGCAAACAGGACATATTTGCTCATGCACCACATATGCAAACACAAATACAGTCTGTATGTGTACAACAAAGCCTTAAAGAACAGCAGTGTTTTAACCCTCTGCTTTCCATCCGGTGGCCAGCCAGCAATAAGCAAACATGCCCAAGACTGTGTACAAAGCCAACAATCAGTCTCCTTTCACATATGCTATTTTAGTAATCAAGCCTAGAAACAAGCCCAATATTGCACCAAAGGTGCAGCACTGCAGATTGGTCCTTGGCAAAATTCCTTATAGGAACAATTTTCTCCTAATCATTCTCTTCCAGAACATGGTGACTTACACAAGCATGCTGCTAAATCCCTAGGAATGCCTTTGCTTTCTGTGACAATAATTAGTCTGCTCAGAAGACAACCTTCTTCAGCAAGTAAACCACAGAAGATGCAAATTTTTTAACTCTCAGCTTACTTTATCCTTCAAAGTGCATTTGTACGTGGTGAACAAGGAGAGTAAACACAGATTGGTTTGCTATCCTGCAGCATCAGTGTCCAGCTAACCAAGTATGAAAACAATGCTGGATAGAGAAAAACTAGCCAGCAATGCACATTTTTCCTCTCTGTTTGCAAAAAAAGACCACCTACTGTGACATGAGCGTCTCTTCTATTTTGTACAATTGCGTAGCCGTGGTTTCTACCTCACTTGAACATTAATACCATGAGGTTTGTGCACCCATGTTTGCAAATACCTTCTTCGCTTTCCCTTCCAACTCAGCCCTAGCAAGGCACATACTCCTCATCTGTTTGATCAGATGGCAGTACAGAATGGATGTGAGCAAGATCAGCCCGGTGCTGAATTGCTGTGCTGGTGCCAGTCCTAAAGAAAAACACTCATGAGAGAAAGAATGCCAGCTAGGTTCAGCAGAGAAATGGGATGGAGAATAACATGATTCCTGTCACAAGTGAGCCTTTGGAAGATGGTTGAAGTAAATGGGAACCAGTCTTGAGTTTTAAAGCCTTAAGAATAGCCAAGATTTTGGAAGCTCTGTTTCTTCAGCATGTGGGACTGCTTGGGATTGTGGCACTCAAATTTTACTTCAAATGCAGTCACAATAAAGATTTAGACATCATGAACAAACAAATTAGGGGTGGGAGAACTTGAGTGTCCAGCAGAGAGCACCACAGACAGCACTCTTACTGATCATTCCTCACTCAAATTATCTCAGGTCCCTGTCCTTTCAAGAGTAGATGAAAACATTTTCACTTTTAGCTTTCTATTCTAAAAAAATAGAAGAATAGCATCTCCAGTGTCCAGTGTGATTTCTTCACTCCTTCCTCCAATATGTCAGAAGAGAAATCTTTAGGACCAAGTGATAGCAAAGCTGTAAAAGGTTAACTCAAACCTGATACACACTGTTGCAGAAAAAATAAATTCAACCTTTCCGTCAGAGTTTTCTTGTTCCCACCAAAATAAAACTGGTGAGATTCCCATGCTGGAACCTCCCACTTTTATTTTTGTAGAAGTAGGAAGAGTGAGGAAATTAGAAGAGGACTTAGCTTTTCACCACTAGGTAATATGCCTGCAAGCTACCAGAAAGGGCTGTTGAAACAGAAGGTTACATTTGCTCAGGAAAACTGAATGGAAGAATGAGCCATAGAGGCCGAGTAAAGAAGCAGAGGTCAAGCTCAGAGAGGCCCCAGAGCTAAATTTGTGTGAATAGCTTAGAAGGAAGTGTCATATATGGTTGTGCTGCTCCGTCTCCCAGTTGTGGCCACAAGCAGGCATTGAGGGAAGAATAATGAAATTGGATTAGATGGATCCTTGGTCTGAAACAGTCAGGCCATTTCTATGTTTGTGTGTCCTTCTCTGTGAATAACAGGAAGAACAAGGAAAGGAAACCCTGGAAACACAAGGAGGGGAAGTGTTTCAAAGATAAGCTTCCATTTTTCTGAAAGACTGAGCAAGCCTTATGAGCCTTTGGAAGAGAATCTGCCTCACGCTTTGATAGTCAGAATACAATTTAAGCAAAGGTTTTGAGATTACGCTGTAATTGCCCAATTAGCTCTTGCGTGCAAAAGGGATTCTCTTCTATTTATTCATATCCAGCAGGGCAGAAATCCAAAGCTTTCTGCCCACTGTGGATTTGCTCTTCCAATTCATTAGGATTAATTTCTTCACCACCCACACAATTCTCTGAATCTCTTCCTCCCCTCCTGCCCCACTGCCACCTGTCAAAGTTATAAAGATGATTGGTGCTCCTTAAAAGCAGCATGGAACATCTTTATCCATCTATTTACTGGCAGATGCTTTCTCCCCCCCCTGCTCCTTTGCTAGACTAGTTTTTTCCAAAAGCCTGCAGTCTGTCAAGCTGTCCCCAGAGCACATATGTGCATGCAGTGTTTAGCCACATCACCTCCTGTAACCCCAGTGTTCTTATCCCCCCAATATCCTAGGTAGCATTATATTTTGTCAAGTACCAAGTTAAACAAGAATATTTTCAAATCTATTTGCCATCAAATTAAATGACAACCTGTATAAACAGGTCATCATAAAGACATCAGGCTTGTCTAGAGCAATTGTTTTTATTTCTAAAGCAGAGGATAAATTTTGGTGGATTAACATGAATGTAATCCTGTTGTCAAGTCATTGGGCAGAACTGGGACTGACTGTTTCTCCTTTACTTCCTACTATCTCAGTCCAAAGCTTATACAGAGTCGGGGGGTGTGGGGGGGTGTGTGCAGGGAAGGGGGGCATTAATTGTTCATACTCTGGCTCGTTTACCCCTGTTTACTAAGTGACACCTTTTCAGAAAGCCTCTTGAACTGTATTACCAGAGATGCTCTGTAAATGAATTGGTTTGGAAAGAACCATCTCTGATCCTACTGGTGTCACAGTACGACATGAAATCCTAGGAGTTTTCTTTCAAATGGGAAATAATGATAACAAGAGAGGACCTGCACTTTCATTTTGAAAAGACTGAGTGCTGGAAGAGTACTTCTGACCCACAGTTCCCTTCAGTGCTGGAAGCTATCTGAACTCCATCAAAGGAGAGCACAGGTAAACTAGGAAGCCTCAATAAAACACTTTTCTTTGAAATATCTATCACAGATTTCTTGAAAAGAAGTCAGACCATTTTCAGTAGCCACAGCTGGAGAAGAATAAGAATAGTCTCACAATCCTAACTCCACATCAAAATCCAAGGGACTGCACAACAAGTGACTTAATCATAGAATCATAGAATATCTCAAATTGGAGTGGTCCCATAAGGATTATTAAGTCCAACTCCTTGATTCCCCCAGGACTATCTAAAACTGAACTATAATGACTAAAAATGTTGACCAGACACTCCTTGAACCATGCGAGGCTGGTGCTGTGACCACTTCCCTGATGAACCTGTTCCAGTCGTCAGTCATCTTCTCAGTGAAAACCTTTTCTCTAATGTCCAGTCTGAACTTCCCTGACACAGCTTCATTCCATTCCTCATGTCCTATCATCAGACAAACCAGCCTCTCTGCAAGCCAGTGCCTCAGCTGCAGATTGGGAATAACAGCCTTTTCCTTCTCCAGGGAAATAATGGCAAGTACACTAGAGAAGACTGAGAAAGGATCACACCCTGGAGTGGAAAAGGCTAAGCAGATCCCTCGGGTATCCTGTTCCAGCCCCTGCAACAGTAATGCAGCATGGAGATACATTGGCTTTAAATTGTCAGGTACCATCAGCAAGGTCCAGAGCACAGAACTGCCCAGGGGGAGCTAATGTATCCTGTCACAAAGCACAGCACACAGCCCCCTCAGGCTGCATTGTTTTCCTACCCACCTCTGTGTCTTCCATCCCTTGAACAACATCCACCACACTGCAACTTGCGTGTTTGCAATCCACACTCCATCATCCTGAGGTGCTTGGGCTTTACTGATGGAACTAAATGAAAGGCAAATTGAACTCTGTCTTTCCCTCCCCCTTACTTCACTCTCCCCCTGCTTTTGTACATGCTGAAGTAAAAAACTTCCTCTGACTCAGGTTTCAGCAGTTTTCTCCTAGGAAGTCTGGATGCTAATGACAGAAATAGCAGCTGTCTCTAAATACTTCATCTACTGTCTGTAGTCAAAGGGCAGTAAAGGCCAAGGCCAGGAGCAGGTGTGGTGAAACAGACTGCTTCAGAAAATCCCCACCCTCAGCAGGCAGGCTCCGGTGAGAAGGGACTGGGACCACCACCCCCTGACTGACAGGAAGGCCAGGGACAGTTGCCAGGAGAAGCAGGAGGGACGGAGCAAGCAGGCATGTGCTCACCCAGGCACAGGCTAGGCAGCCAGCAGGATGCAGGGCTGCTAGCCCTCAACCCACTGCCAGAAAACCTGCTGCTGCCTCCTATTCCTATGGGAATCATGTCCACCCAGGCAGCTGCATCCCAGATGCCAAAAAGCAGTCAGAGTTTTAAACACCCAAGCATCCCATAAATAGGGCATCTTATAGGTGAGATGATTCAAGGCAAAGAGATTGAAGTGGCTTGCTAGAAATGCAATTGAGATGGGAACTAGGACTAAAATTTGGGTTATTTCTCTTTCTCAACATCCAGTGCTTCACTCAAAATGAAGCTTTGGTTGTTCTCGGACAGAGTCCAAGGACATGCTTTGTTGGCAGCATGACACAATCTGTTTAGAGCCTTTTGATCCCCACATGTTCAAAGCACTTGTACTTTCCACAAAACATTGTGGTGTCATTGAACACAATGTTATGTTTGAACTGAAAGGAGGAAAAAAAATCCCCACCTATTATTATATGTAAATAAGAGTTGGTCTTCTACATAGTATCTTAAAAAATAATGAAGGGTGAGTTTGGCCCTTGCTGTGCTAATTATTGATAATCTACCATCAATTTACTCAGACAAAAAAGCATCCCATCAGATCCACTATAATTTCTTTCACTCTGCATGAAGACATCCTGGGATCAAAGGAAGGGCAGAGGGGAACAACCTGAGGACCTAATCACAAACCTTGGGATCCTAAAGAGCACAATTTAAGTCATGTGTATTATCCTGTCTTAATGGGGTCAATTACCTGCAACACCCAAGGCTTCCCACAATAGGATTTTAAATGGTAGGAGGAAAGTGTAATATTGCCTCAACCAGAAATAAAGTGTCAGTGCCATTCCATTTCCACTAGAATTGTCCCAGCTAGAAGGAACTGAGTGTCAGGTTCTCATGTCTGAATATTCCCAATCATAAGAATTTTAAACTTGCCTTGAGACAAGTTTAGTGATTTTCTCCTTTCATGCCTACTCTTTGGTCTGTCTCTTCTCAGCCTCTCTTTTAGAATAGAACAGAAACTGAATTCAGAGCAAAGTCCTAGAGCTCCATACAACCTCAAGTATCTCTCTGATTCTAAGAAATGGCAAGCAGCAGCATAACACAGAAAGGCACCATGACCAGCCAACAGTCACAGAAAATTTGCTGTGCCACCCAAGATTTAATAGCCTAGTAGGTATCTTTTAGGGAGCTAAATATTGAGGCATGTTCCTAGTAGGTAGGTGTTCATAATGGGCAATATACCTGTAACTGCAGTCACTTTACAGTTCTCATCACATGCAATGGCACAGCACCAGCTCTGTTGCCAGACACATGAAAAAAGCTTAACTTTCTCTTGTGTTTTCCCTATTGAGATATTTATTGCCCTTCTTAGTACCAGGTGATCTGGTGTGGGCTCAGATGAGATAACTATTACTTCTGGGTGCTTAAGTTCTTTGACAGAGCAACAGCTTTACAATAATGAGTGGCAGAACACTACAACTTTCTGACTCGACTGATAAAACAGTTCTTCATGCTTCACGGACAGTTCAGATGCTTGACACAAGGGATATTGTGATGATTAATAATTAACTGACTGGAGAGACTGAGAGCTCAAGGACAGATGCTTCCCATCTGCAATCTCCTGGAGCTGAGGCTGCACTTTTCAGGAGGGAGGGAGGGAGTGGAGCTGGTAGGGTGAGAAGGTGACAAGGTTGGTGTGCCCCTGGAAGCCAGCAGCTTTTCCAAGATATTTTGCTTGTACCTCCCAACACAAAAGGTATTATCCTGCACTTCTCCAGGTGGCTTTCACTATCCCAGGCACTGGGGTACCAGGGCAACAATGATCCCTGCCAGTTCCTGATGTCAGCTCACCTAAATGAGATGCATCATTAGAAATTGCGTTCATGTATTTAATAGGCTTGATCAGCTTTAATGAGACACCTCTGAAATCTCAGGAGAGGTAACAGACAGTTAGAAATATGCTTCAAAGTCCTCTGGGTATGAGAAGTAAAATCCAAGTTCAGAGACACCAAGCATAGGATTTTTAAGTACCTGATGTGTTAGAGACTATTAAATTGTTCTTTACAGTAGCTTTAAAATTTCATCTGCATAAATTTCTTTGATCCATGAATGGCTTTAACTGCATTAAAATTAGTCAGAACAGAAGCTGCAATAGGCACCGAACTGCATATCTCAGAGTAATTACACATTACAAAGGGAATCCTTGAAGCATTTCAATAACATGCCATATTACAAACAGCACTTAAAAAGCCACAGATGGACGTGTGAGCCTCCTAGCAGAACTTTACTGCAGAGATGGATTTGGATGGTAGGTTATCACTTTTACTCCAGCTTGCTTCCTGCTTCCTTGCCTTTCTCTCAAGAGTAGAGGGCGCTTCAAAGAGCATTGAAAAGGTTTTAGTTGATCCTGTGCAGTTAAAAACTGAAAGAGTAAGGAGTATCTTCCTCTCTATGCCCATTCTCTTTTACCTCCCAATTGAGTCCTCTGGGGACACGTTCCTTCCTATTAGCTCTGCCTGAATAAAAAGGACAGAAGAGCACGCTCCGCAGTCAGGGGCATGTACAACCATTTTAATGCATGTCATTAAACCATCTAATTAACACAGTGCTGGGATGAACTCCTGTCTGTCCTCCCTTGCCCCCCAGGGGTGTCCTGCCTGTTCGCCAAGGCCTCTGGCTACCCTGATGCCGAGCATCTCCTGCCAGCAGCACTCTGTCCAGGGGAGGAGACAGAATTTGACCCAGACAATAAAAACAACAGAAATTTTTGTGGATCCATGTGGATTGCATTTTTTCATCCTTCTAGAGGCTTTTGCTCAGCAGACACCACAGCTCTTGTTTATATTATAAGACACGTAAAGGAAAAAAAGAGGATTTATAGTATTTCCTTTCTTCTGGTCCCAAGAACACCTGAGCTTGAACTGGATCCATTTAATTTTCCCCTGTTTCTTCTTGGCTTACACTGGAATTCATCCATTATTTTTCAATTCAGTACAACTTATTCTTCAATGCCCTGTCCCGCAGTATTCTTGCAGTAGCCAGTACACAAAGCACAGTGCTCCAGCAGTAGAAAATAGGTCTATTCCACAGCCCAAAAAACTGCCAAAAACAAGATAGCCAGCTGTCTTGGAAAACAAGCAACCATAAAAATTTGAGTGAATAGAAGTACAGCAAACAGCACTGCAATCAAGAACAATGAATGTTAGCTGGAGACAGATGGTGGGTGGATTTCAGCTTGGGACATGCATTTTTAGCTCTGGCCTCCACAGATTTAGAAATCTTCAGCACTGCCTTCCCATCTTTCCACAATGTCTCCATCACAGGGCTGCTCTAAAGGTATAATAGCCCTTGAATTCTTAATGCTGGGACACTCTCAGAAAAAAGTTCCACAAGTAACTAAATCTGCAGGCTAAGTAGATAGGTAAGGAAGAAAGGGCAGAAAAAATCCTCTCAGCACAACATCTGACATCTGTCTAAAAATGCCCTGATTGAAAACAAACTGGTAGGAGGATGGAAGAGCAAGGTTGTCCTCTTAATTCTCAGGAATTTCTGCTTGTACCTAATAACCAGGAGCCTAGACACTTGTCCAGGAGGGTACAAACCAACTTTCTAACAAAAGCCTGCCAGAAGGAATTTGACTCTCCACCTACTTCAGAGAGAAGAAGCCTGGTTGCCCTATCATAGTGCATCTGGAGCCCAGCTTTCTCATTCCTTTGTGGTGAAGCAGTTTTAGAATTGTATAAAGTAGAGAATAGATTCCTTTCACATAAAATACATGTTCAGTGGGCCATAGAACAAGAGTGAGTAGCACTATAGCTTGGCTCCAGCGTGGACAACCTCCTGGAACATATAGGATTCACTGGAAATATTCACTCTTCTGCTAAGTGAGCATTTCAAACAATACAGAAATATTTTCCCACAAGAGACCCAGAACAAGCAAATCCAGTTTCCTGTTGTCTGCCTCTCTGGCAGACCTGTGTGAAGGGCAGTTGTATTTGAGTCCCCCAGGGACTTTAACCTGGTCTCTGTCACCCCAGATGCATCAGCACACTAAATGATAGGAGTCAAATGCAGAACTAGTACTGTTAATACCTAGCTAGTACCCAGCACATAAGCAGCACTCACGACGGAACCTCTGGGTATGTCATGCCATCTCAAATGCCCTAAAATAGTCAAGACATCTCTTCAAAGTTGATAGCTATGGAAGACAATCAATGAAGGGAAATACTTCAACCTTTCCTGAGTGAAATCCTGAGGTCAGCCAAATATCCTAAAATGTCCTTTTATATCAATGCTTTGCTAGTAGAGTCTTTCATTTTCTGAATAAGTGGTTTGTTAAGAAAGCACCCAAGCCCTGCCTGAAAATACCCACAACTTGGGCCTCTTCTTATGCAACTAGAGCAGATAGCTGAGGCTCTTGCCACAGGTGCTGCACAAGAGCAGAGGTTAATGGCAGAGATAATGACTTATCAGATTAATCCCATGGTTAACCTCTTGCTCCACTCCTCTGTCAGTTCTCACATTCACCAGGCTAGTCCAGAGCTGGGGGAGATGACAAATACCGGGCAATTATAAAATCATCAGCTCAAAGTAATCCTGAACAGAGCAAGACACACAGATGAGCCAAGAACAGATGTCTAGGAGAACATTGTGTACCTAGGGAAAGCCAATCTATGGCAAAGCCTGTAATTCACTCTGGAAGGCTACATTGGGCTCCTCATACACTCTACACCCTGAGGCAGCAATCAGCACCTAGGAAGGTTATTTTCTTGCCTCAGGATCCAGTATAAGCCACTCACTAGCAGATATTGAAGAGAGCAGCAAAGGGATTGATAGTTCCTTGTAGGTTTAAGTATGACCATATGGAAAGCAAAATAACACATCCATGGTTGAAGGTTCAGCAAACCATGTAATCAAGAGAGCTTACACTGTGCCAGGTCCTCCCTATCCCAGACATGTGGATCTATCAGGAGTCACATGGCATTCAATTCATGTGTTGACACACACAGTGAAGGCACTAAACAGGCTGAAACACTTTCAGCATTTCTAGCATCAGAAGCTTGCTTCTGTAGATCAGCATTCCTACCTGTCAAAGATCATTCATTTCTCCCAGATTTTCTTCTTCCCTTATCGTTGCTTTTCCAAACACCTTAAGATTAATTAATTAAAACAATTTTCTGATCTTAGGATGCAGACTCATTTTTTCCTCTGAGTTGAGAAGTCAGATTCAAATTCTGATAAAGCTCGGAAGTGAAAAGATAGCTGCTTTCTCTGCTCTGGATCTTTCATAGCTAAAAACATCCAGTGTTTACCTAGAATGGTAGCAATTTTTTTTTTTTTTTCTTTCCTAACAGTTTGAGTCCACTTGTTAGAGAAAGAATCATTAGACTTGTGAATTTTGGTTTATTTCTTCCCCAGCAAAAAATATAGATTTTTTTTTTCTTATCGATTGGTCTCTGCCGCCCTCCCCAGCTTCAGCTACGTCATCTTGGCATAATGACAGAAACAAGAGGGACTGAAACAAACAGAGAATTAGAATAAGGGCAACTCAGGTCACTAACATAGCTTTCAGCCCTAAGACACCCATTTAAATTCAGTTCATTGCACTAATGCACATATATACCTGCCGATCACCACAATTAGAAATGGATCTGACAGCTGTTCCAACTTAGTAGCTTACTTATGCTCAACTCTCCCCTACAGAAGCTCCTACTGCATGTATAACATAGCCCCTGTGGGCTGCCTGAGTAGGAAGCTGGATGACCAGCTGAGCCATGACACCAGAGCAGCTCAACCTATACACTGGTGATGAGGTACGAAAACCAGAAGGGTCTGCATTGCTACTGCTAGCATAAATTTATTTGTTAGGAAAATGACAGTCTCCAGTACTGTCAACACATCAGCTTTCATCAATAGTAAGAAGGGTTTGTTTAGTTTGGGGGCTTATTTGTTTGTTTTAAGGAATAGCCAAGTAAAATTAGGAACCTTGACAGCCTAGTGAGCCAGAAGCTAAATCTTGCTGACAGAAGTGTCATTTTCTAAAAGGAGAAAATGCCTTTCTGTAAGGGGAAAGCCCAAGAAGTAGCAGGAAAAAAAATCACTGGAAACCAACTTCCATATGGTTCCAAGAGGAAACAATAATTTCACTCAGAGCTGCTCAGAGCCAGGCCAGGGGATTGTGACTTTGCCTGTAGAGGGGGTTAAAGAACAGCTTCCAGTAACAGCAAAAGTAACTCTGGATCTTCCGTATCTCTGGCTGACCTTACTTTGAGCCCCTGGGCTTACACCTGAAATCCTGCACAGCAGTCTCCTGACTCCATAAGCATTCAGGCTACCTTGAAATGAGTGCTTTAGAGACACCAAGTCAAACTGTCACCTGCAGGAGCCAACTCAGGAGCACTGATGTGGGAATGTGGACTTATGACAGTATCTGTGAGGCTTTGCTCCAGAAAGCAGAGTTCACACATTTTTTAGTACTGTTTTTTAGCTTTCTTAGGTTCTCTTTTGGTTTCTTACATTTGCTGATGTAAAGGAGAGCATGTGGTAGAGCAGTTTTCCTAAGGCAAGCAGGACTAGCAGAAGTGACAACTCCCATGTTGTCCTGAATGAGTCAGTTCAAGTCAGTCCACTGGGCAACAGAGCACTGGTTCAGTGAGCTTGCTGATGGGATAAACGCCATGGCTGGAGAGAGAGCAATGCCCTGTGTCCAGTCAAGAGACAGCTCTTTAGACATCTCATGCATAAGCATGCATAGCCATTGACAGGGCTGCAGTACTGGAGAAGATCTGCAGTAACATGGACAGGTAGCCGGCTTGTCACCCTGACAACCTCCAAACAGACTGTTCCCTGATGGATAACACATTTCCAGGCTGTTGCTAAGACAACAAAAATTCACTTATTATGCATAAATGGGCACATTTCATTGCTGGACTTATTAACTTGGGCCATGTCGCTTACTCTTTAGCTTCTTAATTGATTTAAATCAGATGACATGCTTGGATTCCTTCTTGAAGGCAAGGACTCAGCTGCAGCTCGGTGTAATAGTTTTTTTTAATCTTTTCTTCCTCCAATTGATCTCCTCTCTCCAAAGACTCAAGAGAGGAGGGATGTCTGGCTGCATTTCGTCATCTTCTCACAGGCTTGAAGCAGGCACTGACTAAAACACAGTGCTCAGCATCACCAACCTGCTTTTCTTGTCCCTCTGCTCCTGCATTCAAGCAGGGAAAGGGAGCAATCCCACTCTACTACCCTGCCTGAAGTCAGCCTGGTGTCACTCAAATGAAATTGATGCAGTCTAGAAGGAAAAGAGAAGCAGAAACAAAGCTTAGTTTTCCTCACCTGCACACACTGCCAGGCTGCTCAGCCTGATATATTTGAAACCTCTAATGTACTGCCATCAAATTTGCCATAACACCATTTTTTTAAAAAATCACTGTGTTTGTTTTTTTGGTTTTTTTTTCAAAGTCAAGAGCATTTGCACTGGGAATTGTTGTATCCAAGAAAACTGAAGCAGCTGTTTGGATATACCTCTCATATCTTGGGCTCAGGACTCTGCTGTTATCCAGTGAGAGCAGCTTTTTCTGCTCTCCTCTCTCATTCTCAGCAGTGGTCTATTAGGCTCTCTGAATTTTAACCAAGAGTCTTCCCAGAGAGTTTTTTGGGCCCATAACAGAAAGTATCATAATGTGACACAGAAGTGATTACGAACCCTGAACCTATTATGCAGCATATGCATAGTTGAATAATCTAAACACAGTTCTACCAAACAAACAAACCAAGAAGCAATACCCAACCAAACCAAACCAAACACCAACACAGAAGGCCAACTCAAAGCTCCAGGAAGATGCATAAAACAAGCATGTGAGGGCTGCCTGATCCCTCACAATACCACCTTTGAGCAGCACTATGTCTGACTGCTCCTAGAAAAAAAGAGCATTTAGCACTCCAGGGGAATACACTGTAGCACTCTGGGAAACCCATTTCCAGACACCAGGCCCCTGCTAGCTCACCATTCTGCTTTGTTCTCCAGTACCCTGGGCTTGATATGGTTTGAAGACAGCAGAATGAATAAGAATCTGGATAAATGAAGAGTCAGCAATAAAGTAAAATGCTAAACACAAAATCTTTGAGCTTACTTCCACAACAAGCCTGTGAAGAAGATTAAAACACCCCAGATTTTCCCTAGCCAGTTCTTATTCATGGAAGAAGAAATTCTTACGGGTTGTTGGTCGCAGAAGAAACAAGAATATGGTACACCTACCCATGCCCTTCCAAGAACATGACAAACTTTTGAGTGAACAGTGTATTTTGGAGAACTAAAATTATTCAGATTTGACTAATAATTTTGGCCAGAGATGGCTCACAAATATTTGCAGGATAATCAAAGGCATTTAATTTATATATATATATATATATATATAATGAGTTGCCAAGGAGTTGCCAGAATTTAATTAAAATCTCCCAAAGGCAATATTTTGCTTTTTGCTCTCTATTTGTTAAATACATTCAGTGCAGTCAACATATGAAGGAGGAAAAAAAAATCCTAGTGACTGTCCATTAATCTTTTAAGACCATAAGTTCTATTATTGACTTAGAGCAAGTGTTCAGCTCACCACAGCAAGAAATTTCACAGCTATCAACCTACTTGACAAAAAATTCCCCTTTCTCTCCATGTGGCTTCCTGGAAGACCAGAGTCAGGTGATGCTGTGCTTCTCCACACACAGCAGCTCATAAACAACAAACAAGCAGCACAGCAATGGGGCCACCACCTGCACTAGGATTTTTCACTCTTCTGACAAAGTGAGCTAAGAGCATCTGAGACTTTCACCTACAGTAAGCACAAACATGTTCAGATTTTTCTGAGTAACTAGACTTATTCTTCCCTCCAGAGAGATAATGACATGCTCCATGATCTATTCAATGCTTTAAAACAATCACTTCACAGAATGAAATGCTTTGCTTGCAATCCTATTGCTGTTTCTATAATAGACTCAAAGGCTTCTTGTGTACTGAAGACAGAGGCACAAAGCATCTCTCTTCCTTCAGTGACCATCTACAGTAACCTGAGCATTATTTCCCCCTCCAGAGGGAATGACAAGTAATGTCAGTGGCATCAACGGAATAACTGTGGGACAAGACTGAGTAAGAGAGCCCCCTTCTCATTCAAACAGACCCTACATCACTGCTCCCTGGCTCCCTGCTGACCAGGGCTCTCATTCTCCTTTGCAGCACATCTCAGGGGTTCATTTTCCCCAGCAGAAGGAGTAAGCAAAAATGCCAGTAGGTCAAAACAGTTTTGTATGTTATCAGCTGCAAAGACAGGGGAAATCAGGACAACCTCAGCTGTAATAAAAAGAGGGACAAGAGTGATACGAATACCTTTGCCTCTAATATGATAGCATGAATGTGCTATACAATAAGCTGAAAATATGAGACCCCCCCCAAACTTGAATCTCTGCCAAGAAAAATATTTTTAGTGGAATATATTTAGCTCATTAAGGATTTAAACACAGGAAATAATTGCAGTTACTCTTCTGCCTGATTGAAGTGGGCAACATTTATTAATGTAAAGTGACCAAATAAATTTTTCCAATGTAAGCCACAAAACCTTAAAGTGAAGAGGGAACCAGATAACATCCCAACTAAAAAAAAGCCAACCCTGGGCCTGTGAACTAAGTAAGATCTGTTCCATGATAAACAGCTTATTGAGGCAAACTGGAGGGAAAAGAGCTACAAGTTATGAAAGGGAATTTGATTTGTCCCTCTGAAGGCAAAGTGGTAACTGACTAATCTGAGCAAACTCTGTCACAGATTTTATAGGCCTAGTTATTTCTTGCAGGTCTCCAACCAACAGATGGCTTAGATTAAGTCCATGCAAGAGCTGATTTCAGACTGGCAAAGAGATTCATCAGTGGTCAATGTTGTTATTCTGTGTTCACTAAATCTGAGTTTAGTATCCTGCATATCTACTCTTTAAATTGTCCTAATTGAGCAGCAAAGTCCACCTGCCCTGTTTGTTTTGCAAGTGTCCATGTGTGTTCAAGCTCTTCGGCAAGAGATAAGATATAACCACCCTGTGTGCTGGGAGTGAAGAAAGGTTGCTTTTGATGACAATATTCAGAACACTTGGAATACACAGTGAATTTTGCTCCATGATTTTATGCTGAAGAAAACAAGCCTACGAATAGATCTACCTCTTCAGCAATTTGTGCAAAACACCTCATTAAATAGCAGCACTTTTCTTCCTAAAGAAGCCTGCATATCCATACCATACCCATATCCAATGGGTAAAAGTATAAATGGCTATAATCTTTGAATACACAAGACTACACAGAGTTGGGTATTTCATAGCTGTACAAAGCCTGTAATTGAACTTCTGCCCTAGGGATAAGTTTTCCTGCAGTATAAGTGCTTCCAGTTGCCATACGGGGGTTATGTTCTTTGTCAGGAAAGCAGAACTTTACATCCAGTTAATTGCTGTTCCCAGCTGTCTTTTTTGTTGTTGGTGGTGGTTTTTTTCCACTGAGGCTAGTTTTCCAACAGTCATTCAAGCAAATGTGCTCATTTCCTAGTTCCCCTGTAATTCCCCACCACAGTGTAACAAAGTGCAGATTTTGCATGGCTACATTCCAGGCTTCGTGGTGTTAAAATCATAGCAGCAATGGAAAAGCATGCAGTCTCAATAGTCATAATGTAGGACTTGAGCTACAGGTGACTCAGTGGTAGTCAAACAGATGCTGTATGAAAATAGAATGGTTTCTGTGTACAGACTGGTTAACCCATGGAGTTAGCACTTACACATGAAGATTTCCATGGTTTGCTAAGCAGCAAAAACTACTTAGTCTAAAGAAAACTGATGACCTCAACTCTGTTCACTGTGTCTAGGTGTCCATCTCAGAACACAGTGACCATGAACAGCAAGTTCCTTCTGCTTTAATTACTTAAGGCTTCATCATTGGTGTCAATCAATCAATCAATCAATCAAACATAAAAAGATAAAGACCATGTCAATGCAGTATTTGGATCTCTTCAGCTCAGTGGTGAAACATTCACTGATTTGGGATGGATCAACAGTGGCTGAGAGAGGAAAGCTTAGGCCGTAGTCTGCTGCAGAACAAACTAAAAAAAAATTGCAAGGAAATCAGTGACATTATGAAAGGACAACACAACCCCTTTATTTTCCTTGAAGGATTAATGATAAACTCTTGTGCATGGATTTGCAATGTAAGTCCCTTGTTACCAGGCACTAGCTACCACCTATTTGGGTTAACAAACCTGTTGGTTGAAGAACACCGTGGGGGAGTTCACAGTTCAGGTTGCTAAGCAACTGACCAATAAACACTCAAGACCAAAATCTTGGGAAGGATTTTACACCAAATTGCTCAATTTTACCTATAATAGCTCTGGAAGGGGCAGCTTTAGACTACTTCTTTCTGGACTGCTCACCAATGCAGATGCAGTCCTACCTAAATATCCCTTACCACTCACTCTTCCCTCAGAAAACAACCCACCTGTTTTAGTTCACAGAAGATTCCTTGATCCTTGTGACAAAAAGACATTTGACTTTTACAGCAACCCACTCCTAATCTCTTAGGTGTCTGTTCTCTGGATTTCCCCAACAGGGAAACCCACACTATTCTGTGGGCTTCCTGGTAAAAGTTGTCACTGCCTGATGATTAAAAGCAAATGTATGCTGTAATCTTAAAGGTCTGGAACTGGATATTTAGAACCCAGTCAGCATCTGGGCCTTGTAAGGTCATATTTTCCCCAGAAAGGTTCATTAAATCTGTGGAAGATCTGAAAACTATTTTTTTAATCATTAGTTGGTAATCAAAAAACAAAGGTGAAATACATAATCATCAAAACACTCCTCATGTGAACATGTCTCTCCTAAGCTTCTGTCAGACCAGCAAGCAAATAGGCTATGCCAAGCCACTTTCTCTTTGGGGCTTTGTGCCAAGGTTTGGACCTTCTGATTTGCTAGCACAGAAAACATCCATTCACATTCTCCCTTGCAAGAAGAGGTCAAGGAAAACCACTTGCTACCCTGTGAACTTTCAGGAAATATTGATGAGCAGCATGTGTCCATGACCCTTTCTGTGCTAAAACTTCACCAGACAATTTCTTACTCTTGTTGTTGCAACTAACTTTCAGAGAAAATTATTAACTACAATCTTACGCATATGAGGAATCGATCCAGATTATTAGAAACTATGTCCTTACTGCAACTCTACAGCTGTTTCTCCTCCTTAGATGAAATCCTGACTCCCACCCCACAGCCTAGTAATTCTTGTTCACACAAGATTAAAGGAAAATTATCTCTAACACAGACAGAGGTGATCACATTTTCTTCCTTAAGTGGGGCACTGGAAATTTAAAAGTCCTCTCCTCACCCAGTGCTACTCCTGAAAAATCCTACAGAAAATCTGGCACAATACCTGTAATCTGGCCCAATATGCTAAACACTTAAAAAAAAAAAAAAAATAAAAATAGCATGGTCAGCATCATCTCTGACATGAGAGAATGATAGGCTTGGATGAGGAGTTTGGGCCAGGGAAGAGAGGGAGGAGGAGGGAATCAGCCTCTCTGGGGATCTTTGTACAGTACCTGCCCTCCAAGCATGAACTCCCACCCAGCCCCACTGCCCCCCAGTCAGTAGTGTTTCATACTCACCATGTCATAAACATTCAGAATCACTGGTTCATTTGCCATTGTTAATTGCAGTAGAGGCTGGATTAAAACCTTTCAGTCCCTGCCAGATGTGTGTTGATGCCCCCAGGGTATGCTTTTACCCTGAGCCAGACAGAAGAAAATGCCTCATCCTACAGTCGCTGAAGGAAGGAGCATGGAGGGAGGAGGTAAGGAGGGAATTCTCACGGTTGGGTGTCTGTGTGTAAAGTTGGCTGCAGGGAGGCAGGAAGGCCTGATTTGGGGTTGCTGGTTGTATAGGGTTTATCTTAGCCCTCCAACCCGTGAGAGATCCAAGGTTTCTTTCTAACTCAGTAGTGCACCTCGGGGTCTGTAGACTCATACACCACTGTAACCAGGCACTGTCCAAGCTCTTAAATTCCGATCCACAGAAGACAGATCCTGAGCCCAAATACAAGCCCTCTTCTGGCACCGTAAGCAAGGTGGGTGGCAGTGCGTGCGGGGAGATTTCTCGGCAGAGCTGAGTGCCGCTACCGCAGCGGGCTGCCAGCAGTACACAGGAACCCCGGGCACCAAGGCACGGAGCGGGGCTGGAGCGGGCGCCGAGCTCCCTCCCTGCCCGCGGCGGGGCCCGGAGACACCCCAGGATCTGTCCGCGGTGCTGGG
>CM031861.1:28762778-28821845 GCA_018697195.1 Certhia americana | reverse complement strand
CGGTCCGCCGGAGCCGGGATCTGTCCGCGGTGCTGGGGTCGCTTTTAGGCACTGGGTTGAGGGTTCTCCGCCCCTGGCAGGACATGGTGAAGAGGCTGCGCCAAAGGGATTCCAGCGCGGGGCTCGGCGGTGGGAGGAAGAGGAGGAGGGGGCTGGCTGCCCCCGGGGCAGAGAGGGCATGCCGCAACCCCCATCCTGCCCACGACGTGCAGGCAGACCTGGCGTCGGTGCCGAAGTTAGAAGGCAGTTCTTCGCGGGAGATGACGCGGGATTAACCGGACTGGGGCTGGAGGGAGGAAGATGCCGAGCAGGCGAAGCTTCCAGGCAGGGTACGGGGCCAGGGCTGGACACCCCAGCTCTCTGTGCTCTGCTCTTCGCAGGGCTAGTCCTTATTTCGCGATCAGCTCGTCCCGAACCGGGCAGCTCCTACTGACTGACAGCCGAGGGAACCTACCCCGTCCTCTGCTGGCTGGATGCATCGCTGCATGGCACACGGTGGGAGGGCGGGGAAGGGACCAAGCGACTGGGCAGGGCGAGTAGTTTCACTTCTGGCAGCAGCAGGGTCTGGAGTTTCTTCCTAGAGATACTTTACACTCGTGTTAGAACCATGAAGCTCTGCAACGTTTTGCCAGCAAATATTCCCCTTTGACCTGGATGCGAGAATCAATTATAAAATGCACTGCGGTAAATTCATCTTCCTTTTGCTCCTCCTCTCTCTTTAAAGGGAGAGCAGAGTCTGTGATAGTGCTGAGAAAGAGTGCAGCTGGGAGAGGGACAAGGGAGTTCCTGCTCCCAGAAATTTGCAGTGGTGTGGAAATCAGCACTCTGACCTTAAACGTTCATACACAACAGACTTCTGAAGCAGGAGGAAAAAAAAAAAAAAAAGCAGGGATGACCTCATCTGAGTTGGAGGCGTATCTGAGGCTGAGGCTCTCTGCCAGCTCACAGCCAACCAGATCTGAATGAAAATTGCAGGGAGCCCGTTACATCAGCAAAGCCCAGCATGCCTCAGCCCTGTCTTCAGCCACATGGGAACCATCCCATCCGGAGAAGGGCTCACCTCCCTTTGTCAAGAGTGGAAGGACAAGACCATAGAGCTGCAGCCTTGTAAAAGACTTGTTAAATAGTGAGCGGGAGAATTTCTAGTGAAGTCAAGCTGCAGGAAAAGGAAGTGAATCCATGTCCTGCATACCTAAGTGCCAGCCCAACAAAGTCAGGCATAAAATTTTTCTCAAGACATTGCCAAAAGAAATCCATAACTGCTTTACCCTAGTATGCATTTTGAAAGTGCAAAGCCACAGCTCAGGCTTGGGCATGATGACATGCAACGTAGCAGGGACCCCAGCACACAAATTTCATCTGGACTCCAGATTTTGACTCCAGTCATTCCATGGGTGGGCTGGACAATTTCACACACATGGTATAGGGACTTTTGACCAGTACCCTGACTTCTCTCCCATCCCTGCTCTCCAACCCACCAACTCAAACTGTGCATCTCAGCAGCCTGCATCTGAAGGAGCAGTTTGTGCAGGTGGGAAAAGGTGCTTCGTCCTCCTTATCATCTCAGAGTATCCAGATACTCCTCAAAGGATAGACTGATCCCCCACTGTCATTTTAAAGTCTTTGGAGCAATGGAATTCTTCCTCTCTGAGAGGCTAAGCTGCATCATTCATGCCCTAACTTGTGAGACAAACCGCCTACTGAAACCCAGAGGCTCCTGCTAAACTGTCACCAATACCCTGAGACTGTCACTTCTGGATATGTGTCCTGCTCTAGAGATGGTGATGTTTTAAGGAGACTTGAAAGGAGAGGGAATAGCTGATATTAGACTGATGTAACTGGAAAAGAAAAGCAGCACCACAAGGTCTTCCCACACTTACCCACATGCTTAATTGCAAAATTAACTCCAATGACTGTTGTGCTCAGAGTTCACTAAAATGAATTAGAGACTTAAATCAGATACACATTCCAGAGACATACATCTATAAATACTTAAGATAGGAAGCCACAAGCTTCAATGTTTTGTCAATTTGAAAATTATTCACCCAGGGGGGGAAAAAAAAAGATGATCAGAATCACACTTCTAAACTTTAGAGATAAAAGAGGGGAGAAATTAAAACTAAAACATGTCCTTAAACTAATCATATTGCTTCAAGAGATCAAACCAGTCTAAATGTGCATTTGTTATTTAAAGGACTTTTGCTGTAGGAGAGACAATAAATGTCACTTGCACATTAAGACCTGGATTCTCTCCCTCTAACTTGAAACAACTGTGAGAGCTACATTACAAATGTCATTGCTTCAGGCTCCCTTTTCTGTCCCTTCATAGAAAGAAGTTGTTCTACATTCTGACTTAGCCTTATCAGTGTTTCAGGGATCCTTTAAAAATCATGGGGTTTACCCCATTCTATTCTAGACAACTTATTCTAGCTCCAGATAGAAGGGAATCTGTCTGAATTCAAAGAGCTCATTAATATGAGTTGTTTTGCAGTCACATAAACTCTTCACAAGGCTTGGTTTGCTTTGGGCTGTGTTGAAGTGTTTCATCAACAGCTCAGGCTGATACCAGTTGAGAAAGTGAACTGCTCTATTTCAGGAGCATGAGTATAATCCCACAGATAGCCTCACAGCCTACAGGCACCAGAGACCATATCTTGTGTTGTAAAAACATTACAAGATAAAGGAATTGCAAATACAGAGGAAAGGGAGGTTATTCTTACTACTCGTTAGAGCAGCTGGAACTAGAGCTTTGTGCTGTGTTTTGAATTCTTCTATTAAACACTTATGTTGGTTTTAGGACAAAGCAAACACATTTTTTTCATACATACAACTTAAGTTACACAGCACTTTCATTCACATTTAAGCAGCCTGTTGCAAGCCCAAACTTTCTCAAATTCTCCACATTTCTAGCACTCCCTTTAAAGGGACTCATGTATTTGAGTTTATCTATAGTCATCTCCACTTACTGTTATTGAATAATTATGCATGCATGCTCAAGGATCAGTGTCTAGAGAAGACAGTGTGGTCTTAGGGATGTTCTTTGATTAAAAAAGAGCTGAAAATGGTTTGAAAGGAAATTAGTGCTGCTACCCAACATGGACTGAAAAAACAAAAACCAGGCACAACCTTAAGGAATTACCTGGTACATTAAGCAAGGCAGGCAGTAGCTGAGAACTTCAGACATCTCCTCCAGGTCCCACTCACAAAAGTGGCATTGCTGGGCACTGTAAACAGAGCTGAAACATTCCACTGGGGGCAAGAACAAAAGAATAACAGTGCAACATAGAAATAATGGCTGCATTAGAGGTGATGATCTATCTTTGAGTTTGTCTACTTGTGTTGCTATTCAGGAACTCTATTTAAATTAACACCTTTCCTTAATCTACCCTCGTGCACTTTCAAAGGTTCAGAAGCAATCCTGCAAACAATGGGGCTTTCTAGCATGTTTCACAGCAGGGCTGCCCAGTTTTAACTTCAAGACACTTAATGGTCTTCTCTCCACATCAGGTATACCACACCTGGCTGTCCATTATATTTTTTGACAACTTGTCATTTTGAACTGTATAAAGTGCTTCTATGCATGTCAACTTGTCATTATTATCCCATTCTGAGTACATTAGTCAAGAGTATCCTTTTTAAAGAAAATATAAAATGGCCCTTGAAAAACTAGAGACAGTATTTTTTTCAGATCCTTGAGAATGGTGGAAGGTATGCGAGAATGAAAAGGGAGTTGCAATTCCTGCCTTCCATCTACAGGAATAAATCACCTGGACAGGTGCTGGTGCTTTGTGCTGGACCTTATTCTGGGAGTGTGAGAGGAGGTATTTTGATTAAGGAGTTTGAAGGGGTTTAATCTCACTTCTAACTGAGGCACTTGCATATACCAAGGATCTGACTGATTCTGGTCAGACCTGAGTATGGGCTATAGCATATAGCAAATGGAGAGACAAAATCAGCACAGGATGCCAGCAATGCGGTTTTTCCTTGTGTAAGGCAGCATGTGAAACTTCTTATTGTATACCACAAAGGGAAAGAAAAACACTCAAATTGGATTACTTCGATAATTTAAAAGATTTCATCCAAGATTGTGGGGATTTGTAGCTCAAAGCTAGGTGTGTGTTAGTAGAAGGGGGAAACAAAGTTAATATTTGCATTGAATTCCTCATTGGGTCAATCCTGATTTTATATTTAATCTCCCTTCTCATTGCAGCTGCACTTCATAACTTTTTAATATAAAGCTCTTTGTCAGGAAGCAATGAAGGCTGACAGCTCCTAACATGACTGACAGGGCCGGGTCTCTGTCCTGAGCAATGTGTGCAGGGCAGGTCTGCAGATGCCCACCATATTCAGCCACAAGTCCACATCATCAGGCAAGTTTATAAGAATAAGGCAGGTCTGAGGTCAAGACAGGACATCAGAGCAGAGCAGAGCTGGAGACCAGGATCCTATCTATGTCACAGGGGCAGGGGCTTATGGCCCCAGCCAGGCTGGGCTGAAATGGTGTTCCTGGGCCATGGAGAGGCCCCAGGGGAGCACAGGACTATCTCCGCTGTTTACGTAGAGCAACACTATCAACTGAGACCCAAACAATGTACACAGAGACCTTCAACACGGAAACTGGGATGAAAACACCAAACATTCCTGTTCATTCTTATGCTATGGATTAGGGAAGTAGTTGTTATTATTAATGCTATTAAAAATTCAGAGTGCAAACTATCATGGAGCCAATGGATGCAGTTAAAAGGGACAGTACACAGTAATTTGTGCTGTATTTCTGGGAAGCAAAGCAGGCTTAGTTTCAGAGGGTTTTTCCACAGCAGCTTCATATTATTTATTTGCATTATGTTATAATAACGTTTAGGAGCTGTGGTGGTGGGCAGGGACCCATGCACTGGACACTATATGAACACAGAGGAGAAGTGTGCACTTATTCAATGAAAAGTGTAATTAAAGAGATGTGACAGAGAAAAGATATATCATTAACCCCATGTCACAGAGGTATGGGAAAGCAAAGTGATCAGACTGCAACAAAATAGTATAACCTGCTGTATAGTCAGGACCAAAGAGAACTGAAGTGAGGTGCAATGCCACACTTGTAAAGAAGACAGGAACAGATATCATAAGATGTGATCCAAAAACCTGGAATCTGCTTAACTCTGAATGTGTCTAAGCTGCCTCCCTCTTGGACCAGGACAACATTTGTTCTGCTGCTGAGTGAGCCTGCCCAGAGCTACCACAGCTGAGGCACTGTGGTTCTTCACTCCTACTGCAGTCTGACACAGACCCAGGAACCAGCATGGTGGCATGTAATACCCCCAGATCACTTAATCTGCCTGATGTGCTCTGATGCATCCAACTGTGTTGAACACAGAATCTTGAAAAAAAGGCCACGCTGCTTCAAAAATACCCTGTTGGGGCCACTGAATGCCTTTTGTATAATCACCTGTTAGTTAGATTAGAGGGATGATGTCTTATGTTCTCACAGCACCTTACATCCTTCTTGCTCACCACAAAACAAAGCATTCAAGAGGCCTGGGCTCCATTTCCAAAGTATTTATGCATTTAACTCTGGATGAAGACAACCGACAGAAAAGGAGACAGAAGCTCCAGCATTTGTTCCTAGACAGATTCCCCAGCTATTAAGTGACACTCTTCCAGCACTCTCAAGCTGTCTATTGATTAGTGTCCAGGGTCTCTTTCTCAGTCAATCTATCATATTCTGCACAAAAATGATCAAAGCTAGTGGTACAGGATATTAATTAAAGAGATGCATGTACTCATCACAGCTTATTCACAGAATTTAGATATTCCTTTTTCTATATTTAAACCTCTCTTTGCAGTCCTTTCATAGAACCCGAATCTTTATAAAGGAAAAAAAGAAATCACAAGAAAGTATTGAAAGATGTTTAAAAATTTGTCTTAACTTTTAACTTTTCTATTAATTTTCTAATTTGTATCTTCAAAGTAGAGTAAAATGCAACTTGCAGGAGGTAGCCTTTACGGTTTGTTAATAGTGGTTAGTAATTACAGGTGCTCCACTGACTTCTTTGGTTGTATGGATTCCCTTACAAACCATTGTGGTTGGTTGCTGGGTTTTTTTCAGAATACTAGAATGTAATTCCCTGTCCTTATTTTCCTTGCTGCTTATGTTGGATGATTAGCCAGCCCATACAACAGAATGCTGTGATTCTCTGGTGCTATTATTCCAACCATACAAGGAGCATTTTAGCTTCTAGAATAAAACAAACACTATAGCTGACAGCAGGTGCATCCACAATAAAGGGTAATATCAATGAATTGATGATTTCAATACTATGATTATGACCAGCTTTAGCTGGTTGATTTTTTTTACCAGTTTTAACCCCTCACTTAAAAAACCCTGTGTTTTTTTAAAGAGTGACCTATCAATCTATGCCTAAGCAAAAATAGTAGCTCTCTAACTCCCCAGGAGTACCTCATCTCTTGTTTGGTTAGATACAGAGACTGGGCAGTTCATTCCCTCAGAAAACCAAGATTATATGATAATTTGATCTCTGAATCTGGATAGCTTTTTACAGCTTTACAAGGCTTAGTGATGGGTTTTGTTTAACCCAATAAATTCTGTAAGATATGCCCAAAGCGCACTAACAGGCCCCTTCATGAAATCAACATGACCAAAGAGGCAGTGTCTAAGCATTAGACATGTATGCACTTCTCAAATTACTCAGTCAAGCCAAAACCCACTGCAGTGCCTTCTCAAACAAAATTCATATATAAAAGCATCATTAAACAGTGAAGGAAAGTCTGCTGATAAAGAAGAAAATCTAGGAGGATTTAGAGATGAAAGTCAATAGATTTTTTTCCTCTCATTGCTCAAATTATCATATAAGCCTTCTGTGGTACACATTCTAGGTACCACTGGTTTTGAGCACTGTTCCAACGTAAGCTGAAATCCATACCAAAGAGAACCAGTAATGGTGTCCCATCCCATCCCACCTACAGTTGTTGAGCTTAGTCCGTGGTCTTACTTGGCCCACTGCACAAAGGCAGCCTGTGGCAGTGCATGTTTTCCATCTCCTGCCTATTCTTGCTGGTATTGTGAGAGTGCCTGCATGCTTAGTCACCATTTACAGATTTTCACAAAGGACCTATCTGCTAATCTCTCACAAGTCTAAATGATGAGAGATTCTGTTTGACTGTGCCAAAGCAAAAAGCTGTGTTTGTTTCTACAGAGCTACTGAAACCCAAAGCTTCAGATTAAATACATTTGTTATTTAGGAAGACAGAAGCAATCACAGATGTCATGGGAATGTATTGGTCAGAAACTGATTATTTTAATAGATTTTCCCCATCTTACATTTATCAGCAATTCTGTAACACAAGTCAGATCATCATCTCAACAGCAAGAAAAATGTGAACCCAGCCATCCAAAAGGTAAGAAGAAACAATTCTGTCTTGCAAGAGTGATGAAGGTTCAACTGGAGGTAGGGCAGAGAGGCTGAGAGAAGCACAAAGGCCTCTTGCAAAGTTGGTGGAGTTCATGGATGTAAGGACATGTTTCTTAACCTTCACTAACCTAATTCATCCTTTCAAATTTTGGGATGCTGTTCCTACCCTGCATCGTTGCTAATGTCTCAGTCTCTTCCTGCAGTTCCAGGACCATGGCTTTCCATGAAACACAGCCAAATGGCTATGCTGCAGGAGCCATTCTCCAAACCCAAGAACACCAACTTCCTTTCACCCAGTAAAGAATCAGGGAAGAAGGAGAAATGGGAAAGAAGCAGTCCTGGCTCCTGAAGGCATGCATGGACAGGGTAGGCATCAGTCTTGATTCCCCTTTCCTCAGTTTTCTCCTCAGCAATCTGCCCTGTGACCCACCCAAGGACAAAAGCCAAATCTACATGACTTCTTCAGGTGGCAGAGATGATTATATTACCATTCCAGCAAAACGTTTGCTGCCTTCGTTACCCTGCATATTTTTAACTCATGAATGCTACGAAATGCCACAAAGCACCACTGGTATGTCACTTAACACTCCAACTTCACCACAGAGATGGCAACTCCTGACAGGACTACTATCAATAGCCTCTGAATCATTTTGAGATGAATCAGACAGTTCAAAAATTTAATAGTCATGCACCAGCTTTCTGCTTCCTTACAAATTATGAGTAATACTTGCATTGAACAAGGAACTAACATTTTGAAGAAAAATAATCTCTAATTCTCCCTGGTTCTTCTGCCATTGGCTAATATCAGGGCAACAATTTTCAAACTGCTGATTAAAGCCTTCTGATGAGAAGCTATCTTTAAATACAGGGGGTGTAAAGATTGTTACATGAATGTTTTCCAAGTAGTTTTTATCTTTCTAAATATTCCTGGCATACTACCTGCTCCCCAGAGGATGAGGTGCTAGGTGGCACTGCAGACTAATGGACTAGCTTATTATTATAGGAATTAGTTTCGTGAATTTGGTGATTTTCTCAACAAGCTCCATAGCTAACATAGATTTCTTCAACTCTCAGTCATGAAAGAAATAGAAGACAATAGGCCTAAGCACATAATTTTGTAAGGTTAGTGCTGGAATGAACAGCCAGTGGGAGAGAACCCACTGCTCATCCTCATAACTTCGCTTGATGTAATGGATTAAGAATATTAAAATACTGCTTTGGTCAATATTGCTTCAGACATGTATCAGAGTTAGCCTGTTCTGCCAATTCCACATATAATGATCGTGAACACGAAAGAACACACACTCCCACCTACAGCCATAACCTAACCTACCAGAGAGAGTGATATTTCCTTCTTTCTAGATAAAAAATACTTTAATAAAATTAAATAAAGTTAAAAATAAAATAAAATAAAATAAAATAAAATAAAATAGCATTTTTCTTCCTATGTTGCCTACTTTTCCTAAGCAGTATGCCAGTATCAGAGGACTATCTATGTTCCTATTAAGAAAAAATTGTTTTATCAGTAAAGGTGTTATGCACATATCATCCTGCTGGCTCAAAAAAATATACATAAAAGTCTTTTTCCACCAACAAAGCCAAAACCCCATAGCAGGCTTGCTCCTCCCTGTGCTTTGCTCTGTCAGCATCACTTCCAACACCTCTCTGTCTCACCTGCTCCATACACGTACACATGTACATCTTCAGTTCTCTGCATTTTCAGATTTCCCCCGACCAGGTACTTTAGCCTTGTTTTCAAGCCCCTACCTAGAATCTACTGCCTGTTGATTTCACCCCCTGACTCTGGTTATTTTATTCCATAACGGCAATTCATTTATCTTTCTGCATCTTGAAAAAACACAGTGTCTGCCTTGCCCTTACTGACATCTTTGCACAGCAGTAATCACATTCACCTTCTATAACAATAATTCTCATGTATAAAATAACAGCAAAGAAGAATCCCCAGCTCTGAATAAGGGTGAAGATCTTAGTTTAGAGAACAGGTGTTTCCAGAATAGAAGCTCCTACCTGATTATTAGTTAGAAAATGACTCCTTATTGAAAAGCAAAAAACAGTCTTAGCAGTATTCTAACAGAGGAAGTACAAGTACAGCACTAGAGGACAATAATAGCTTGAGACAGAAAATACCTTTCAGCTTCTCAGATTTGACACACCTACTTCTATAGTGTAATTTTTCTTTCCTGCTTTCTGATTGATGTTTTGATTGCCACATGTTAAATCTAACATTATAACATGCCTTACAATGACATGAGAATTGTACCTTTCAGTCTCCAGCAGACCTTGTCTAAAGAACCTGTGAATTTAAATTATGCCATCTGCTCTTTCATCTGCTCCAATAGGATAGTGCTGTGATCCTTAAAGCACATCACACCTGCTTCCTTGAGTTCATTTGCACTACTCTTGCAGTGACACCTGAATATTTAGTAAAAACTTAGCATCATTGCACTTAAAGAGATAAAAACCTTAAGCTAAAGTTCCAAAGATACCAGTTATACCCAGACTGTAATCATGTCCTTCATGTCTTACTGGAGCAGAAGGGTACTAAGCTCCTCCTCAGCCCTTTCCCTTTCTCCTGTCAGAGGGCTGTGAATTCCCAGACCAGCACCTCTCTTTCTTTCTGACTCCAAGTGTCACCCATCAGATGTGGGGAATGGCAGAAGGGGTAAGAAGTGTGCAGGAAAAAATAGCCTCTACATATCACCCCTACCCCTAAACCAGCACCATTGTTCTTTCTCACCGACAGGATGAGAAAATAACTTCTGTTTTCTAGTCTTATCTAATTTCCTCACAGTTTCCTCTTGCCACAGAAGACATCTTTGAGTCCAAGAGGAAATACTGGCCAAAGAGCTCATGCTGATCCAATGATTTCAACATCTCTGCAAGGCCAGAGGGCGGACCCTCTCCTTCTCTAACTCTGAAACAGCCAGAAGAGGGAGATGATGTACAGAGAAGCTGATGGGAAAGGGAGAAAGAGAGGGGAAAAAGGCAGAGGCAGCAGCTGAAAACTGACCCTTGTTGAACCCATCTGCAAAAGGCTCATCTTCTTATCTGTTCCCAATCTCTGTTTTGATTTGCACTATGAACTCTGCTTAGTCCTTACTATCTATTATTGGATTAAGTATAGGGAACTAACTGGGCTGCCAGCAGAATTTCTTTTTATTTTTAGATAAAAAAATAAACCAACTGGGTTGTAAGTCCATTGAGTTGAATGGGCAGTCCTTGATCTAGAAACCAAATATGTCAAAGTAGCCATGGAAATAGCAACTGCTTCTGGAACTCTTCAATAGTTACAAAGCTCAGTTATAGCACTGCAGCAACACCACCTGTGTTCTTTGTGAAACAGACTCAGATGGGGTGTCCTATACATTTTCTGCTCACCATTAAATAAAAGAGATGAAAATGGCTGGTGGGAAGCAGAGACCCAATACAAACCCTCTTCTGGCTTAGATGTGCCAAGGGAGCAAATGAGAACTACACCATATTAGCACTACCATCAGAGCAGCCTGGCTGGCAGACACACCAGCCTGCTCATGTCAGGGACATAATTCTAAATGGGAACCAACAAAGACTGCAATTAATCTATCATACCAAAGGGAAGCTTAACTATCTGAGTGAAAAAGAAGAGAGAGTTCTCCCAGTGCCAAAGCAGAAGAACTAAGCTATGCAAGGCTCTACTGTAACACAAGGGTATGCTTCTGACATAGAAAGAACTATGGAGTGACTAAGCCAAGGGCATGGCCTCAAAAAAAGGAAAACAAAAGAAAAGGAAAACAATTTTAAAAGACATAATATGAAGATATGCTGAAATGGGTGTGTAGAGGGTAATGAAGGAGAAACATGCGATTAAGATTCACCAGGCCTCCCTCATCCTGTCCTGAAATTACCATCTGAGATGCTCTGGAAGCCTCTCTGGGATGGCAGTGACTGTACCAATTTCAGTACACAAGGATTCATAGATTATAGGCCCAACACATCACCAGAGGATGAGGGAGAGGGCAGTCAGACAATCAATGGGTTTAATATAACATGGAGACTGAAACTAACTGAAGGGTAAAGCTACAGGTACAGATTTTGATTATCCCCAAAGGAGCCTGGATTGTTAGAACAGAAAAAGAAAGCTAATGAAACTGAAAATATCGGCAAGGACATTTTTCCACAAAGGTGCTCAGGCTTTCATGAAATATATATGCAAATAGGTGTATATCCACATGTACATATAGAATCATATACATATAACAAACTTCTGACTAGAGTTCAGTGCACTGTTCTCTGTCTAATACTTGGCTAGAATTCCTTTGCTCACTGCCCTGAGTCTCTCCCTGGAAAATGGAGAAGAAGGGAATTTGCTGCTTCTGGTAAATCCCACTGAGATTGCATGGGAAAAAAAAATGTTTCCTGGAAAAGGAGAACAAACAAGCAAAAGACCCCAAACAACTAGCCCTTTGGATGAAAAAGACTTTTTACTAAAAACACATCGCAGAAGAACAACTCTTGTCAGTATAAAGAAAGGAGCTCCTTGCAAAATGTAATTTCAGCAGATCAGCCTTTCTCCTTCCCCAGTTTAAATGCATCCCAACCTCATCAAGCATTAAGGCCTCAATGAATTAATCCTTAGAAATTTGAGCAGTGCAACTCCCCCTTTAGCTACCAAGTCACACACACCCACATCAGCCTCTCAGAGAGACATCATGTTAAATACTGCAGGGGTGTTGGCTGTGTTTTGTAATCTGGGCATACTCCAGAGAGGCTCTTGAAATCTTGCTATGCTGATGGAATTCAGCTTGGCCTCATTTGCAACTGTTACCGAGATCCCAAATGGAATCAGATACAGGTCAGTGTTTTCCATTATATTGAAGTGCATTGCTTTTGAAATCTCTATGTTAATCATATCCCTTGTACCTGGTATGAGAAGAGAAATTCAGATGCTAGATTCTAAAAACTGTTGGTTTGAATGAAATTTCTTAAAATCTGCTTAGTGGCATCTCCTGTCCCGGCCACTCAGTTAAACTTACCCAACCCAGATATGCATCCTGACCCCAGCAGCTGAGGGACAGTCAACATCCTTTGCTCCAGCTCAGCTGTGTTACTGTCAAGATACACATGTACCAACTCAGAACACCTGAACTATCCATCTATGAAGCCCACTGCTAGCAGAAAGGAAACTTTCATGTGTGAGGTCCTTCAGATATCCATAGGGTGTGTAACAGCAGAGAAGTAACCCTATTTTCCATTGCAACAGCATTTTCATCAGGGCTACACCCCCATCTCCTTTGTACTTACTTTACTCCACCACTCATCACTGGTGAAAGATGAGCCTACCTCCCTGGAACTACAATGCAAGAGGGAATCAATCATTTCTGTAGGAACTAAAGAATCACAACAGAACGTAATCTGAAGAGCTCCCTGTAAAGTGCCCTGTGTTGTCTCATCACAGCTCTAGAATCTGTGAGGGAGGCAACATCCAGAAAGAAGCAAGTAGGAAATAGTTAAAAACAGAAAGTAATAATAGTTCAAAACCCCATCCAGCAGAGTGCCTGAGTTTACAGGGATTGGCTAAGGACCACAACAGCACAGAAATGGCGGTCAGTGGCTGTAAGTACAGTAGGTAAGCAAGAGATGAGGATTTAGGATACAGACAGAATCTAGAGCTACAGGAATCAAGGTGCAGCTATCAGAGGCATGTTTCACATGTGCACAATGGCATCTCCAACCACTCAGGACTGTTAGGGACAATATTTGTACAGGTGCTTACCTCGCCTTGCAGCTCTACTTTTCCCTGATGTGTGTTCTACGGGAACAGTTACAAAGTCAAAATTCTTTGGTAATCTCATCTTTAGATTTACTCAACAAGGGTCATAACCTATCCAGTGTCTGACTTGCTCAGGTCAATCTAGAAGGAAATTAATACCTTTGCTCTTATTCATACCAACCCTGTCCTTCCAACATGCTGGCCAAACCATATTTTGTTCCTTCCTGCAGGGTCAGTAAAACACTAGCAATACACAGGTCTTAAAGTTATGATGGCCCTTGTACCTGGAGTCTCCAAATCTCATTGAGTTTCACTAATTTCTCAGGTGAAGGGAGAACATGCATAGGCTCAGCAGGAAATATTCTGGTTTGGCTTTCTGGTGGGTGCAACGTATTTCCTGCAGGGTGCTCCACTATCAGTGCTGCAAGTGTGATGCTGTTTTCATTCATCTTCCCATTTCCCCTTCAACCAGCTCACATTCACATAGACCCTGCCTGGGAAGAACAGCATCCACTTTTGAGCAAAGTTTGCAGACTGCAGTTGTTGCTGCTCAGAAGTAGAGGGGGGACATTTCACAACGCTCTCAGAAGTCAGCACCAAGGTTGGATTTATCCTCAGAGTAAGTTCTCTGTGCTGACAGAAGTGAGAGGTTAAAAGAGACCAGATGAAAACTCTACAGGGAACCATTTCAGAGCCAGGTCTTCTAGGAAAGCTTTTGCCTCTCTCAGAGAAGCCCTGGAAGATCAGGAGAAATAAGCTTAGTATCAGATATCCTTTGCTCAGCCTGAATGTTGGAAGTCTCTTCTGTTTGCTGGAAAAAGGCCAGGCCAGAGCTCTGAGCACTGGCGGGACAAACCTGCTCCCACTCAGGCAGGAAAACAAAGTCAGCAAGAGGAGAGGACATTTTTCCTTATGGCAACTCAGTTCTAACCCAGCTCACTTTGCACCTCCAAATTGCAGAGGTGACAAACATGTTCTGCTTACTGCTTACTAGAAGAGTGGCAAAGAGATAGGATTCACTGATCATACTTTTTTCCTTCTCCACTATCAAAGAAAATGCTATTTACCTAAATGCAGGATGGGTGCTCAAAGAATGGATACACCCAACTGAGCAATCCAGAGTATGTATAAAACAGAAGCCTGCTTCCTGAATAAGCTATACCTGCCAAATAAAACATCTTTTTCTAACACATGGTGCCTTTGACATTTGCCTTCAGTCATGAGGAGACTTAAAATTCATGAGTGCCATAACCATATATAATTCATCAGCTATCTCCACAGGACTGAAAAATAAATAAGATCAAAGCCATCATCTATTTTTAAGATGCTTATTAACATGTTATTCAATGTGACAAATTAATTTTGTTTTGTGTAGTTAAAGGATTCCCTTTTTTAGGAATTTTCTTTGTTTTTGAAAGCACTTTGCCTTAAAATGAATTACACTTTAAAAGCATTTTCCTGCTCAGAATTCATGTTGGTTGCTTAGCATTTTAAGAACAATGTCTTTCTCCCACTATATTGAAACTATGGACAGAAGCCTCACTGAACTCAGAAGCAAAATCAGACCCAAAAAGACTCTACAGGGAGTAGAGCAGATTTCAGCGCTAAGAAACAAGAGCAATTTCACAGGTTTGGGAATCATGGCATGGGGGAAAGAGGAAGTGACCTACCATGCTTGGAGAGCAAGGCAAGGTGTAGAGAAAGAAGGAAGAGCTCATGTGCCAGTCAAACCTCAATAATGAGGTGCAGTTAATTCTGCAAAGTGCTAAGGGCTTCTCACAGTGATGAGAACTTGTGGTGCCAAGCCTCTGGTCACTAAAGCTTAAATGTTCCTATAATGCTTTTAAAAAGGAATTGCCAGCAATTCCTCCCAAAACAAAAAGAAAGAATACCCCTACTTTCCCTGCTGCTGAGCCTCTTTACAGTTTTCAGTATATGCCCACTGGTTGATGCCCACTTAGCCTGCCTGAACTCACCATGCTATTTATAGGCAGTAGTAGAATCTGGATGTTGCTGTGATTCTGGGGAGGCAGGACACTATAAGCCCTGGGCAGTAGCCCGTGTCATGCAACCAGGACTGCATCATTGTGCGTATGCTGCTCCACAGAGGAGACCCCTGTCACTGCCTCTACTGATCCCCAAACTGCACACATGCTTCCCAGGAGGCTTGGATTCACAGGCTCTATGTGAGCAGCACCACCACACTTTCTAGAAGAGTTTGTAAAGACTGTAACTCCTTTTCATTCCTGAAAAGCTGGGGCACAGTGACAGTTTGCCCTCAGCACTGCAGAAAATTTATTCGGTACTTTTTCACTGCCACATGGTTCCAGGCAGCCCAGGCCCTTCGTCCACCCTTCCAACCTCAGAATGCTGTAATGGCTCCAATTCCTTCCACTCTACTTCTAGATGGTTGGGTACCAAGATCCAGGGACCCCAGGTGTCATCAGCATTGGATGGCATTCCATCATAGGGGAGAAATAAGAGATCACAGGAGTAGAAGCTAGCAGGGGCCAAAGTAAGGCTTTTAGCATCTCAGTGCAAGAGGCAGCAGCTGCAGTACTCTGGGATGCCCCAGCACTATAAATTGTAGTGACTCTAAAAGAGCTGTTCTATTGACATTTGCCACCAGACAGCTTGGCACATGCTGAGCTGGCCATACCCACTGCTGCTTACAGCAGCTGCGTTTATAGCTGCAACCTGGAAGCTTTTTTAGGATTAAATCCAAAGTCTGCCACCAAGCACAGACCCAGATACACATTCTTCTATCTTACATATCTAAATGTTGACTTTTGAATAGTTCTCAAACAAATGGATTTTGTAGGTAGTTTATATATAATACAGGCATGTGGAAGACCAGATATTTAAGATATCTAAGATCTTATTTAAGATGTACCTTTGCAGGGATGCTTAGAAACATAAAGCTGAGTGCATGAAAATGGAGATGGAGTAGCTGTCAGCCAGAAGTGACAGCCTTCAAATACTATCACTCCTGGTTTAACATCCATTAAAAATGACAGGATGAAATGGCTCTCACAACTGTGGTGCTGTGAGAAAGAACCATTACCAGTGCAGGTATCTCCAAATAGACAGCAATAGTATGAAGAGGAACTGAGATTATTAAATTTTTCTATCTCTACTCCAGTTCATTAAAACTCTTCTAGTAATTAAGGAACCCCACTGGCTTTCCTCCTGTCTACCTGCAGATCCTCCTCCTCCTCCTTGATATTCAAATTTTAACTGCCCTGAAGCATGGAGAGTGTTTAAACTCTGGATTCATTTCAATTTAATAAGCAGATGATGCCAAGCAATGGAGCTTAGATTGACACTTCAATCAAAGTTCAAGAGAGTAAGACTAAGATCGGAAATATGTATTCACCTCCATTCACACAACTATGACAACTACGGACATTCAGCCTTTCAATCACATCAAGAATGCATTTGTCACATTAGACCTGGTAAATCTGCTTCATTTAAATGTGTGGTAAAATAAAGGCAAGTCACCAAACATTGTCACTTTATTGGCAAATTGACTGTAAAATTACCTTTTTTTTATCCTATAACTGAGAACAGTCTGAGCTAAGGAAACTCTCAGCAGACAGAAAAAGGAATGGATTCAAACATAATAGAAATATGTCAGAAAAACAGTCTGCAGAGTAGGGGTCCAACAAAAGGCACCAACAGCAGAGGGTATTAAATACAAGTATATTGGAAATCAAACCCTGGAACACCAGTATTTCATCCCATGGTGGTCAAACCTAGTTCCCCCCCCCACACACACACACACACACACACACTACCTCTCATTTGTGGAAAACCTGCAAGGCCAAAAGAAGGGCATTGCATTAAAGCCAAATTAAGAGAGGTAACCACAATGTCCCTCTTTTTTCCTTCTTGAAGTAGTCCAGAATCAACAAGTAAGCAACTAGGTCAGACTGAGTTTTGCAGCCCAAACCATATTTCATCATTTTGTTCTGAAAAACAAATATATAGGGAAAGCCATTTTAAAATCTTTAACTATGTTTTCTGCATTTGCATGCATCACATGATTCACCTTCGGTAGAAGGTTTAGCATGAGCAGTATCTCACCTTATCAAAGGTGAACTCCAGCTACCCTGTGAGTTAAAAGTGCACTCTATGCCACTGCTAGTAATGCTACTGCAGTTTTACCACTGTGCTGTTGAATTCAGGAGGGATTCCAGCCTATGTTTCTGCTTATTAGGAAGACTGCCAGCTGCTTATTTGCCTTCGACCTTCCTGTTGCCATAACAGTTGATGCTTAAAAGAGGGAAAGATAAAGCCAAGGAAAGGAAAGGGCATTTTGTGGATAAAAGAACCTTATCTGCCAATATCCGTAAGTGATCTTCAGTTCTGAACAAGAGTGGGACAACCTGGAAATGGAAAGCAGCTGTTAGAATACCACTAATTATGTGGTTCTCCACAGAAATAAGATAACTATCTTTAAGGGATGCATGTATAACTCACTCAACACTACAGGGTCACTATAGCTTTATTAAATTGTTCCAGAAAACAATTCGCTACCTGTTGGGAGATCTTCCACTTGTTTCACTGCAAGATTAATAAATCACTCCTTCCTGAGTCTTTCTCAGTGCTATCATCTGTAAAGGAGTGGCTCTGTCCACTGTACAGCTTCAGAGTTTGTGAAGGCACAACCCAGTTCATGACTCTTCAATGAGCTGAGCACTGACAGCTTCCCAGAAGAGTCCCTTAAAGGGAAACTCCTTCCAGAGACAGTCTTTTGGGCTGGCACTCTTCTGACCTGCAAAGTATCAGCAAAAAGACTAGAGAGTTAGTACAGCTTTCCACTGGCATGTCAACCAAAAATCACACCATCTCTTAAGATCAGTTTCTGCTCTGGAGGACAGGAGCATAGAAAACATTGTATTGTTACAAAAAGGCACAGGAAACAATCTAGAGAACTGTAAGCAGAAAAAAATCTTACTTTCATTTCTGGTAAAATTGAGTGGTGAAGGAATAAGAAAACCTGAAGTTCATGGAGGAGTGAAACAACAAGAATCTCTACCCAGAGCTCACCTTCAGGAGAGACTGGAGCTCTCTCTTTGGAACAATTTTTACATTCAATAACACATCACCAGCCACATCAGCACCCTGAAGCCTATCTCCTTGAGTGGAAGTTCAGCTGACTTGAAGTTTGATAACAAAGAAAAGAATCTCTCAAAATCAACATAGTACGTATTGAAACTAATAGAAAAGCTAGGAATTATTTAACATGCACTCTAAAAGACGTCAGCAGTCTGCACTCCAAACATGAGCACACATCACTGTCCAAAACAAAGGCATTTCTGGGGTCACTCAGGAACTCTAGAAGAGGGGCTAAGGCTTACATAGCTTTTGGTAGAGAGCTGCACATACACAGCTGCAGGAGAGTGAGAGACAAGTCAGGAGGAACACCACAAGTACCAGGAGAGTAGGAGAAGAAAGCAAAAAACCTGACAGAACAAGCAGATATGGCTTGAAGAACAATTCAGGAAGGGAGTGTTGGAGTGAGATCTGGGTAACTCCTTGAAAGAGACAAGGAGAAAGCACAAACACTACCTTCTGTACTAGATGAGAAAAGGACCTTAAATAGAGCTTTTTTAAATTGGAAGGTAACATCAAAGATTGCTAATTCTTTTAATATTAGCAACCCAAAGGGATTTGGACTGTGTGCAGCAAAGGGTGAGGCCTAGATTTTGAACTTTTAAGAGACTAGATACACAATAAAAACAGACAGCCTTATTAAGAGCAGCAACTCTTCCAGATAACTGGATAACAAGTTTACCTGATTTCAAAAGGTTCTGATAATAATCTGGGCAAGTTACACCTTGCTCTCTTTCTTGATAAATCAGCTGAATGGCTCCTAGAAAGCAGAATCCTGAAGACACCCTGCAGGATTATGGTACAAAGAAAAAGCATCCTTTATTGCAAATCTTTGATTTTATTAATAAAACATTTAGCAGGAAAGAACGAGGGAACAACTCCTGTTTTTCAGAGGCATCTAGTGAAGTTCCTTATGGTGCAGTAATGAATAATTTTTATTTGAGTTGCAAGAACTAAAATTTTATTATTATCTGACCTATGACTGAGGGTAAAAAAAGGGGACTAAATGAACAATTTTCCCTCAATGACAGAAGGTCAACAGCAAGATCCATCCACTTCTAATACTTAGATATATTTTGTTAAAATCTGTGAATTGGAGGAGAAGGCCAGCAGTACAATAACAGTATTTAAGTGATATCATGATGTAGATTTTATACAGGGAGGTGATACCTTTTACCTGACTAGCTTAAAATATAAAAATGTCTTAGCAGGTGACTTAGTGACAATTTTCCCTTCTGCTAAGCCTCTAGTCTAGTAAAAAGTATCACCTATGCAGTTCAACCACTAGCTCTCCCTGCTGAAAAATTTTTCAAATATCCAAGAGGTTTGATAAGGCTTTTTCATTAATTTCCAGAGAATGCAAAACAATTTTATACTGTTAATAGCAAGGGTTGTAATCAAGAACCATTTGTGAAGTCAAGTATACTACTTCCGGCAGCATTTCCCTGGTAGAAAAGCTAGTAGTCAAATTTCGTTTTCATTTCAGATAAAAATTTACTCCTCCACAGTCAGAAAAGCAGAGTTTCATGAAAAGGGCACTAAGATAGAGTTTGTCGTATGAAGCCACATTCTTGTCTAGAAGACATTAAAAGCTCTAGATCTTCATGGTGTGTTTTTGTAGGGCTTGCTACTAATGGGCAACTGTGAACTCACTATTTCATGTATTGCATCTGGACTTTCATACAGGCTATGTACTTAAGTGGGACAGCAAATATCTCACTAATTAAGCAAGTAATTCTTTCATACAGTCTCTAGTTACCCTGGGAATCGCTATACTAACAACACCAGATTGCTGGCATATCAAATTTTCTAAATTTAAAAAACATCCTTAAGAATATAAACCTTTTCCTGCATGAATGAATGTTAATAACCACAGAATCACCTAACTTAGATTACTTTGCATTTAACAACTTGATGTCTTTAATTAGTATTAGCAATCTGCCTTGAAAACAGTGAACCATAAATTTCCAGTGATTCAGGGAAACAGGTTCTAGTCTATTTGTGCTATTAACATCCAGAGCAGCTCTGTCATTCATCAAGCACTTATTAATAGTTAGGGTAACTGAAGTAGGCAGCTGTGTCAAAGGTGAAAAAACAGCAGTTTATGCCTTACACTGCTACTTCTGCATTCCCTGAAAACACTGAGTTCAAATCAGCCAGCCCCAGCTGTGTTCCCTGACTCCCCCTCCCAGCCCTAAGTCCTACTGAACCGGGTTAAGCCATCACTTCTTTTAGATCTGATTTGCTTTTCTTTAGGAGCACACTTTTCTCACACACTCACTATGAACAAGGACAAACTGGTTTTCTTCAGCCCTCTTTTTATCCACTTTTACATTTCCCCAAAAAGCTTTTCCCAGAGATGTTAGCTACAGATCTACAGACAACCCTGCTCTCCAGCACAAGAACAGCTTTCTTTCTGAAACTCTGCTTGCCTTTGCTGAACTTCCTTTCTCCCTTCTTTCTCCAGAAATAGTCTGTCCCAGCAGAAGAATGACATGCTTAGCATAAACTGCACTTTTGCTGCACTTCCTCAACTGGTGGGTACAGTCATCTGGCTGGTTAGCTCTAAGAGCTGTCTATCCTGCACATCCAACCCTTAGCAGGAAATGGGATATAGGTCTAATGGCAACTGCCAAGCTCTAACAACTGCAAACATGATTTTCCCAGCATGATCAGGAACTTGGAAAGGTAAGACAGACATGTGACAAAGACAAAAAAGGGGATGCCTGAAGCTGTGAGTTGTCACGACATCAACATAGGTCTTCAGAAGCATTCCAGAACTAGAATCCAGCCATTACTGCTGTAGAAATCAAACTACACTGGTTAAGATATTGATACTTAGCAAGTCACTTACTTCCTTCTAGCACCTATAGATGGAGCAAAAAGCTCTTAGGGCTTCTTGGGGCTCAGTTCAGTGTTGATCAGAACCTGTTACTGCCCTACCTGTACAGCCTCCCCTACCTCACACACATGCTCATGCTTCCTGTTCTGGTGATCTGTCCTCCAGCACTTGACAAACCAGACAGAACAAGGGCAGTCACAGAATTAAGTGCCAATGTTCATGTTCCAAATGGAAGAGAATGAGTAAGTGACACCAAATCCAATAGCTAGCTCAAAGCAGCTACGGGAACCCAGCTGAATTAACAAGTATCAGTACTTGCTGACACAGAGCAAAAGCAGCAATTTTTCTATAACAATTGCTTTTGCATCAGGGAAAAAAAATGCCAGCCAGGCACAAATGCTAGGCTGCTGAGAGGTGGTAAAGAGAGATGAAAGAGAACTTTACAAATGGAAACATGGCTGGAAAACTTGGACACAAACACAAGCATACCAGCTTGGTGAACCATCTCCTATCATTCACACACTTTGAATAATTACCCTGCATAAATATCATATTTACTCTTTCTTACTAAGATTTTCAGCCAAGGCAAGTTGGTTTGGGCAGCCAGGTAAGAAATACACAGTCACTCTGCCGTGAAGTTTGCTTGTGATCAGTTATAGCTGCAGCAGCAAGGACAAAAGCTGTCAAATATGACAAGGAAAGCTGTTTTGAATCTGCTCAACACTGCTCTTCATTAACACTTGTGCATGTTCTCATCACCTGGCCCTGTCATGAAGGAAGCCTTGAAAGGCCTTGAGTCCCCCCTTCAGCTGCACAGGTAGAGACAGCAGAGCTGCAGGTACGTGTACCACGCACGGCAGCATGGACGTAGCACGAGTTTGCCTCAAGGGTCATGAGGAAAACTCTGAGGAAAAGGGTATAGTCAAGGCCCATCTCCAGAATTCTTTGTGTAAGCCTTCCTTTGGTCTGCCAGCCTGGGAGACACTGTCTCATTAGTAAGTTACTTTTTCCTTCCTTCAACATGAGTAGAGAAAAATAACTTCCACAAGTAAAGCCCACATCAATAAATTAGGAAAGAGGATGGGGCAAAAGACTGGCTCATAAAGCTCACCTGACCTAATCCTTACCCTTATGTCACCTTCTGCCAGCAAGAGAACAGATGAAGTTTACTTCCCATTCAGACATAATCTACTCAGTACTATGTAACATGCTGAAAAAAAAAAAAAAAAAAGTATTTTTAAAAAATCAGAGCCATACACTATCAAAATGCATCTGTTAAACAGACATCCAAAAGATTAAAAGAATTCAAAAATTGGGAGATGCCAACAGCTACTGAAAACTCATAACCATGGGGGGAAGTTGCCCCATACCAAACTTCACTCCCTATTTCTGTTGATGATCTAGCAGAAGGCAAAACCTTCAATACTTTAGCAAAAGTATTGCTAAAGATAGTGGACTGGTAAATAATACAGCAGACAAGGCAGAGAGACAGTAATCTTGGCTGGTCAGTGCACAACCAATGCAAACAGGAGGTGCAGTCACTTAACAAAATGCAAAGTCAGACACCTTCCCCCACACCAGGCAGGTCATGCTGGGTATGGACAAGGGTCTAGAAGTTGGAATATACAGGCACTTAACACTTGTTTCTAGTGTCACACTACGACCAATCAGAATCACTCTTTTGACCTACAATCTAAGAGAAGTTACCCCTCATGGGGCAATGGTGGTTTTTTACAGATTCCTTAGGACACTTGAGACAGCACATGAAGAAGGGCAAAGCTGTATGCCACTCCTAAGAGACTTGTAAAAGCTAGTTAAGAAAAAGCAAGCTCTTGGGAGTTGGCTTAAATGTGCTTTTTTTTTTTTTTTTTCTTTGTTAAGATACAGGTAAGTAAAAAGTCTGCAGACAAAGATGGTATTAAAAACTCCTATTATGGGGCATTGGCATGGTCAACAGTGGGACTCCAACGTGGAAGGGGTGTCTGGATTTTACAAAGCAGTAAGAAAGTGGAAAGGGTATACAGAACCACAGAAGCTACTAGAAGAGAGAAAGTACCCTACACAGAGAATCTGAAAGGGCTCAGTTGGTTTCATTTCTTAAAAATAATGTGAGAGGTAAGGCAATTACAACACATAAATCCCCTCAAAGGGAGAGGCTATCAGTTATTAGAGGTCTCTTTAATCTAGCACTGAACAACCTAACAAACCAGTTGCTGGAACCTAAAGGCAAAGTGAAAGCAAGACACCCCTCCCTCCCACACACTCCTTTCTAGTTTGTGTTAATTAAAAAGTGCTAGAAGCAGTGCATCTACCAATCTTCAGATCAAGTTTGGCTGCTCCTTCTCACTATTATGCCCTGGTAAAAGGTGTATTATTAGCGCATATAATTCTGAAGACTGAGACACAAATGCCTAGAATATATAGAAAGTCAAACTACACATATTTGTCTTTAAATTATGGACCTGAAAACCCTTTTTTTCAGCAAATCAGCACATTTATAATACATTTGAGGGAACAGATGAGAATGGGAGAGAAACATGGGTATTTGAGTTCCAGCTGCCGTCAATATTAATGGCAAATGAGTTCTTTAACAAAACAAACATAAACTACAGATAGAATGCTTTTTGTTTGTCTTCAGGATTTCAACTTATCTTTTTAAAAAAACCCCAGAGATTTAAGTTGTAACAAAAGGTAAAACTCTCTCTGATCACTTGTATTTACAAGCTGTCCTTACTAGATTTTTTAAAAATGTGCTTCTTCTACAATGACAGAAAATGTATATACAGGATCTAGTGCAAAAATGAAACTCAAGGCTTCAGAAACCACATGGTGGAAAATTCTTTGGAAAACATGGAAAGGTTAGGTGAGACAGTCTAGCTGCTAAAAGAAAGTAGTATGAGCCACAATTCACAGCAGAGTTTGGGGCTGAGGTATTTTCCACTCAGGTTTTGTCAATAAATGGGACAAGAGGTGGCTGGGGATTGGAAAAGGGATTGTTTGGTACCAGGCAGGTACACAAAGGTGTTACTCACTTTTGGACTGGATGGTTTAAATCCTGAGTAAAAACTACTACCCAGACTTCTGAAAATGCTATGGAGTAGCAGTGCAATAATTCTGAACACTATGCACCAGAAGGGATTTTGTTTTTTTAATAAGCCATGCCAATTATCTGAGCATTAGATATAACCCTCTCCCTCCCTAATAAACTGCCTGCAATATAGAGGGCAATCATGTCTGAACAGTATTAAAGTGCCAAAGCTGAAGGGTTTTACAATAAACAAAAAATCCCAAAGGTTTTGCTTTCTCTTACTTCAATGGGAAATGATAAAAACTAACCATTATCTTCCACAAATTCTCATCCTCCTAGCCTGTTCCACATACTCCTCATCACAGAAACTCAACTGAAACAAAGGCTAACAAGACAGGCCACATTCTTAATGTCTGCATCTTTATTCTGAAGGCTGTGATACAACAGCATCAACTTTCAATCATCCATCTTAATACACACATGTGCTGCACATGGACTCCACAGCCAAATATTCAGAGCAGGTCACAAACAAGCTGGTTCATGCTGTATCTACAAAGATCTGTCTACACAGCAGCACTTCTGCTATCAGGCACAACTGGTTTGCAGGCCAAGGCAAGTCACTGCATGCATTAGCCCAGGCCAGTCAACATCAATATTGTTCCCAAACTTCCCTAAGAACATGGAGCAAAATTCCTCCTGTTTTCTCTTCCCCTTACACTAGAACGGTCTATAGGAGAAAGCAAGATTTCACATGATCCAAGTGCTCTGAAACTCCAAGGTGATTTAGGAATGCCATGTTCAACCTATGTTTTAGGAATGCCATGTTCAAGCATAACCACTTCAATCTCCAGCAAAGAGCAGGAACACAACCCTGAGCAAACAACAATTTCAAATACATCAGCAATGTCCTATGAGAATAACAGAAAATTAAGGTAAGTAAAGCACCAAGACACCAGTTTTTCTTTGAAAACGTATATTGCATACGTGATCTCTTTTTTGGCATCATACAGACCAGACCATGCATTTTGCTTTTCTTTTACAAAAACAACAAAACACATTGATTTCTTGGAGACAAGAGAAACAGGTCTTACCCACAGAGCTTCTATCAGCTGGGGCATTTCAAACTACTCAAATCACAGTGAGGAGATGAGACCCTGCAGATAAATTCTGCCATATACTTTCCAGAGGAGGATCTCTTCCCTCTGGTTTTACATGCAAAGCTTTACCCTGGCTTAAAGCTGACAGCCTATATCTCCTGAATATCCCATAACTCTTCACAAACAAGGAAAAGCCAGGACAATCCCAGCCTGCCCTCAGCTTCTCCTTTTCAATCATCGTAAGATTCTCCTGACTGCAGAGAGAAGTTACCTGCTACGGAAAACTTTATCTGAAATATTCCCTATGCAAAAAAACCCCCCACAAAACCTGAGAGATGTAGACTTCAACCCACTTGATGAATGTAGGAATTGCTTCTCTACTAATTTAAGCACTCTTCTGCAGCTTTAGCATGCCCAAATCTCTTGCTGCCACTTATCTTTGTGGTTCAGTTGTCTGCCTGTCTCTCTCCAGTATGCTAGCATTTTGTGGAAAGCTTCCTCTTACAATCCTGACCCCAAAATGAGCAATCTTTCTGACAATCAAAATCTTTTTCTAGCAGCAGGCTACCTTCTATCTTTCCACAACTGGCAAAATACCTCCCCAACACTGCACACTGCTGTTAAATCAGCAGCTACACTGAAGATCTTACCTGTGGTTTCAGATTTTACATATTTAAGGCATTTATTTAGCAACAACCAACAAAACTTCAATGGGAAAAATAATATTCCCTTTGCATTGCTTCTCTTTATTCACGGTTTGGTCAGAATTCATCAGATTCAAGGAAAAATTCTGTGGAAACAAGGCAAAGCCTCTAGAAAACATTTTTGATTTAAAACCACCCCAACCCCCACTCCCTTTAACCAAAAGTTAATCTTAAAATGTGGAATAGATAAGTGTGTTTGAAAGTTCATGGTGCAAAATAGAGGAGGATGGCAAAACCTCCTCAGATTTGTCAAAAAATACAGCTATCCCACTCTTTACATGAACACAGTCCTCTCCCTTCCCTTTCTTCTCTCTGCTTCTATCCACCCTGCAACAAAATCAATATATACGAACATCAGCAGCAACTTTGATGATAGGCGATGATCCTTTTTGGCATCAGTCTGTGACAAGATTGTTGATTCTCTATCTTTAAATTACATCATAGCTGTGTAAAATGCGCAGTGATATCCCAGACGTGAACTCTTCACATCCGCTGTCGATACCTCAGCAAGATCCACACTGCTGTCGCAGCAAGTGCCAGGCCTGGCACAAGAATGGCTGCCAGAGGAAGCCCACCTGATTCTCCATCTCCTCCATGACCCACAGGGCCATTCTGGGGCTGCAACTACAGGGAAGGAAAAAAAAAAATTATTTATGTCAGAACCCATAACAAGAGAGCCCCCAGTTCTGTGTCGGGACCAGGTGGTTCTGTAACAATATACAAAACAGTTTCCCCAGGTACCTGCAGACTCCACACATGGGAGGGTTAAAACAGCTTAAGATGTTGGACTTAAATGCAGGGTGCCCAGTCACTACCAGGCACTTTCATGTTTCTCTGCCACTTTCCAAACTAGGACTCAAGTGGAACAGGACACACCTCATATAGTAGGAGAAATGACACACACATACCCAGTAACCCCTTGATTCACTTGCCCCCACACCATTTCCTGCTCTATTTACCAAGAAAAAGACATCAGTAATTCTCTCTGGTTTTCTTACCTGCCTTATACACCAGAAGACTTACTCCTTTTTAAAGGGAGTAGAAGAGGGATCTCAAGCCACCTCTCCCCACCAACATGCTTTGTGTAGATCAGGATTTCTTTTGTCAACTTCCATGCTAGCTGGAGATTAAGGGTTCATCTCTTTTTACATCTAAAATGGTGCCAGTATATTTAAATTATAGTAGCCCGTATTTCCTATTATTGTAAAATCATTTGTGTTGGAAAGACCTCTAAGATTACAAAGTCCAACCTAAGCACCACATCTGCATGTTTTTTTAAATGCCTTCAGGCATCAGTGACTCAACCACTTCCCTCAGCAGCCTGTTCCACTGCTTGACAACCTTTTCAGTGAAGAATTTCCTAATACCCAATGTAAACTTCCTGTGATGCAACTTGAGAATGTCTCCATTTGTCCTGCCACTTGCTGCCTGGGAGAAGAGGCCAACTCTCACCTGACTACAGCCTCCTTTCAGGCAGTTGTGGAAGGCAATAAGGTCTGGGCCTCCTTTTCTCCAGGATAAACACCCCCAGCTCCCTCAGCTGCTCCTCATCAGACTTGAGCTCCAGATCCTTCACCTGATTTATTACCCTTCTCTGGACATATTCCAGCACCTCAATGTCTGTCCTGCACTGTTGGGCTGCACACGCCTTTCAACACTAACGTGTGCAATGGCCTCTGAAATAAAAGGAGTTCTGTCTCCAGTACAATTTTGGCCACTGAAATAAAACTGGGCAACTTGAGATTGTCTTCACACACAAACCTTTACCTCTGAGAAAGGAGAGTGGTGAGCAAAACAACATACTCCAGCAAACCAAAGACCTGGAGACATCTCCAAACTCACCTTTTCACTGATACAAAGGTTACACTGGTTACAAAGAAATACAGAGACAATTACAGCTCAGGCAATGAGAGAAGGTCATAGGTCACACAAATTTTTATATGCACATACCACACTAAGCACCTGGACAAAGTACTCTTCTTCCTCATGAAATAGCCACCAATCATAGAAACCAGTCTAAACCGAGCCAAAAATAACCCTAAGGAAAAGGTAAAACATACCCTGCGCTGAATTTTCAGAGACACGTAATAGCCTGCATTCCTGAACAGTTCCACAGCATCCTTGTGCCGCAAATCCTTCAAGTCTTTGCCATTGATCTAGCAAAAAAGGAAAAGGAGAACCGGATGCTGAGGGTAAAAAAAGCAAATTTGTAATGATCCAGGCTAGCATAGGAAGGATAAGACATAAAAATCTTCATGTTTCAGAAAATTCTGCATTTTGGGCATGATACTATTATCATAAAGACTCTAATTAATTAATAATTAATATTATTATATATTTTTATATGTTGAGACAGAACATGAGAAACTCCAAGCAAAAACATAGAGCTACTGAAAAAAACTACCTGGAAGCAAAATAAGAATAAAAGACCACAGCTGTGTCAATAGCAGCTCCTGTTGCTGTTGTCTTACTGGAAACAAATCAAAGGTGTGATTCTGACAGTTAATGAACATAAAAGAGCAGCTACAGCAAAATTATTATTTTTAGTCTCTTCTGTTGTGTCCTCCACTGGTGCACCTTTGAAATCTCTCTGAGAGAGTGTTATAAACACACTTTTATAAGCACACTGATGTAGCAAAACCAACCAATCAACCAAAAAAAAATTACTTATGAACTTACTGGTATCCACTTGCAAGTGTTAGGATTTTTCTTAATTTACAATAATATATCATGGCACAGGGTTTCATAACCCACTTGATTTCATTCACTGAGTGAATTCATCCTAATTTTTCATTTTCACCCCCATTTCCCCTAATTGTATCTCCTAAGATCATATCCAGTGCCTCCCTTCTCTTCATATTTAGACACCCCGAACACAAGTATGTAAATATTAAACTGTCAAGGAAAAAGAGAATATTCTCTGTTTAGCTCATTATCACTTTCTGAATCAATAATAGGCTTCAATGAGTGCAAGACAGTCTACAGAGGCTAAAAAGATCACATGTGAAACATAATAAGCAAATGTAAAATAAAATTAGGGAGTACAAAAAGGTTGTGGATCATACTAGGAGAGGCTACTTCTTCATCCATCACTTTGTAAAGCTTGTTTCTTGCATGACTGCCATCTATCTGAAGAACTAGTGGGTGTGAAATTCAGACACTTGAAAACAATTTTCTAAAAGGAGTAGCAGCCTATGTTATTCTTGAGGAGCTGAAATGAAGAGAAGAATAATACAGCCTAGAAGTTTTATAGTATAAAAAGCCCCTGTGCAAAAGGATCGAATTATGGATTACCAGTCAAAAAATGGCAACTGAAGAGATGGAAAACTTTTACTTACATGTGTGTAAATGATAATCCATTGTGAGGAAGAGAAGGCCTGATAGATTCTCAAACCTTAGGGAGGCAAGTCACAGGGGAAACACAAGCACATCACCACAGAGCACTTCTGTGGCAAATCAAGAAGGCAGAAGAGATAAGCTCATGCATAGAGGCACTCACCACCCTAGTGTTCAGAGCTCTCCCCAGATCCCCAAGACAACTCCTCCATGGAGTTTGCTTGGGATCATCTAATTCATTCACCACATCTCTCCTCCCTATGCACTGTGATGGAAAACCTGCCTCTCACATCACTGATCAAGAACACAGGGGACAAACAGAAGAAAGGGCTTACCGCTAAAATTTTATCTCCTTCTTGTAATCGGCCATCAAAGTAAGCTGCCCCATCCTTTTTGATCCAGCTGACATAGATGCTGTTGTCATTGGGAATGTGCTGCTGATCTGTCCCACCAACAATGTTGAAGCCCAACCCTAAGGTAAGCCAAAGAGAAAGCTGTTGAGAAAAAGCTCAAAGCTTCAAATGTTCTTGCTATCTTGTTTGTTGGGGACTGCACCCTCCCACAATATCTTGCTGTCTCCATCATACAAATCTGCATCATCCTTTCCAACCATCTTTCCATTGTCTAGAAAAGTTATTCTCATGAAACCAGTCTTGAAAGCAGAGGAGAGACACCACACGCCTGAGAACCCCAGACACTTCATTACACAGAACATCTGTGAACTGTTTGAGGGAGGTGCTGGGGAATACTGAGGGACACGCCATCATTTCTGAGATGCCGATTCAGCCCTCAGCAGGAATACACTTCTTCAGCATAACATGAAAGAAAATGAAAGTATTCTGCATTTCATTTGATGTTACAGTAAATCACTACCTGTGAGCTACAAGAAATCACCTCTGACAAGCATTTTGTGAGCTGGGAAACAGGGTAAGGAAAGGTGAAGAGCATTATACCCTGTCTACAGATGAGGAAACAGGCAAGGAGAACTGTGCTTGAACCAACTTGAGAGCACCTAGAGCTCAGAAGGCTTCCTTTCCACATCCCAGGAGCTGGGTGTGGTGTGCTTTGCCTCCAAGAATAAGATAAAGCTACATGAAGCTACTTCAAATCGTACACAATCATTTTGTTCTGTTTCATGAATTCAAACATGATAGGAAATAAAGACAAAGTTTGCACATTTAATGCAAAACAAAAATGAACACACATACATTTACTGGAACTGATGTCCACATTTTTGCCATTTTGTATTATTCTTTAAAGGAAGCTTCAGTTACAGATATCTAACTGGATCCAGCTTCTGGATTAAAGTTCAGTCTTCTTGTTTCATTGAAACCCAGAAGAACAAATTGAATTTAAAGTCTGGAAACCCAAAGATTACAAGAGCACATTTCCTACTGTACATGCTAAGTTTCTCTCTAAATAAAAATGCATGACAAGGGATAGGAAAGATTCCCTAAGAGGCTTGCAATGAAAAAAGGAAGAAAAGCCAAGGGACAAAAAAATCAAATACGCAATCAAAGTAAATGGGGAAAAAAACCCAGGGTTTTTTTTCTGACATAAACCAGTCATCCAAAAGCTATTGTGAAGAACAGCTGAGGGCAAGTTCTGCTCACATTCAGCCAGACTAATTTATTTGTTTTTGTTTTCTTTCTGATTTTCTCTCAAAGTGTGGACTGGAAACCTTGGGAAGGAGAGTTTCAAATGAAAGTAAAACCACCTTATGCCTGCTGGGAAGCAACATTTTAAATTAGTCACAGCAGATCAAAGCATTTACAAAATGAGTCATGGTATTTTAAGTGTGCATCTACAGCTGGGAAGAAATATTAGCAGCAATTTTGCCACACCTTTTTTAGCTTCCCTTCCTGGCAGCTTCAGATAAGTGAGGAAAGAATGAAAGTGAGAGAAAATTGAAGAAATACTGACATTTCAACTAGAATAATATCTATGTATTATATATGAAAAAAGTAAACATTTTGCAACTTTTCACCCACGACTGGAAAAACAATCAAGAGTCACAGCTTTCATCAGCGGAGGCAGATCTTCGTGACAAAGAGGCAGCAGTTCGTGCTAGACCAAGTTAGGTATTCACAGGGCTTCTTCACTCTCTCTTTCCTTCTCAGCACTCAGACTTCCACTCTGCCTAAAAATATCTTTCCTACCAATCCTCCAGCTCTTTGTTATTCTCTCCCTTCCAGTTCATGCAGACACAGAAAGAGGCACAGCACAGTTGGAAGAAAAGGAGCAAGGGGAGAGAGCACATAGCACTAAACCTCTTGTCTATGAGGGACCAGAAGCAGAATGGCAGAGATTTAAAAGCAGGCTCTGAGCTAAACTTCTGACCCTCCCTGAGGCTGCAGACCTCCCTACGCCTCACTTACGTTCTCTGAACTAAAAAGTCCCTCAAAAATGCCTTTAAAAAAACCCAGGACTGGCAGGAATAGGAAATGAGAGACTGAATACAAGAAAATTTGAAAAAGACTAATATATACAGTCCTGCCACTGGCAATACATTCACAACCAATGAAAACTTTTGCCAGAGATGTTTAGCATCAGACCTATTTTAAAAGTTGCAGTCAAAACTCCAATTCAAGAGATTACAGTATCCAATTGTATTTCATCGATAAATGTTTTGTTCCTTCCACAGAAATAATTCACATGGCAAGTGCATCAAGGCTGTAAGGGGCTGTAGGACCCTTCAAATCAAGTAACATAGTTAGAAACCTAAATCTAAAGATGTGCAGCCCACCTCAATGACCGGACAAATGCTGCTCATAGTAATCAAGGATGAAATCACAGTGGTCACATTCAAGGCCATTCTCAACTCTGCCCTTTAACATTTCTTTACACCTTCCTTAAAATTTTAGCTTCCCAGTTGTATGGAAGTAGCTTTCCCATCAGAACAGCTTCATTTGGCACAGCTTTTCCCTGACAAGCACAGCTTCATTAGCTTAAGCTCAAGGCTATGCAGGCAGGGCTGCACAGCTTGCAGACCAGAGGCCAATCTGGCGAGCAGGCGAGGCAAAGGGCTGCTCCCTGCGCTCACATCCTCTGGGCTCCGATCACCAGCATGAGGGCCAGGACCGACACCAGCCCTGCACGGAACCCACCTCCATCCCCGAGAAAGGGAACACACACGCCAACAACGAGTGTGCGGGGGTCTCTGGGGAACCCCTGGAGCCAAGGCTGGCCAGCAGCACAACAGAAGGGCTGCCACGTTTTCCTTCCCGCAAAGCCTCACACACCAAAGAATAACTCTAGCTCCTAAAGCCCTCCTGGAGCCTGCCATCCTCTATAGCCAGGATTTGGGCCCAGAACTGTACATTTCGTGCCAACGTGCCTCACTTCTGAAAGTGTGATTTGAATGGCACCATAAATCCTGTAAAAATGTAAGGTTTCCATGAGCACGCCTGCTGCTGAGGCATGGAAAGCAAAGCCAAAAAATGCCCCACGAACTGCCCTATTCCGTCTTCCTTCCTTCCTCTGCTGCTCTCTCTCTCCACCCCAAAGCCTCTCAAGGTACGCTGCACAATGAACGCCAAGCTGACAGTACCAGGGGGACGGACACTTGGGCACATGATTTTCAAATGGCCCCTGACTCAGGGTATCCAACGCGGCTGAGCGCTGCCGCCTCCCTTGGAAGCTGCACCGGAGAGGGCAACTTCCTGGCAAAACCAGAGGCAAAACCAGAGGCGCGTTGTCCGCAGGGACACCGGCTTCTACCGGAGCTCCGGCAGAGGACAGACCCTGACCCAGCCAGCTCTCCCTCACGCAGGGCACAAGCGTTTCCCGCAGCCAGCGTGTCCGCCACGGCTGTTTCCAGAGGGAGGCCTGCTCTTCTATCCTCACCGCCGGGACTCTCCCTCCGCTGCCCCGGTGCCCGCCAGGGCCGCCCCGCCAGCCCGTGCTTCCTACCCGGCCTCCCCGGGGGCTGCGCAGGCCTCGGCGCGGCTGCCGGGCCCGGGAAGCGCCGCGGACCCGTAGCGCGGAGAGGCCGCCCCGCCTTACCTGAGGGTCTGCGGGTGAGGCTGATGATCTCCTCGGTGAAGCCGCCGCCCGCCACGCTGCCGTTCATGCTGCGGCCCGAAGGAGAACTCGGCTCCCGGGACAGCCGCTCTCGCCTCCTCGGGCACGGCCGGGCCGCGCCGCGGAGCGCTGGGAGTTGTAGTCCCCGCGGGCCGGGGCTGCTCCCACCAGCGCCCGGGGCCGCCGGCGGCGCTCACCGCTGAGGCGGAAGAGCAGCGGGCCCTGGGGAACGCAGCACAGCGTCCTCCTGCCCCCCGCACCTTCCCTCGCCCTGCCTCTGCGCGGCATCTCTGCCTGGCCCGTGCTCCCAGGATGGAGCTGGTGTCCTTAGGAAGGTTAAGGAGTAGGCCATAGTTGTAGGCGCAGGAGAGAAGGGAGATGTATGACCTGTTCCCAGCCCTTTTAATTGTCCTCACGGCAAACTGAAAAACAGATCTGACCGTGCTGGGCAGGAGCACAAGCCCGATACAGGCAAGTAGCACAGAGTATCCATGCCAACGCTGAGTTTCCCTGCGGTGCAATAAAGTGATCTAGATTCTGAAATACAAACGGTGCATAGAACCACCGTGCTGCTGCAGGAGCAAGAAATATTTAAATAGGTCCTGAAGAAGGTGTTTGGTTTGAGGACTTGAGAAACTTCCTCAGAACTCTACAGAACAGATAATTACCTAGAAATAATGGGCAAAATAGTTCAACTTGCTGTGTAACAGTGGAGCCACTTGAACATGGGACTTTGTCCCTCAGGGTTTATTGAACCAATAGATTATCAGGAAAAAACAAGGAAAAATTTATCCTTATCTATTTCAGCACATGCTACAAGTGTGTCAATACAGACAATGACAACAGGGAACAATGAAGAGGCCTGATTCAGATGAAGCACCTGACTGCTTAGCACTATGAGGACAGCCACATGTACATATTGCAGGAACTTTTCTGATGAAGATAAGGACCAGCTTATCTGTTCTTCAATGGTAGTTACACTACCATTTTGTTTATTTGTTTATTTGGTATTGCAGTAAAGATAACAGACGTTTTTGACTGCATTTGTTCCAAGATTATCTGCACTTCTGGATTCCTAAATTTAATAGGGAGAGACAACCTGGGCACTGGATCTCTACTGCTAGAACATTAATGCTTAGTGCTAAACTGAATGTTAGAACACCTGCCTCAGAGGTGAGAGACAGGCATTCAAGGTCCAATTACACTTGCAATGATGAGCAAAACCATGACTTGTATGATAGACATTTCTGTTGTTGCTAAGTAGCATTCACCCTAAGTTGAGGACTTTTCAGTGTCTCATACTCTGCCAGTGAGGAGGTGCACGAAAGCTGGTAGGAAGCATGGCCAGGACAGGTGACCTAAACTGGACAAAGGGATATTCCATAGCATAGAATGCCATGTCCAGTATATAAGCTGGGGAAGTTATCTGTAAGGGTGCCAAACACGTACTAGGTATCAGGCAGCATGTGGTGAACAATTGTACTGTGCACCACTTGGTTCTCTTGGGTTTCGTTACTCTTGACTCTCAATTATTATTATTATTACTATTGTCATTGTTATTGTTACTTTAGTTGTTTCAATTATTAAACTGTTTTTATCTCAACCCATAAGGTTTACCTTTTCTTTCTGATTCTCCTTCCCACTGGGAGGGGTGGGAGGAGGAGTGAGCAAGCAGCTGTGAGATATTTGGCAAACTCCTTCAAGATACACAGTGTTCCTTAGTAGCAATTTAATGTATTTTAGAAATTACAGTCTTGGCTTAGAACAAAACCACTTTTATCTTGATCTGAGATAACTGCAGTATTAAGTGTTTTTTAAAGTTTCCTTTAGTTGGGAAGAGATTTCAAAGAAACATAGGTATATTGTAACTTAGTCCTAGGCAGCTCCAGGCTTCACCTATCACAACTGGGCTGCCACATATTAACAGTTCCGAAGACTTAATACCCCCACTGCACTGGCACAGAACATTTCACAGAATGAGGGAATGGTTTGGTTTGGAAGGGACCTCTAAGATCATCTAGTTCCAGCCCCGCTGCAATGAGGTTCCACTGGTCCAGGTTGCATCTTCTTATTTCCTCCAGCACCATTTCACGTACTACAGTCACACACATCTCTTGGGAGACAGTGCAGCAACACTTGCAAATTGCCTCTTCATGGACTTACATATTAACCAGGTTCTCTCATCCATTTAAAGCACTTTAAAATGCAGTTAGAACCAGGAGGGGGGAAAAAAAGGAAACCAGAAAGATTAGGACAGAACTTAGAGTTGCACCTTCATAGCACCTTCAGAATAGTGGGACATTTCTAACAAACCACCAGAAACATCAAGTTTTTCATTCTGTGTTGAAATCAGAAACAACAATATTTTCAAGGAGAAAACCTCAGAAAGTGAGCTCACACATTTTATAAAACATAGACTAGGTTTGATGAGGTACATGTTTGTCTTGCTCATGCAGCCCAAGAAGAAATGGGAGAAAAGTATACAGAAATACTCCTGTCCAAAGCTCACTGAAAGCCTCCTCCCAGTCAAGTCCTGGTTTTTCATATCAGTCTTTAAGCAGAGAGAAAAACAGAAACTACAGTATTTTTTTACTCTATCTTTCCCAAACCAGCATTTGCAAGTAAGCTTTCTAGCCTAAATTGTGCTTTCATTTACACTTCTGTCTCTTCGGTATGCAGGTCTGTAAACAAGAACTCCCTGACTCTGGTGTTTCTCTATGCTACACTTGGCAATTTATAGTACACTATTGACCAACAATGGCAGGCCATCAAGGCCTTAGCAGGTACTAGGTGTGCATAGATAGCTGGAAGGTGCTGGGTGTAGTGCTTTTGTTACTTTTTATCTCTATCGTTCAATTAATTCACATCTCCCTTGTCTGTCTCCTACCCCTTCTTTGCAACGCCTGAACTGCAATCGTTACTTCTCAGAGGACAGCCCTTCCACTCCCCAAACCCCCCTCCCAGGAGGTTTCTGGTTATGAGGAATAAATCTGTGGAGTTAGTCAAGGTGAAATTTTCGTGCCTTTTGACATAAATGCAGGATTAAGTTTTCATCATCTAATCAAAACCATCGATGTTCAATCATGGCACTAAGCACAGCCTAAACAAACAACGTGTCACCTCATTTCTGCAGACAGCATAGATCATTATTTAAGGAACCCATTTGCTCTACACAAAAAGCTGGGAAAAACTTTGAATCACTTGGCTTTGTATTTCATATCCCATCATAATGTAATTGGCCCTTTTTGGATACATGACACCAAAAAAAAATACACACAAAAAAATTACAGGAAAATGCATATTCTAAAAACATTAATTATATATTTGGGAGGCACCAAGAGTTGACCATCATAATTTGCAGAGTCACCAACATCTTTCCTCCCAAATGTTCCCAAGTGTTGGGGTACTTATCCTGCCTTTACAGAATGTTTGATTAAAGTGTGCTCTTTGTTTTCTAAATACAAATAATTCTTTTATTAGCAGACAACTGCATTATAGCCCTTTATACTGAAATACCTTTAAAAAAGAAGTTTTAACTGTGATCTGGACTACAGACTCCTCTTCATGCTGATCTGATAGAACAGTCTAGTTACTGCTGTAACAAAAATAATAACAATAAGACTTACTGAATGGTATTTCCATGTCCCTAATAGTTTTCAGAAGTTAGACACATTTTATGTTGTGTTAAAAAAATTAAAATTACAATGCTTCTGTGTGGCAGTCCATAGAGCCACAAGGACACATTCAGTTATAGCTGAAGAAAGAATCACAAAGTAAGGCAAAAGAAACCCCCTGAGATGGTCAGATAAAGCGTCTATCAAATATTGCAGATATTCTAGATAGGGGTGACTTGCAGAATAGTTCCAAATACCTTACAAATTCAGTTAATTTGTGGAACCCCACAGACAGCTCCTCTTAGTGACAATAAAATACACAGCACTTCTCAGAAGTAGCCAGCAGTCTAGACTCTGGAAAATTTCCAGAAAATAAAAACAATTTGTTCTTGTGAAATGCCAGATTTGGTGTCATGTGCATCTACACCACTGACATATATATTACAGTTCAGAAATGCAATGCTTATTGGTTGTGATCTGGATAATCCTTCTCTACTCTTTCCTGACAAAAGGAAGATCCTGTTCCCTATGGTCTGCCTCCCTCCTGAAGGGCTGCTCCCTGAAAACAACTGGAAGCACTGTGAAACAGACACCTGTATCTCACTGCAGTACCTGTTCCCTGCCTGTTTGTGTGTCACAGATGTGAATTAAATCATAGAGACACAGAATGGATTGCCTGGAAGGAACCCAGTGGAGAGTGCAAATGCAATTTTTTCTATTTGGTTGTTAATGAACAACAGTTGTTCACAAACATCTCTTTCACTGAATTGAAGAAAACATTAGCTGAAGGAGGAAATTGAAGCAAGTAATTTATCTACACCTGTTTTAAGAAGTTTGCGTTTTCAAACTGTTAATATGAAGCATTAACACAATACTGGCAGTTTACCTAATTACATCAGTTTAAGAGCTCAGGATACAAAGAACAGTATGCCTTACTACCTGCACTTATTAACTTAAAAGAAAATATACGGAGATAACATTTACTCTGCATTTAATGATATCACATGAGATTAGAGCTGTTCAGAACCTGTTGAATTATTCTGATGAGTTATCAGATGGCTCTGCTAAAGGGAGATTTCCTCAAGAGCATCCAAAGCTACTGCTTTTTGATCTTTGGTGGATTTTCACTCACTAGCAGGCGACTTTTCTTTAGGAACGTGTTTTTTTTCGTCTTTGAAACGGCAATATTCTACGGAATTGGGCCTTTATCTTCGTAAGCCATCCCACTACTTTCTGTCTGTAACGGATGGAAAGTGCTACTGCAATGATACACAGAGAAAGAAAAACAAATAGTGTTATTCTTACTTTTGTTCTCAGAGAAATCTTCCTGGCTGGAGGGGGTCCACTGTCAATGCTACCTCCAAATCCTTCCAATTCACAATATGGAGGAGCCCAGCCATAATTACAGTGACAGTTCTTACGATTGTTACACACTCCTCTGTCATGACACTTTGTCATGTTGCAGTCATAGTTCAGCACTGAAACACTCATACACGTCCTGTTGATACAAAGCTTATCACTACCACATGGTGTGCCATCTTCCACAGCCCCCACATCTGCTGTTGGTATCCCTATGTGATAGTCGAGACCCCAACAATTTTTATCTTGAACAGGAGTTTGGACTAGCGTTACATGGTTCTGCAAGAAAGGTATTTTAACTATGTTTTCACACTGAATCCTACCACATAAGACATTCTCAGTACTGCATTTTGTAAAATGGATATTGTTACGAATACCACAATTCCCAAACCGGTCACCCTGAGTATTCACTGCTTTGAAGCAATCTAAAGGGGCCACCTTGGCTTGTTTGCCAAAGAGATCCTGGCACTGTTTAGTGTGGGAAGAACATTTTCCTTGATAGCAATAAATACCATCTTCGCAAGGGGTTCCATCTTGTAGGTATACATCCAGTGGGCACTGAGGGGAAATCCCATTGCAGTACTCTGGCAGGTCACAGCTGCCAGTACTTGCTCTGCAGAGTGTTCCTGCTGGAAGGAACTGACAGTTCTTGCAGCATTCTCCAGATGCACAGACCGAACCTGCAGTAAATGAACAGTTTGTGTGGCAACAAGGATCCCTTCTGCAGTTTGCTGCTGAACCACAGTCACATTGCTCTCCACTTTCTACTATCTTATTCCCACAGTATTCACGTTGCCCGGTGTAGAAAGTGCCAGGTGCTGGTGGTTGACGAAGGCATGGAGCACCATTTACAAGCAGCTCAAAGTACTCTTTGTAACTGCAGTCACTGAATGAATCAGTTTCAGCATTGTTTTCATACATAATGCATGTCTTCCGTTTGCATTCACAATCCGGTTTATCATGGGTCATCCCAAGATTATGGCCCAGCTCATGGACAAATGTGACAAAAACTGCAGACAACTTTTTCTCAGTGAAGGAAATAACAGCAGAAGACCAGTGGCTATCACACACTGTCCCTATAAATGCCAATCCCAGGCTGCTTCCAAACCGCTGAAATGCAAATAAATGAGCAACATCGTGGTACATCCGAACATACAGGTTTGTCTTTCTCCATTTGTTAAAGTCACTAAGTACATTGGGAATAGAGGAACTAATATTTATTAAATTATTTTCAGTCCAGATCTCCAGTCCCATAAGAAATAGCCGGACAGAAAGCTGCTTGTACAAAATGTCCCCAACATTGATGACTTGCATGACGTGTTTCAAGACTTCGGATGTGCTCCTGCCTGACTTCACAAACCGCACGTTGTCCACGACCACTACAATCTTCACGTACCTGATGTGCGTCCACCAGTCCTTCAGCCTTTCGTTCTCCCCTTCTGCCTTGGGAGCCTTGAACCACGGCAGCACAGCTTTTTGTTGCTGCAGGACCTCCGGCGTTAGTCCGCAGCTGCGTCCCTCGGGGCTGTTGGCCTCCTCCATGCGGTAGAGAATGTGCCGAAAGGCCGGATCACTGGGGACGGGCTCGATCTGGTAGGTATCATCCTCCACCCAGAGCACGCCGTGGAGGCCCCTGCCGCAGGTGCTGAGGGCCACCAGGGAGCCGGGGCTCCCCAGCACGTCGCCTTGGTAGAAGCAGTTGTCCCGCACGAAGGGGTGCTCCTCCCGGCGGGCCCCGTCCCGGTCGTAGGTAACCAGGGTGAAGGGGCGGGAGACCAGGCCCCTCCGGGGCTGCAGGCGCAGCACCCGCGGCCGCCCCGCCACGTTCAGCCAGTAGGAAAGGGCCGGGGTGTCATCGCCGGCCCGGGGGCTCAGCTGCCGCGGCACCGTCACCCACGTGGCGCGCGGCTCCGCGGGCCGTGCCCCCCGGGCCCCGGGGCACCCCGCCACGCCCAGCAGCAGCAGCAGCAGGAGCCCCGGCACCGGCCCCATCGCGGCCGCCGGCACCGGCCGCCCCCGCCCGAGCGGGGATAGAACCAGAAGGGCCCGGCCCGGGCGGAACCGCCCCGAGGCTCCAACTGCCGCCCTGAGGGCAGGGTCGGGCCGGGGCCGGCGGGGCAGCGGCGCCCGCTCCCCGGGAAACGGCACCTGCGGCCGCGGCGCATCGCTGAGAGCTGCCCGGGCTCCACCAAACAGCCCATCCTGCTTTTTGAGCCAGGACAGAGGCTCTCGTGAGAAGGAACCAGTAAATTAGCCTCCCACAAACACAAGCTTTTAATAATCTTCATTTCAAATTAATGGGCACTTCTCCTTCTGAACAGACATAGCGAGAACAGCCCCCAGTTCAGCTTCATACTCCTTGTCACAGATGTTTGTGTTGAGCAAAGGGATCATTTAAAAAGACGGCAAATGAGAAAATCTGTTTTAAAATCTCAAAAGGTTGACTTTTGCTTTTTTTGCTGGTGTTATTACAGGATAATTTGTGAGTGGACCTCAGAAACAGGCTATGTCAGCCCAAGAGAATATCTGGAAAGGCTTAGAGTCTGAAATGAGTAAGTACAGAAATACTCCCTGTGGTGACCTTAGCATGTCCCTTACTATAGCTACTACAGCATACACACCTCCCAAGAAAAAAGGTAGAACCTGGGGGCAGTTCACTTCCACTACATTCTATAATATGGATGCAAACTAATAGTACCAAATATAAAAGCCTCAAGCCTATATGTAGACACCACAGTGCTACATACCAGCAACAATGCACCTTCATTACAGACAGCCCTTATGCAGCAGCCATTTTCCCATGTCATGTCCTTTCTAAAGACTTGTGATTTCATAGCAATGGAAAGAGAACACTTACAGGTACACCTACCACTTGGCTACCATCCCCATTTTGGATACAGCTCTGGCAAGACACAACCATAAGACAGCAATCTGGATAGTGGTAAGATAGGATGTCCTGGACAACACAGCTACGCACGCTGGATTTTTGGCACACAGTGCTGGGATTCAACACAGCCACAGCTGTAACCTTGTGGGAACTCTTCACAGCTTTCTTTTCAGCACCGCAAGCACATTTGGGATGAAGTCCAACCTGCTGCGGTCCTCAGCTGCAGGTGTACCCTTCTACTATCCCATATAGATCTCAGGAACCCTGCCTTTTGTCACCAACTTCTGTGTGCTGATCACCACCCTGGCACAGGCAGCAATACTCAACATTTCAAACTACCAGAGACAGACACTGCCCCTCAGGAGGCTGGTCAAGATAGAAAGAAGCTGGCAGAATGCCCAGAGCCTCCTTCTGCTGCCTCATGCTCCAGGGTCCTGAGTGGGCTGGTACCTTACACTGTGCACATGGCAGGCCTAACTAACAGCTGTGGAGGTTACCACCTATTGGCCAAAGGTGCTTCAGATTCTGTCGTTTGGTACCTTGCTCATTCCTTGCAAGCAGAGCCAGCATTAGCAGCATACACCTTGTAATACATTACCTCAGATTAAAGGAATGAATATACAGGACGTCTGCTTCTATTAGGATCCGTCTAGAAAGATCCTTCTAGATATCCATCCAAACTCATGACCTATCTATTTTAGCATTATTTTATTATTAGTGTTAAAATATAGAAACTGTTTCTTGTGAATTCTTTTATGTACATCTAGTTATTGAATGCTTGTCCACTACTTTTCAATTATCAGCTTTGCTTTTCAGTCCTGTGAACTACATCAGATTGTCTCTTGAAATAAATACAACCCAGACCACAGTAATGGAAAAATCCTGTTACATAATCTGTGTGCAGTCTGTAGTGCTATTTTTAAATGCATACTTCTGCTGTGTGATCACTCCTTAAGTTAAACAAAAGACCCTACTAAATCATTCTGCCAATTTGCAAGAGTCATGTCTTACCACCCCTTCCATCCCCTGACGTGAAGTTGCCTGCTACTTACTCTTTTAATATAAACATGCCTATACAGTTACGGCTAGAAAATACTCAGGTCTCAAAGTATTAGTATAAAGCTAATCTATCCCCTTTGCCTTGTCGCTCCTACTGCCTATACCCTTCTTGCTCCAAGAACAGCTTTCTCTGGCAAACAAAACTTACTGACTAACCAGATGGCATCTAACTTTCTTTGCTAGGAAAAGGTTACCAAAATATGAAGTATGGGGGCAGAGTGGCCCAAAGAGGAATGTGTGAGAGCAACATACAGCCTGGTCAATCCTTATTTAATGAAAAGGTGACAAAGACAGTATTTCTGCTGCACCTGAGACACCATTAGCTTTACACAGTAACCTGAGGTAGCTAGAGTGCCCCTCTTCCTACAGTCTGTATGGATTTTTGCATGCATGTATACATATACACATGTATATGTACATACAAATATGCATAGCTGTTCATGGGTATGCAAACATTTCTGTGTACTTTCAGGCTCTGAGGAGAATTGTTTCTATTAACTGCAACTAACTCTAGGTAATTTTCAGCTCCTGCTACCCTACGATTTAGGCAAAGATAGCCCTTTTAAAATGTGAATAGTTATTATCTAAGAGCAAAAAGTAAAAATAGTTCTCTTGTTTAACCAAATCTCTCATTTATACAGAAGAAAGTGATGCACAAACAGATTTCAGAAGTGCTTGCTTCTTTCCCTTTTATCTACAAGCTTTACAAATACTGAACATCCTTTGGAAGGACTTCGGACGTCATAGTCAGACTCTAAACCAAGAGAGAAAAGGCTTAGACTCTCATGCACTGAAAAACATTACTGACTACAAGATATCTGTTTAACATCTCAACAGTAATATCTGACATAATGGCACTTCAGTAAATTAACATAACAGCTCACTTAACTGATGACATTATTGTAGAACATCTGGTCAGCAAGTAACAGGATCAGAAGATCTTTCAGTCCCTGGTACGGCAAACCTTCAGCACTGGACAGCTACTACGAAATCAACACACTGGTAACATGCCTTAGTTCTTTATAATGTCATTTGCTCGGGTGAAGATCATTCCCCTGGAAAAGGCTTATCACATTCAAATGATTGTTTAATGAATGGAAGCCATTTGCTGTCCTCTCAATAGCTTAGATGCTGGCACTTTAACTCAGATGGACTCAGACCAGGAATCCATCCTTTTTAATGCCCTTTGACAGCAGCCAACACCAGGTATTTCTGCAAAAGGCAGAAAGGCTACTGAGAGATATAGATGTGAGGACAACCTGCCCCTTCACTACCCCTGTTCCACTCTATCAGCTCCAATTCTGAGCATGGAGTATAGTGATTTAGTCCAAATGTAACTCCAATTCAGTTTCACTTACCTCTATACTTGTACTACAAGACAGAACAAGAGTCCTCTACTTTCCTACTTGTTTCACTACTCAGTTTTATAAAGACTCAGTATTTGTCTTAGCAGTGCCATCATAGGAGAAACTCTGTCCTACTCATTTTACTGCCCCTCTTCAAACCCTTTTCAGACATTGTATTGTACAACACACTTTATTTCAGGTGAATTCCAGTGACTGATAGAATGTTTTGCTCATACTATTTTAGCATGTATTTTTTGCCACAGCTGTATGTGCCTTCAGCAATAAGCAAGCTTTCTTCTGCTAATACTGTTAAATATTACCTTGGTGCATGAGTAGATAATTTTTCTCCATTAAAAAAACTAAACAAAAACAAACAAACAAACCAAAACAACAACCTCCCCCCCAAAAAACTGAAAAATAAACCACAAAAGAACCCCCCACAGCTGAAGCCCAACAGCTCAGATCTTCATTTAGCACAAATGTCATCTCTCTTGGTAACTTTTTTCAAATTATATACAGGTTTTCAGCTCCTTCAATGGCCATTTCTAAGGACTTTATTCTGGCCATCAACAGCAAGGACTGCTGAGGTGCCTCACTATTCATGTTTCATTTCTGGAAGTACTGGCATTCCTTCATGGGGGTGGATGAGGCAATGGCTTTCGTGCTTCTTCCACTACTTGCTTTTAGAGGAATTTTTCTAATACAAGAAAGAACCAACACTCTTTTTTTCTAGGCATATTCACATCACCTTGTGTGGTTTTGAGCATCCCAGAATACATTTTCACCTGATTTGGTAGTTTACACTAGTTTCTTATCTACTTTATCAACATTTTTAGAAATGGCTGTTCAAACCTGATCCAGGTATGAAATAAACCCAATACTCAGTCAAGTACATGAATATATGAATTTCAGATATGTATCTGCATTAACAGAGAACAACTATTGGTATATCTACATCTTTTAACATTACAGCTTTGGATTAAACAACAAAAATGACATGGATCTTTCTATCATTCAGTGATAAATAGCCCTGACAGGTCTTTCTATCATTCAGTAATAAACAGCTCTGACTGGAGAGCTAAGTTACTGAAAAAGAATGTCTTGTAACCTGAAATTTGACACAGCTATCTAAGTATACTTTAATCTTTCTGCCTATCCACATTTTGGTTGCAGCGAACAAACCTTTTTCTTGCTAACTACAGTTTACTGCATCAAAGTGGGTAACAGTTGTGGAAAGAAAGCAAACTATTTCAAGGTTCACTCCATTACTTCAATGAAAAACCAAAACTAAACCCATAGTAATTTCTTTTAAACAGATGATTTCTAGTTTTTCTGAGAAAAGGTTTATGTAAGCAATATGCTTAATAAGTGTATGGGTGTCTGTGATATTTCTCTTCCACTGTCCCACAAGTCTAAAAGGCACATGTCAAATGAAGGAGCAAGAAAGTGCTAGGAGGACAAAGGAAGAGATGTAATTGATACATTTGAGCTACAGTGAAAAACTAAAAATACAAACAGCTTCAATGAGTTTGCAACACCAAGAAATTTTAGCCTGTTTTATGTCATAAATCTGTCTCCCAAAACACTAACTTCTGTAATAAACTATCAGCTTAACCATTAAGTAAAACCAGTGTGCAAGAATATCTAGAAACTGAGACCATTCAGACATCTAACTACATGGATTCAAGGGTTTAGTTATCAAATCTTTTATCTTTATCCCAAGCACACTAGAGGCACAGCAATTTGTAGCAGGTAACCTAACTTTTCCTCCTCAAAACAGAACATAATACATTCCAATCCAATGTCCAAGCAAGGAAAAAAAAAAAAAAAAAAAGCTGCCAGCACATACAACATATTTGCTAGTAACAAAGTAGTCATTTAAGAAAGGCACACCACTCCAGCAGCCAGTTTTATTTGTCAAGAATTCCAATTCCTTTTTATATATAAAAGGTGTTTCTTTCTTTTTACATAGGAAACCTAGACAAAAAGGATGCAAGAGTTTGTGAAGATTTCAGGAGGCTGCTGAACATGTCCATGTAAAAACCATTCTCAGAAACCAGCATTCAAAATAAGATGAAGACTGAAAGCACCTCCTTTGAGGCAGCTCACATCCTGACATTAACATCTGTATGAGAGGTTTCTACAGAAAAAACTGCTACAGGGATCTCAGTCCCTGAATTGTCAGTCTCAGTGGAGGAGCTTAAATATAAAAAAAAGGGAGTAAGAATATTCTGTTTTCCAGGTACTGACTAATCCAGATGTGTAATATAATAATTCTCCCTTCACTGGAGTCTCATTCGTTTTTCAGGTGGTCCTTTGGCACCAGCACTCTGAGCATTCTTTACAGTCTCTTTTTCCTCTGGCTTGACAGCTTCAGGGACTGGTTCTGGTTCCTTCTTGATTTGATCCACTAAAAATATAACAGCAAAAGAAAGTTAAACCCCTGATTTTCCTAAAACACTCCTCAGAGTATTTAGAAAATACTGTTAATGTCACAAGGGCAACATTGATTTCAAAGGTGTCAGAATAATAAGCAGAGAATAAATTCATACTTATATCAGTTAAAAGGTGGAAGAGATTGAAGTGACAAGAGTTCATGCTTTTCCTATTTGGAGGTTGCCTACGATCAACTCCTCTTCACTCTTCAACAGGACTTCACTCTTATCCATCACTTTGCACAATTAGGTAATGTCAGAATTCTAAACCACCTCACAACAGCAGCAGCAAGAGCTTAACATGGCAACAGAGAGATACTGCACAGTATCTTAGAGCCTATTTTTTAAGTCTTATGAGAGTATTACAGTCTTACCTGGGATAGGCTTTTCTCCAGGCTTTTGCTGTGGGGGAAGAAAAAAAAAAACACATCATCAGTGGAAAGTTGTAACTCTCAACCCTTCCTGCCATTAATTTAGGAATAAAATGCAACTAATGCACTCTTATATGTAAGAGGTGAGGGTAGAATGGGTCACAAAATACATTTTAAAAAAATCCACTTAACATTTTATAACATCCAGTTTTTCCTCTGACAACTGAAAAACACTAACGACAAAAATGTGCAGTTAGCCAGTCTTTCCCAGGAGTGGCTGAGGAGCACTTTTTTGAGATGCTGTAAGCATAATTTCCTTTGCTCCCAAGCAGAAGACCTGGTGGAACAAAACGCTACCAAAGACAATCAGAGGTAACCACAACAACTTCACAGGATGCCAAGAACTTCCATGCTAACTAATGAGTCTCCCAAACAATGGAGTAACTATAACAAAATACTGTGATGGCTTGATTGAGTTCACAAAGCAGTAAACTGGAAGCAGCAGCAACATCTGATAGCTGAGAATAGACCCTCTGTGATCAAATAAGGAAGGTGTATAATAAAATTCACTCTCATAGTTTTGCCAGTCTTAATAACTCCAGTGATTACAAAGGGAGATCCCACACTCTGATATGAGCCTTCTATGTCAAATTATCTAATCCATGTTACTATTGCAGAAATACAAAAAATTCCCATTAGTGTCAGTTGTTTAAATACTTATGACTGTCATTTAAGTTCTAGGTTACAGTGAAACTGCAGCTTTTGAGTGCATACCTGAACAAATCTGGGTGGAAACTTTTGTCTTAGGTCTAAAAGCAAAGCATCTACCCGTTGCCTTTGGAAAATAGAGCTTGGTTCTTCTTTCTTCTTAGCTTTTGGTTTGGTTTTCTCTGCAAGTCACAGAAATATTAGGGAAAGCGGTATTAAAATTTATTTTCTCTTAGCAGCTGTTTGTTGTATGACAAGTTGGTATTTGTCTCTCCTCTGAACTTCACCTACATTTTCTTACTGACATAGGGGTTTTTTTGTTTGTGGGGTTTTTTTGTTTGTTTGTTTGTTTTTTTGGTTTTTTTATGGAAGACAGTTTAAGGAAGTCTTACCTCCTGACAAACTGATTTGGCTTCTGAAAATGTGTTTTGGTCCCCTCTCTTGGCAGAGAGCCCTAACTTACCCTACAGACACTTCATCTCACCTCTCCACCACCACTGTGCATTGCCTCAAGTGTTTCCTATATGCCTTTCTGCTCCCAAAGTATGCAGAAGCTAGCAATCATACCTCGTTCTTCTTGATCTTTGAAATGCCACCAGTAGCCCTTGGATGGATGATAGCGACAGTAGGACATAGCTTCTTCAAAAGCAGACTGAATTCCATGCACTGCAGTGAGCTTTCAGAACAAGAATGTAAGACAGTGTTCAGAACTCAGGAAGAAAACACAACATAAATTTTTGAAAGTAGGTACTTCAAAATTAGTATTTTATATTCATTTTTGTTCTGGGAAGGGAACTTGGAGCATCCAGTTTTGGACTGAGAATATAATTTCTTTAACAGGTCTCACAAGGCTCTTCTGAAGTGCTTTTCTAAACTGGCAGAGAAAAACATGCAAAAGCAATAGTTTACAAGAGCAGACGAAGTCAAAGCAAACTTGAGCATCCAATTTAAGAAGAAATATCACATCAACTTAAAAACACAAGCCTCATTTAAAAATAAATACTATGTTAGCTTAACATTAAAATTCTAAAGCAAGCTCCATTAATTATGTATTTAATTACTATTTCATATGTATTTGTCAAATAATTTTTTAGAATTTTGATTATTCAAACTTCATGCTGTCCTGCCAATTGTGTAGCTTCAGTTATTCTGATCCTTCATCCTTAAACAATGTATCCTAGTTTCAGGGCAATACTTCACTCTCACAAGTTCTTGCATTTTCATGTGGGATGCCCACAATATTAACCACTGGGGTTTGTTTTAAGTTAGTGCACCATCAGTACCCAAGACCTTTGTTCAAATTAGTGAAAGAGAGCCTTAAACAGCCTGGGGGACAACCAAAAGTAAAAATGGATATAAATCAGTATATATCAAACACACAGAACACTTACAACTCTGGAGTTAATGACAGACCCTAAGTCAGGTGCTTGATAAATCACTCCAGCGATAATATAGTAGTCAGCCAATGGCATAACTGTGGGGAGGAAAAGAGGAAAAACACAGGATCAATTTAAAGCTCTGGTTGAAGACTGTGTATTTATTGCTGAATTTCAGTCACAGCAGCAGAAATTGCACTATTTCTCATATCACAAAATTTTCTCTTGTTAACCTTTTCCTTTAAGGTGCTTTATTTGCATCTTAAGCACAGACTGATAAACAGAGAAAAAACAATGTCTGCTTTACAGATAGAAAAGCATCAGCTTTAAAGTCCTGTCCTACTGCAAGTAAATGCTTTGCATCACAGAACTGGGGTTTTCAGAGTACACTAGAGCTACTGTTGGAATTTTGGATATAGAGGATTTTAGGGGTTTTGTGTTGGAACGGATTGTTTTAAAAATATATATTATATTTGATTTAAGGTTATAGAAAACGTCTTTAAAATTGAGTGACAGTACTGAAATTATGAGTGAGAAGTTAAATAGAAGTGTGTTATCTCACAAAGTAAAAAATTTAGAATTTGAAGTTTTGGGATATAGTTATATATATGTAACAAGATGAAAGTTTTAGGGCATAGTCTTTTTTTTTTTTATTTTAATTTTTTTTTTTTTCCCCTAGCTAGTACTAGTCAAGTGAATGCTCTGGAAGTAATTCCACCTGCCTTGGCTACCAGTAGAAACCCACAATAATATAAGATCTCATTCTTCTGGACCCAGCTTTCTCTAACTTCTACAGTTCTCTCAGTTAGATTTCCCAGACCCAGTAGAGTTAAGCACACACAAAGCATGCTTTTCTAAATTAATAACATTCCGCCAAAAAAAGACTCCCTTCCAAAGGCATTTGCTAAATCAGGTTTGGAACATCTACTGACCAATCAAAAATTCTTGTTCATTACAGCTGCAGTGCAGAGGAACATTACAGTTGCCTCTGTAACTCTGCCAAACATTGTTCAATTTAGAAACCATAGCAATGCTCTCAGCTCCACATTCCTAAGGACATTTACCTGTGCACTCATGTGTTCCAGTTCCTCCATCTCTACTAACAATTCATTTAGTACTTGCATTTTATGAAGCTTGGACACCTACCTAAATTAGCAGTCCCAGACAGCTGGGTGCATATTACAGCCAGTACCCACTTCTCCTCAAAAGAAAAAGGACACTTAGCACTTCTTTAGAAATGGAACAAGACACAGAACAGCAGTTCTACTCTCTGTCTCACAGCTCTGTACCAGGGCCTACTCTTCTAGACAGGCAACTCTCCCTAATCATTGATCTGAAGATTTTTCTAATATCACTTCAAACAGGCAAAATCTTGTCCTTAAGAATTTCAAATATAAATACATCTGTTTTAAAAACACAGAGAAGTCAAAAGACAAGCCTGCATCAGTTGTATTTGAGCATTCTACACTAGCTATACACTCATTAAATTTCAGTTTTACACCCCCATTCCCATGTCTCAAATATACTAATTTTTGTACCCTGATGAAATAAAACACATGGTAACATCTGAGTTAGGGAACTATGCAACTCAATCAAGGTACCCAGCACAAACTTTACAGTCACACTGGGAAAAACGTTACCAAACAAGTCTCAGTGAAGTTGCACCAAACATACATCTGCCTTACAGCATAAGTCTAAACACACATTCTGTGGTAGCTCCAACTCCAGTGTCAATCTAAAAGGTGTCAAAACCAGAAATTAAGGGCCGTATGATAATTCCATACTCACTTTTAGAAGCTATGTTAAAAATCCCTAATAAAGAAATAACTCAAACAACGTACTAAAGAATCAATCATACGTGTTTTCTCAATTTGAAACTGCAATGTAAGCGGACTGTTATCTGATATAAGCAAACGAGAAACATTACAAGACAAGGTAAGTCCTGTACAGGACCAAAGTGTATATACAGAACTTAAATCCCTAAAATATAAGAAGTTAAGAAATAACTAGCACTAACTCTGCCTCTCTTTCCTACAAAGCTTACTCTGAAATAATCTGAATTATTATATTATTACACGCAGTAAACAGATAAGACAGTCCAATAACTATTGAAATGTGGCCACATACTTGATTAATCACACACACAAACAAATTCAAGGTTAAAAAGGAATAATGAAGCCAATTGCATGCAGATGAGAGAAAAAGCTAAGGTATTTGATTTAAAAACTGGAAAGTGACACTGTAGGAAGGAGTGCTGTTATCACAAGACTCCATCACAACAAGAAATGGACACTTGTGCATAGCCTAACAGATAAATACGACATGGAATGAATGCTATTAGCAATTTCCTGCAGGAAAATGTAGCACAGGGCAGCACTTTCTCATTTGCTGTTCCCATTTCACCACAAGATGGCACTCCATGCTGCTGGCACACTGCAAGGAATTGCTGGGGAAAGGATCTCCCCACCACAAGGCCTCATACCCTCACAGTTAGACTGGAGACTAAGACAGAAAAGGGGAAGCAGAAGTGCTTAGACACAAATTAGGAGCTGATAAAAACAACTGACTGGCTTCTCAGCAGGGGCAAGAAGTGAGTGACTGTACCTTGTGTTGGAGATTGCCTTTGCTGCTTTCGGATAATGAAGAGAATGGGCTCTTGAGCATGAAGAAGGATGTACTCCACTCCAACCATCTGGCTGAAAAAGAAGTAACCAGAGTTAGTATCTTCCTCGAAGTATAATCTGTAGGATGTGAAGAGCGACCAAAGGGCATGGCAAGTTCTGATGCTTTGAAAGCTGTTCTTTATAACGTGCAACAAATAAAGGCAAAGGATTTTCTGAGCTAGCTCCCAAGCCCTAAGTGCAAAGACAAAGGGAGTTACAACAACCTGACCCAATACAAGTAAAGCATATTAGCAACAGATAAATAGCAAGAAAGATAACAATCTAGCATCGTGAAGATGTCATTTAAATACAGCAACAAAGAACTGGTGTATGATGTGACCATCTGTGTGTCTGATGTAAGAGCCTCTCTGCAACCACATCTGAGCACAAGTGACTTTACCAATGGACATCTAGCTCTGCTTGCAAACTCCCTATCATATTGTGGAGTCTTTAAATAGTTCTTGAACAACTCACTTGTGCTCAGCACAGCAGATGGGGAACTGAAAAGAAAGTTAACTCGCACATGCAATCTCAGTGCACAACCATATGTGATCAGTTTATTTACAACACTCACTATTCTTATTAACCATACTAAAAAGCCAGCTCTTAGAGGAATTATGTACTCATTATGGCACACAGCCAGCAGTGTATGGAAACACAAACTATTTATGAACTCAAAGTATCCCCGAACATAAACCCTATTCACTGCAGAAAAAAAACATTTAACTACATTACATTATTCAGGTTCTGTTGAGCAGGCTGGATGAGAGAAGACAGATTTTCTATTTCAGAGAAATAGCTAAAGGGTGATTTACTAGAATCTCTAAAGAGACAGAATCTTTCATGCTTAACACCTCCTTGAGATGGCATAAGAAGAAGCAGAAAACATCCAAATACAGAAGAAGCTGGGCTCCCTAGAAAGTGATGGGACTAAAAAGCACAGAACAGAACCAGCTTTCCAGCATGCTTCCACTTAATCACCAAAGCCTCTGAATGGAGGGACAAGGGATACTGTTCAGGAGCCAGCTGCAAATTAAGACTTACTTCAAATGGTCCAGGGTCATCCGCTGCATTTTGACAACTTCATTGTTACATGTTCGGTCATAGAAAGGGTTACTTCGCTCCGAGAAATAGTCCAACACACTCCCATTGTTTAATATTGGAATCCAGGAGCTGTCAACCCAGGAAATTCCCAACAGATTATCTGGGAAAATAAATCTACATTGAGTACCAAAGCAGTCAAAAACACTACAAATACATCCAAGCGTAAATTGCCACCAGTTAACAATTATAGCAGAGAACAGAGATGGAACACAAATACAAAAGTTAAAATTAAAGAAGTATTTCATAGAGTTCAATTAATAATTGATAACCTTTAACCTTTTGCAGGTCTCTTAGCAGTATACAAAACAAACAGAAACCAAACCAAACCAAAACAAAACACAAACAAACAAAAAACCCCCAAAAAACCTCAAAGATGCTATCTCTGGGCAGATGCTTCCCAGTAATCTTGAACAGAACCTTGAAGAGATTCTATTCCTGACTATAAAATTAATCTGCTGAATTACTTGTTCCGTAGCTCAGTAGATATTACAGATAGCTAACTACCAAATACTAACAATTATATTTAAAAAGCAAGCTTTTTAAATGAACACACTTTATAACCTACAAGTCATAATAGGCCAGTTAAATTCTTGCAGATTTAGGGAAATCTGAATTAAAGTCCCTGCACTTTGTTATCATGCTGCAGCAAAATGTTTTTCAGGCACATCACAGAAAGCAGTGTCAACAACCAGTTCCACAGGCAACAAATTTGCTAACGTTGGAGATCCAGAAGGAACCTTGAAAAATACCCTGACATTCATTGATTTTAAATCACAGGAGCAGCAAACAGAATTTCCAAGACAAAAGAAAAGAGGAAGAAACATGTATTGTTTACATTAAAAAACCCCTAAGTGATGAGAAGTCATTGAAGAGTGACTGAAGATCTGAAATTCCCTCCTCACGGGAACCACTCCCTGAAGTTCACACATTATATACATAACCTGAACTCCAACTTATCATTCCACGGAGAATATTTTACTTCTGTGACAATTCAGCATGCTCAAGGATCATCAGATCAGTTTCAAAAAGGTCAGCTCATACACTACTAGCAGCTTCTTTGAGGAAGAGTCAATAAAGTAACACCACCTGGCTTAGCAAACCACGAAAAATGCAACAGAAATTTTTCCTTGCTCATCTCAGAATTTTAAGCCCAACAATTTAATACAGGGCAGGGAAAGGGAGGGAGAAGTCTGGAGACATTCATGTTATTTCACACAGACTATTCTCTCTCCTCGTTACAGAAAAGGAAAACTCAGAAACACAGCACTAAGATCTGTTATTAAGCACCTAAGTCATGGTAATGCTGTTTATTCCAAATCTCATTCAAATACAGAAGAAAAAAAATCTTAGTCTTAAGCACTTGCATTCTTCTCATAATAAACTCTCACACTATACTTCAAATACAAACTTTCTTTGTTTGTATGATTAACAATACCTGCATTTCTCAGAGGAATGTCAGGGGAGCTTGAGAGAGAGAGAGAAAGATACAGCCATCACGCTGTATATAGACTGATAAATGTATCATAAAATGGAATATAATTTGGAATCTAAGACTTAATTATCCACAGCTGCTTAGTGTCAGTATTTATAACTGCCTTTACAACTAGCAAGACTGTCCTCTTAATTATTCTTGGGAAAAAAGGAGAGGAAGAATAAAACAATCCATGGACTTGACATGGCTGTTATACTGAAGGGTGTGCTGTTTATTTTGGGTATAAGAAAGGATGGTGTTTCTGCTTCTCTGTTCCTTTCAAAAATAGGACATCTTGTGCAAAGCATTTCTTGTGGAATTTGCATCACAGATGCAAAAGCAAAGTGCTTGTGACAATACTGTCAATCTGTCATGATTTTCAAGACAATTTGGAAGACAAGCCAGCAGACCTTGGCAAAAAAAGAAGAGTAATTCACACAATGTGCTGAACCTGGCTTTGTCAGCCAGGTAGCCCAGCACTAGGCTTTGACAAACCAAGAGGAACAGTAAAGTAGCCTGACAGGGTATTGGGTTTGTCTGACCAGTTTTGGCTGGGGGGGGTTACAGGGGTGGCTTCAGTGTGCAGCTGCTGGAGGCTTCCCCATGTCCTACAGAACCAAGCACAGACCATGATAAGGTGGCTGTCCCCCTGCAGCCCACGGAGATCCACAGTGGAGCAGAGACTCACCTGCAGCCCCTGGAGGACCCCACAGTGGAGCGGGTGGATTTTCCGAAGGAGGTTGTGACCCCAGACTGGTGCAGGCTCCTGACAGGCCCTCTGGTCCCTTGGACAGAGGAGCCCAAGCTGGAGCAGGTTTGCTGGCAGGGCTTGTGACCCTGTGGGGGGCTCATGCTGGAGCACTTTGTTCACATTTCTCCCAATGCCGAGTGCAATACAAGCCATGCCAAGCAGCCCCACCAGTTACCTGGCCCTGCAGAGCTGCCAGGTCATGTTCACCTGGGCAAAGCAGCCCCAAAGCTGGCCCAGAGAGTAGGGCAGGTCAGAGGCCACGCTCCTGACCCATCTCTGAGGGCTACAAACACCTTGGTAATTTGGGAAAAATGAGGGATTGCCTGTGTAACCAAGCTAACCATCCTGCACAGGACGTACTTAAAAATTGCGAGCAGGTTGGTTTAAGTGCCAAATATTAATCTGCATTATTAATTCCGCCAATTTCAGAGAACAAGATGGATTAAACAAAATTTCTTGATGACCTCTATTTTAGACCACAAATGGCCTGATTCCAAAAATTTGTGGAGATATAAGAGAATATTCTAATACTCTTGGATTGTGAAAATGCATTATTTTAATTTCAGTAATATCTATTTTGAATTTAAATGATAGTTCCACATGATGATAAGCCCAAAGGGATACACAGTAAAATTATACCAACAATTCCATTTTTCAGAGGTGCAAAATTCTGCATTTTTCACAACTGGTTTCGATGTGTCATGCAGAGAAATCTGGGATGGTTTTTCATAGGCAAACCCATTGATCATCCAGCATTCTACCTTAATTTCTAACCTTTCCGTACCCCAAATTCAGGGAATATTATTACCAGCTTCACCCTTACCTGAGATCCCATTCATTTTTAAACTACTTAACCAACGTGGCTAGGCTTAAATCTGTTTTACTGGAACGTATCAGCTTTTGGAAATTATCATGTTGTCTAATAACCCTAAGTGGGGGAGTTATGCAGGCTATATTGAACACCTTTTTAACATGAAGCAGAAGAGAATGGTACTAAAGAAGGTGCAAGGAGAGCAATAGGTGGGGGGTTGGGGTCTGAAAGGGCTCCCATCCTCTGGCCTGAATCAATGTACTCTTTGTAGGCAAGAAGGGACAATTTAGATGTAAGCATTATTTCTGACTTTGAAAGGAGGGGACTGGTGGAAAACATCAAGGCATTCCTAGCAGACCTTGTAGCTCCAAGAACAACCAGATAATGAAACAACAGAATTCTGATTGTCAGAGTCTGGAATTATGAGAAATATTTCTTTGCATGTTTAAAAGATTTTAAGATCTCTGACAAACAGTGTTTTTAACCTTTGTTCATGGGAAAAGGGCTTTTAAGCTCTGAAATGAAGCAGAGTTTTCAAGAGTGTGTATTAGATAGTAGAAGAGGGTGTAGTTTTATCACAGGGTGAGCATTTTAGGTATATGGGATTTTTAGGATGGTAAGCAGGCGAAGACAAGATGGAGAAGTCCACATGGCTTTTGGGCTTCCTCCTTCTTCCTCACCTACTCCATCTTCTGCTGTGAAGTGGCACATTATAGTTGGCTTAGAATAGAGTCTAACTTTCTAATAAAGATAATAGTTATTGGAGAAGTATTATAAATACTGATTATATGGATTGTAGTACAAATATCCACACCACCCTGAGGGTGGGAGTATTTGGTAGTTGGGATTTGGTATTCAGGGATTCGGGGGTTTGTGCCTTGGACTGACCTACAGTGAAGAGCTCTGATGGTCAGGAACAGAATGTAATAAGAAATAATAAACAATGAAGAGAACATAAGAAGAGACAGCTCACAACCCTTTTCTTCAATCTCTGGCTGGAGGGAAAATACTTTTGCATTCTCGTGTCCAGAAAAACAGCCGGCAACAGAGACACACAAAAACATTTTTTTATAAACCCGAGATCTGATCAACAGCAGAGCCACATATTCAGTAATAAAATGAGTGCAAAATCAGATGCAAGGGCCTTCTTAGTAAAGTTACAATACTGACTGTTGGGACAACGGGAAAAAGGGTTTTATGGCCATTCTTGCAGCTCGTGGACTGTCCCAACTGGACATACTAAAATGACTCATGAATTTCTATATGACAGAACGTCCCCTTCCACTGTTAGGACAAAACTTACCATGTAAGATAAAGGCTCAAGTAACTTTTCTTGAAAACTGTTTATAGCTATGCATCTCACAGAAAAAGGCATGGAAACCTCAAATCTGCTCATCAATGAAGCGGTCCTCAAAGGAACATGAAAATAACATCCTGGACGCAGTACTGATTGCTGCTTAGCGTATAAATATAAATTTAATTATTGTAAAGAAGTCTTGTTCTCAAGAGTATAGGCTGGTACAGGATTTAAGAGCAATAAATCAGATACCTCAACTCTGTTGTGTGGCTGGGCTTTTTGTACCAGATGAAAAAGCCTGTTTTGGGACAACAGCATTGGAGAAATTCATGAAGGATTGTCTCCTGTGGGAGGGATCCCACCGTGGAGCAGTGGAAGATTGTGATGACGCAGGCCAGGTGTTAGGAAAGCCAGAAAGAAAGCTGAAGTAACAAAAAACAAGAAACGTTTGGGTGAGAAGTCAGAGATATGAATAAAAAGAGATTATGCTTTGAAAAAGAAGTGATATTTGAATGAAGTGTTAAAGAATATGTTGTAAACAAAGTAGAATTTAAATTGTAAAGAATTTGAGATTTGAGAGAAGAAGGGGGGGGGGGGTCAGAGGCCACAAGGAAAGAAGTTATTTTTATCCATAAGAGAGTCTGAATAGAATAACATCAGAACCCTGTGTGGTGGAGTCTCAGAGAATGAACAAGAGCAGGTATTTAGGGAAATCTCATGAGGGGTCAATTTTGATAGTACCACAGAGGTTTTCTCCTTTTTTGTCTTCAAATTCTTAACAATTATGTGTAGCCCTGTGGGCTTTTCTGACTGCCTTGTTTGAGATTACACAAAGGAACTATGTAGAAAATTAATGGAGGAATACTGCATTATTAGCTGATGTGAAAACCTTCTTACTCCAGATCATTTAAACTCCCTCGAAGTCTTTTTTCTAATATAGTTCAATATATTAAGTAGATTTTGAGACACATTTTTGAGTTTTGATTTTTAATCTATGTGCAGTGGATAGTGGATTTTAATCTATGTGCCTGGATGCCAGGTACCCACTAAAGTCACTTTATCACCCCCTTCCTCAACCTGACAGGGGAGAGAGAATATAATCAAAGGCTTGAGGATCAAGATCAAGGCAGGGAGAGATCACTCACCAGTTACTGTCCTGGGCAAAACAGACTTGATTTTGTGAAATTATCTTCCTCTTACTTTCTAAATGAATTCAATTAATGAGAAATAGACCCAGATCTTAAAAACACCTTCCCTACTCCCTTCTTCCTGGGCTTAACTTTACTCTGAAATTCTCTAACTTTTCTCCTCCAAGCAGCAAAGGGAATGAACAAGGAATGGGGTTGTGATCTCTTCATGCATGTTGACACTGCCACTCTGTCCTCCTCAGCAGGATCTTCACAGTCTTCCACTGCTCCACGGTGGGATCCCTCCCACAGGAGACAATCCTTCATGAATTTCTCCAATGCTGTTGTCCCAAAACAGGCTTTTTCATCTGGTACAAAAAGCCCAGCCACACAAGAGAGTTGAGGTATCTGATTTATTGCTCTTAAATCCTGTACTAGCCTATACTCTTGAGAACAGAGCAGCATCACTCGCAGCTCTGGTCCTGTGTCCAACACACATGCCAGCGCTTCCGACTTTCTCCGACACTTCAGAGCTGAAACTCTTTCTCAGCCGTTCCCTTACGTCGCCATCTCACCACAGGATCTCCTTATTCCCCCTGAAAAGGTAAAGTCTACCACAAGGAAGTTTGTTTTCCCCAGGCGGCCCTGAGCACACGCTCCCAGCCTGCCGCACATCCACGAAAGCTGCTTCTTGGGCAGCTTTTCCGCCCGGCCCTTCCAGCTCCCAAGGACCGTCACACCACCACACCGACCCCCTCCTGCGGCCGCCCCGCGGGCGGAGCTGAGCCCAGGCCGGCGGGCAGGGCCCCGGAGCCGCGGGGAGCGAGCCCCGAGCGCCGCCGTCACGCCGGGCCTACCTCGGATATCCACGGCCGCCATGTCCGGAGCGGGGCGGGGCGGCGCGCAGGAAGCGGGCTGGGAGCGGGGAGGCGGAGCGGGGCGGGCGCTGTGTGTGGGGACAGCGCTCCTTGTTCCGACGGGATGGCCAGGGACAGCGCTCCTTGTCCCGACGGGATGGCCGGGGACAGCGCTCCTCGTCCCGACGGGATGGGCAGGGAGACAGCGCTCCTCGTCCCGACGGGATGGCCAGGGACAGCGCTCCTCGTCCCGACGGGATGGCCAGGGACAGCGCTCCTTGTCCCGACGGGATGGCCAGGGACAGCGCTCCTCGTCCCGACAGGATGGGCAGGGACAGCGCTCCTCGTCCCGACGGGATGGGCAGGGACAGCGCTCCTTGTCCCGACGGGATGGGCAGGGACAGCGCTCCTTGTCCCGACGGGATGGCCGGGGAGACAGCGCTCCTTGTCCCGACGGGCTGGCCAGGGACACACCGATCCTTGTCC
>CM031861.1:28746102-28762768 GCA_018697195.1 Certhia americana | reverse complement strand
TCCTTGTCCCGACGGGCTGGCCAGGGACACACCGCTCCTTGTCCCGATGGGCTGGCCAGGGACACACCTGTCTGAAAGGGAGCGCTGTGCTGCTCCAGCGTCCCGCCGCCAGTCAAAGTGACGTGCGTTTCGCTTGTGAATAACCAGAGTGGTGTATAACCAGAACGACAGCGCCAGTGTGGAATATCCACATGCTCATTCGGAGCTGTTTGCTCAAAAGGGGAGATACGAGGGGTTTGCAGTCGTTTTCACCTGACCTTGGCCCGCTGGTATTTGTCGGTCACTTTCAACGTGAAAGAGGTGTGAGTTGCAGGTTGCTGCTCAGCATCACACCCATCCATCTTGAGCTGGCTGGGATAGCCCTTATTTAGTTTGCCATGAGGGAATAACAGATGTTTTGAAGTCACATCATCAAAACGCTGTATGACTCCTGAGGTATCCTCCTCGGCATTTTGGCTCTTAAGTGAAATTGTCGTTCATCAGTCATTTATAGGTGAAGAACAACACTCAGTGAGTGGAAGGACATACATACACTGAAGATTAATAAACTCCTTATTTAGATTGACAACTACAGTCTTCCATGTTGTACAGAGTGTCCAATACCCCAGTGTCATGCCAGCTGTACCTCCAGGGATTCCCCGTGCCTGAGCCTTTGCTGCCAAGATCAGCCATCCCCTTGCTGATGGTAGCAGAGTCTAAGTGAGCCTGGAGCTATCACCTTGCTGATGGCACATGATCATAATTGGTGATGGAATCTCTTCTCCTTCCATTAGAGGCCTAATGTGTGAAAAAAAAAAAAAAAGTATAGAAGTACTTTATTGTGTATGAAGTACAGGAAAGGCATGTTATTATTGTACAAGAGCAATCAAAAAGAGCAAAAGAGAGATGATGTTACTTATTTGCTCTCTATTCAGTCCTCTCACACTAATTCATTAGGAGACAGGCTGTAATTGCAAAAGCACATACTCTTTTTTTCTTCCCAGGATTCCTGTTTCATTCAATATGTTAAAGTCACTATATCACTTGTGAATATTCTGGGCTTATTTTCTGTGAAGAAGAGGTGCCTGCAGAACACTTGCCTTACGTATTTCGGGTGTTGAAAGATATGAAGGTATCAAGCGAAGGTTACAGAAAGTGACAAGGTCAGAAAGAAAAATGCTGGTTCAGAAAACTGGACTCTAGTCTTGCCAGTAGTATAGTCCTACATTAGAGTAATAAAGTTTTTTCAGATTCTGATTTATAGATGTGCTGAACCCTCAACACAAATAAAGTAATGCTGGTCATGCTTTGTGTGTTTTGTAATTCTGTGCACACTGAGAACTTAAATTCTCTAAAATCCCTCACAGTTTAATTATTCAAAATAAGATATTTGCAATCTCAGTGCTGCACGGCTGCATCTCTAAAAGGGAGGAGATAACAGGCCCCTGGAGTGGTTCATGAAAATAAATTTAATATCTGCAAAAATATGAGGCTGGGATGGTAAGTGTTCTGAGAAAGTTTATCTTTTCTTCAAAAGAAGATTTTCTTAATTGTCAAAATAAGTAAAAATATGTTAAAAAGATTGAACAGTGGAAGAAAAAGTACTGAACAGAAGAGCACTGTCCAACCGTAACACTGAATTCAGAAGAAAGCATGAAAAGACAGTACCTGGTATCATTTAATAGCACAACTAGATTAAAAATTGAATCGAACCTTAATTTTTCGATTTCATGATTCCTGGGTGCTTCTCTTTGTCACTGAGATAACATTTTGTGTAACATGTGCTTCTGCATGGGGTAATTCTCATGTGTGCACACCACAGATCTCCATTCATTAGTTAGCTGCAACTCGTTAGCAGTTTTTACCTTTGTCAAACACATCTCTCTAGTGTCATCCACACCAGGATGATGCCAAATAGTACTATGATAGGTTGCCATTCTAAACCAAATACCTCTATATCCCTGTCATGAACAATCCTCCTGGAAGGAAAAATGCCACCAGACAAATGCCACAGCCATCCTTCGGGAGCGTCTCTGATGCCCTGTTCCATTCTATTTTTGTGCAAACCATTTCGTTTCAGTAGCAAATGGAAACTCAACCTCTATTTTAATTATTCATGTTGTCCATCTTTCCTGCTGACTCTGCACCTCTCCTCAGCAAGTATGTCTTTGGATGAGCAAGAGGCTGAAAATTAAAGTTTCCTGGGTGGGAAATAATGGGGCTTGATTGCTTACAATGAATTTTCAATTACGTGGTGAGACTAGCCAAAGCACTGCTGGAGAGAATTGTTCATCTGGTAACATTTTCACCTTCTGCTATAGCATAAAAGATGAGGTCTTTTTCACCTGGCTTCCTCTAAAGGGAGAGTCCTAATGAGCATTGCAGTTCTGTCCCTCTTAGCAGGAGGCGTGGAATACAGATGGAGAGATAATGAAAGCTATCACATAAAATGAGGAATTTATGCACACTGCTTTTGATGTCAAAGAAAGGCACCTTAAGCAATGACTATTTAGAAATTAATTCCATTTGTGTGCTTTAAAAATGCACAAAACACTTGGATAAAAGGTGACATCCTTTCATGCCCCAGTGTTTGGATGTCATTTAGTGCCACTCTTCTTGCAGTGGAATTACTTTTCTGTATTTCTATGGTCAGAGCTAAGGAGGAGTCTCATCCTACTATGCTCCTATATGAAACAGAAGAGACTGCCCCTAATTTACAACGTTTCTTGTCTCCAGTGGATGCAGGATTGGTAGTGCTGGGCGCTCCAAACCACATAATGGGTACAGCAGGGAGACTACCAAGGAGTCCCTTTATAGTTTCAAATAAGCACAGCTAAACTGAGAGGACTACATCTAAAAAGGGATGGAAAACCATCTCTGTGCACATTTCTAACAGTCTGCACAGACTGAACAAATAAGCTAGCTATATGCTATCAGGTAAAAAGTATTGTTTATGTGTCCTTATCATTAAACTCTGGGCATTTTCCAAAATGTAATAGAGGCTCCTGAACAAGGATATCATCACAGCACTTCAGATTCTGTCAAGCTGCATTTGAACTCACAGATTAATAGTAAATATCTCCAAGTTCCTTTCTGTATTCTAGTAAATCTAGTTCTGCAATGAAGCACAAGGGAAATTTAAATTCTTATGCTAATGAAAAACTGCTGGGCTTAAATTACTTATGAAATGAGCAATTTGCTACTGATTTATAATAAATAGGAATGGGAAAATATTCTTTTAAATCCTTATCCTATGGCTTGAGAGAAAGACACATAAATAAACCAGAGAGAGAAATGTATGGGCAATGCAAAGAAAATGCCGAAATCATAAAATTTGTAAGGGGGGGAAAGAAGATGTTTGAGGGTGCTACCATGAGTTCAGCACACGTATTCTGTTTTAACATTTTTGCTTGTGAAGTTTCTTTCTTTCTACCCTGAAAACACTCATGTTGGTGGTATTTTCAGATGGCATAACACATGTAGTCATTTACAAAACAGCTTCCATAGGCCTCAAAAAGCCATCACTGAACTGTGCTTTAGAAACCCACAGCACAGCCAAATTGCAAAATTCTGATTTTTAAATCCTTAATCAGGCACTTTTTGCTGACTTCAAAGTCTGTTAATTTCTCCTTTCGCTCAGCGCATCTGCGTGTTCTTTTCCTTTTCCTGAGATGCTGTTTTCTGCACAGTTTTTATAAATACTGCTAATCACATGCATTGACTATAAAAAAAAATATCCAGGCTTGTAAGCTCTTCTTTTTTTCCTGGAAAAACGCCACTGGGAAAATCTAACTAAAGTGGTTGCAATGATGGCTGCAGCTGGTGCCCTGCTCAAAACTGTGTCTCCCCGCCCCCCCCCTCCCCCCCACACCTTGTTGCTCTCAGCTCTGGGCTGCAAAGAGCAGAGAAGCTGGGGGACACTAAGAGTGATGTTCCTGGCATCCTCAGAGCATTTTAATACATCTCATAGTGCTTTATTAGAGTCTCCTGTTTGAAAGAATGGGGAAAGAAAAGATGAAACCGTGCTAACCGTCTAAAAGCTTCCTGAAAACAATTAATCTCCCAGTAAGCCCCAAAAGGCTATCTGTCAAGAACTTAATGAAGATTAAATGTCAGGATGCCACATGGCTGCTAACAACTGCAGGCAGGAGGGGAAATGAGCTTCCAAGAAAAGAAGCACAAACGATGTCATCTTGCATATGATCATGTATTAAAACCAGCAACTATAGATGCTGCCTTTTGTGTCTCTGCGGACATCTCTGACCTTAGCATCTCTGCTGCTGCATTGGCTTTGTCAACACAAAAGCCCATGACAAAGAAGGATGCAGCAAGGACAATCTACAGGTCACCCAGAGGGGACTGGTGGGAGAAGCAGAAGCTGCCCCATGTCCCTAGAACTGCACAGGTCACATATAGGCCAATGTCCAGCAAGAGGCAGATGAAGCTATCAGGCAACTCTGGAGCATGGCCTCCATCCCACACAGCTCTACTTGTGTGCATTTGTTTACTGGATTGGGAGTGAGCCGATGTTTTATTTCCCCCCAGTTTCCAAAGGGCAGATCAGGGTCCTGGAGTAGAGCCCTGGCCCAGTCATTGCCAGCAAGCAAACAATGTCTGCTGGCAACAAAGGCTTGCCCAGGACAGGGAAGGGGAGAAAAGCAAAACAATCTTCTCACCATACATCCTGCTTATTGCACATGTCTAGCAATCTAATATTCCCAATCTCTGGACTGCACCACAGCGTTAGAGTTTGGCAGATACCCTTTGAATGCCATCACTTTACTTGCATTGAAATGCTAAATATGACCAAATTGCTAAGTCCTTGATTTTAACTTGAAGAACTTAAAGACTTGCCTTTAAGTCAGGCACTTGACTGATCTGAAAGAGCTCTTTAATAAAATAGAGTCTCTCTAGTCTGATGAAGAAATCAAGATCTGTTTTCTTGATTTACTATTTTTTCTATTAGAAAACAGAGGGCTTCAGTTTGGCAGTGAGGCCTGGGCTTCTCAGTGTGAGGTTGCAAAACATGGACAGGCTGACCAGATCAGGAAGTAAAAAGAAACAATTAATTTCTATATTTCAAGACTGGAGAGAGCTATAAAATCCAGCAAGCAGCAATGGTGGCAGAACATTAACAAAACTGTCTAGAAATATCTCTGCTTCAACAACTGCAGGCCTTATAATACTGAAAGAGGTCTATTTCACTTCAGTGAAGAATTTTCATTTCTGCTCTGTTCATTGAGTCACAAATGTTTTTTCTTTGCACCGTCCATCTATCTAAAACAGATATCCTCACCTACCATTAAATCTTAGTGTGCACACTTCATCACTTGTCTCAGATACCTAATGGGCCAGGCAGGTCCTTAATTGGAGCCCTTTTTTCCCTGCTCTCCTTTTGCATTATATTTTACTGGTGCTGGTTGCCTGTTAACTCTAGTACCTTTGCTTCATTCACAGGAATTACGTATCCCTGCCTCAACAGGTACTGTAAAAACCACATTATTTCCATCCATGGCTGCATTGTTCTTCTTCATCTGTGCCTCCACACTATGCAAAGTTGAAGGCAGGGAAGTGGCCCAAGCATTGAGCCCAGGTAATGGCTGCATAGCCAAGGCTGCTCATCCTTGGGTCCAGAGCAAGTGGGAATTTAACGCTAATGTCTAAGGTGGGCATCCTGGCCTATTTGCTGAGCCTGTAAAAATTATCTATAACAAAGTATTCCTTCCCTGCTGGGTAATACTGCATATATCAATGGTTATATCAAAGGTAATTGGACACTGTTTTGGAGAGAGGAAAGGCCCAGTTTGGTAGAGGTGGCATGAGTTTATGGGGGCCTTTCATCTCAACAGCTACATGGGCTTTTGACTGCTTAGTCTGATCAAGGTATTTTTAGAGGGGATTTCCTTGGTCACTGAAAATGTGGCTGGAGAATGTGTGTGTTCCTCTTCCCTTCCCTTCAGAAATGGCTGCAGAGAGTGTCATTATAGGCTTCATTTTGTTGCCCCATAGCCTCTAAGGGTTTCTCTATGGGGTAGGAAATTACTAGTGAATTGGTGATCAGCATGGGCTCTGGGATCTGCAATTTATAGAGAAATCCCACTCTCAGGAACATCTATCCCTTCTTTCACAGGACTAACAAAATTCCTGTCACAGGCTGCATCAAAAAATTCCAGGTTTCCCCACTCAAATACAGGTTATCTTATACTTTGCTTCAGTAGGGTCCCAAAGAAGCAAGGTAGATCCTTTGGGTATCAGAACAGTATCAACCCATCATGCTGGTGCTGTACTGTCCATCATCGGAGACTGAGATCAGACTTGCTGTGCCACTTCACAGGAACTTCCAGAGCCTGTACTTGTGACCCTGAGCTCAGGATGTACAAAACTAGGACAAAGTAGCTTAGCAGGAGGGTACTGTCCAGTACATTTTTGCACATGTGAGAATCTTCCATCTGGGATATTCTCTCAACCACATCAGCCAAGAGTGAGCCAGTTGTAAATACTTTACACCAGGCTTTGGTAGGAAAGAGTGGGTTAAATTAATTAAGCTCATATCGCAGATATTCAACCTCTGCTCCAAACAAGTGATGAACCCACACTGATACCAGAGCATCATCTGTATAATGGAAAGAGCCATAGCACCCCTTTGCTTTGCAGATCATACTGAAGTCAGCAGGTATGTGGCAACTGACAAAACATGCTGGGATATTTGCACATCCAGCAAAGAACTAGTCATGTTTTTCTATCTGCAATAGAGAGTGGAGCAAGGACACTTATGGATTAAAAATCAAATGATCTTATTTGATCATTCCCCCCAGTCTCTTCTCCCCAGTGTTTTAAACATTCCATTTGTTGAAATGGAAAAAAAATCAGAATAGCAAGGCAGGAGATACATAAATATAGCTGATCTGGAGTGATGCCAAACCAGCAAAGCCAGGAATGTGTTTCTATAGTACTTAGCACAGTGCGGCTGCACTGGGATTCAGAAGCTATCATGATGCAGTGATAAATAATGGTAATAGGAACATCAGGAGATGAATACAGACAAACTGTATGTCCTACAAGTCCATCAAAAATGAACATTTACCATCAGCACACACCACATGACTGTCCTTCACAGCTTGATTCAGTGCCATGAAGCGTACACTGTTGTTCAAAGGAAAAAAACCAAAAAAACGTAAGGCAGGGCAATGATCACCCTTCATCAATAGCTGGCTGTTTCTCCAGGATGGGCTTCTCCACTATGGGACAAATCAGCAGCAAAGTGTTTTGTTCACATATAGAGTGCTTCATCTGTAAAAAACTGCATCTGTGTGAAATTGCATTTCTGCCCAGCAGGAAATGTCCTTACATAATCAGCTGGGGCTCTGTACTGAAAAAGGACAGCTTAAGCCTTACCGATCTATGCAGTCTTATACAGCTGTACAGCCCCCAAATGATCCTTGTTTAGTGTCTGAGACTTTACCAAGTCTCTCAGTCATGTTAATTTTATTTTTTTATTCCAAGTAATAACAAGGTTTGGATTTAAGGAAGGGTAGATTAAATGAGTTTTCTTGCTTTTGTAAATCCACTGTCAGACCTGTGGTGAAATCAGTATCTTTCAGATTTTAGCTCCAGGATTATTGAAATATCTTTTCCATTCATATTATCCATCTATTCAACTCACTATTGTTGTTCCTTCCTAAAAATGAAAGGTGAATGGAGACGAACATTATATGGCTAATGACTTACTAGCCTTTGAGATGAAACCTTGAACCCATTCTGGGCAGAATAATTGATCACTTCAAATTGATTCCTAGGTGAGTATCAAGGATACAGAAACAGTAGCCTGAATTTTTGTGTTGCTCATGGGTTTTCTACTTTCTCATCCATACTGGCTCTTATGGTGCATCAAATGCCTCCTCTGTCTTTGAGCATTTATAAAAGTGGACATGGAAAGCTTCATTCTTCCCAATTTTCTCTTTCTATATGAATTTCATTTTTAAAAATGTATGTGTTTATCTGCTTCATAGTCCTTTTTACTCAAATTTATTCAGTACAATTTACAAAATTCCCAAAGCCTCCCAGTACAGAAAAAGCAATCTTGCTAATAAGGTCAAGCACAGCTTATTCTTCTAACTGCTCTGCATTTTTTAGTACTGGTATTTCTAAGCCTAAAACTGTGATGAAAACAGTCAAATAATTGTACAACTTTATGAAGGAAGGAAACAGCCCAATAAGAGATTTATCTAGGCTGATCCTCATATGCAAACCATACTTACTTGAAAACCAGTGGGTTAAGAATTAAATGAAGTGTGGATACTGCAGTGATTGGGTAGTTAGTTGACAGGACATGCAATCAGAGAAGCAAGTAGAGGCAGAGACAATGAGTAATTTTTAAAAAATCTATATTAATACAGATATTTTCATTTTGGAGGAAAACAGTCCATTTTGATTCTATTCAGTCTCCTCAACACCAGGAAATCTTTATTTTCTGAGCTGCCAGGACACTCCTGCTCAGGGCTAAGAAATTATTGTGACAGGTGTGTGCAAACAAGTAGGTCCATAAGGACTGCTCATCTGACTCTCCTCAAGGCAATATTGTTAATGTAAGCTGTGCATCACAGATTATGGGGAAAGAAATGCCTTTCAAACAGCCTACCAATGCTATAACCGTCTGTTGCAGGAAGCACTAAATAAATTTTCTGCAGTGAAATCCTCAGTGAGCTTTGATTAAATAGGGATAGTACAAGTCTCTACATGTCCATACTTGAGACCTTACATTGGCAATATTATATGGACCTACTAAATAGGTTTGAAAATCTTTCACACATCAAGATCCATTAGAATTTCTCTTCGTAGGATAAAGCAATGATGTCTCCTCACTCAAAGTTCATTTAAGCTCTCAGTATATGCACAGTTAAACTGATACCACACAATGCTGGCCACCTTCCATCACTGCAGTGTCCTGGAAGATGAGGCCTGACCTGGAAAGCTGTCTGGATGGGGAACAGAACCATTTTTGCAACAAAATTTGAAAGATGAGAATCTCATGTAAACCGCAGGGCTGATGCTACTGGGATCACACACAGATGGTAAGTCTATGACCACAGTGCCTGGGGTTTTGTGCTCACCAGACCTCACAAATTTGTTTGTAGGAAATCTGGGAATGCACATCCGCAGGAAAACCCCATATGCTGCACGATGAATGTTGGACATACAGCAAGAAGCATTCCCCTTTGGTAGTTTTTCTTCCTTTTTCTTGTAAGCAACTGGCCCATATATGTGGTAAATGAGCTTAACGATCTCCATGCAGCTTTTACTCAAATGGTTTCACTTGAGCACTTCTTTAGATACAAGAATCCCCATGCTCAGAAATGGATCTGTCTCTAGGATGAAGTGAGCCATCTGCTTAGCTGTGCACTGCAGCACCCTCAGCATATTAGGAGAGAGAGAGAGAGAGAGAGAAAAAGCAAGCAGAATAACTACATCCAACTGGAAAAGCAAGTACAAATGCATTTACACTGAAATTTGACCCAGGCCCTGCAGTTTACCTTTCAAACTCAATAACAGCACAGGCATGTTAAAGGTCAGGACCATAAAACACCTTTGTCTCACCTTTCTTCCAAAGATAGCACAGCTAACTGAGCTGCAGGGTCTGCCAGTCTGCCGACAGAGTGGCTAAGTGCTCTCTTAGGGGACAGTACCATTTACTGTATTGTCAGCCACACTTGCTGAAATAGCCTGTTTCTCTTCAGAGGCTACTCTTGATCACCATCAACAACTTGCAGGGACTTTTGAGATCAGACTGGAAAACAGCACAAACTCTCTCTTTGACATCAGCCCAATCAAGTATGACTTGCACAGCAAGAGCCTTCCCAGAGGCCAGGGTTTGGTACCCCTCAGGAATGACAAACTTAGTAGGCATTGAACTGTTACCTTCGCCAAGATTGTGTCATGACATAAGACAATGAAAATGGATGGGATATGCGAGACAATTCTTGTAAGCCCTGGTTTTCAAAGACATTGCCAAACTAGGAACTTTCCAGACAACTCTGCTTGTTGTGAGATCTTAACTCCTTCATACACTGCCAGATCAGATATTAATAAAGCAGACAGTTCTCTAGAAGGTCCGCTTGCTCTATAAAATTACTGCTTGTAGTTTTCCTCTTGTAGTTCAGCAAGTTGGGAATAGCTGAGTCTCCCACAGAGCAAGCAATTAGAAGCACAAGCATTTCCATTTGCTCCCATGTGTCATTTTTAATCTCATAAAAAAAGACTATACTACAAAACTAAGAGAGAGACAGTTTTTCCAGCTTAGATGCAGTTAGATGCACTTTTGATGCGTGCCTATATGACACCATGGAAGAATTCAGCTGCATGAGTTATAGCTGTATGTGTGAGTTGAACCCAAGGGTGCTGGTGTGAGCTCTTTAGGTAATGGGCAAGTAATGATAAGTATGCACTTATCCTGGAATGCAGTTGCAATCACTGTTTGCTCCTGAAGATGTAAGCATGGTGTAAAGATTAGGCAACAGTCCTCATGTGGAGACATAAGCTGAGCAGGCTTTACTGCTGGTGACCATTGGATGGCATTTCTCATCAGAGTACCAGCAATTCAAAGTTCATGGCGAGTCAGTGCATTTTAGGATTTTTTTTTGCGTTGTGAAGTAATTCGGTTTCCAGTTACACTCACATACTGTCTCATTAGATTGAAATCCAAGTGACTTATTCTGCACTCCTGTACAGATCTGAACACCAAGTGTCACCTGGTCATTCTTAGAGTTAAGTGATCTTTACTAACATTGAACTACTTGCCATTTACCTGGGCAGTAGGAGGATGCCAGACATGAGCAGACCTGCAGTAACTGTTTCTATGCAGTCTCATATTCCCCACTAATATGCTCAATATGCAGTCTTTCAGCATTACAGGATAGAGTGCCTTCACCTCCATGGAGGGTTGGAACAGGCACCCTGCCAGGCTGGTGGAACAGCTGATGCGCAGTAACTCGAGCTCATAATGGTGTGGTGTACCATTAGGTAGTTCTTAGGTCTCTCTGGGGCAGTAGCAACTAACAGTGGAGTGAGGGTCTGCTTCCTTAGGGTATCAGAAAAAGCATTGTTCTCAAGTCAGATCTAGGTCACTGCTAACTCAAAAACCTCACACCATACTCCTTTGCTTGGCGTAGATGTGCCTTCAGAATTAGGACAGCTTTGGATGCTGGAAGATAAGATAGAAGAAAAATGAGAGCTGAAAGATATAGGAGTGCCTACTTTGTGTTTCTCAATATCTGTCTGATAAGCAAGATGTGGGGGTTTTGTGGTTTTTCCCAGAACTACTCTTTTCACACACAACAGAGAAATCTGTCTATAGACAGAGAAATCAACCTTGCTGCTCTTTAGTCCAGCCTGAGTAAAGTGCAAGAGCTAACCAGATCACTGGGGTTCGCTTGAGAGGTTATAGCTGCAGCCTGCAGTTGGGATGTCAACAGCTGATTTTAAGAGTTTTTCAAACTTTTGTTTTTGCATCATTCCCTTCCAGTGTGACTGTCCTGCAAATCAGAGTACTCATTTTTAATTAAAGTGCAAAAAGAAACACTGGGAATGACATTAAAGTGTTTTGATTTGATCTGTCCTGAGTTCATGCCTCTTAGTTAGCAATTTGTTACTGCATTTATGAAAAAGAAAGAAAGAATGCAGAATGCTAAAACCAGAATTTGGAACAGTTGTTTTAATTCTGAATAGCTGCTCTGTTTAACCATCCACCTCTTAGTATTGTCAGCAAGCATTTTTTGTGACAAAGATGCTGCTCATATATGCATATGAGCAACGTCTTGTCACGGAGACTCTTATTTGCCTGCAGACATTTCTGTGGGCTATTCTTCCTTGATTGTACACTATTCCTGGGAGATTCATTGTAGTCCTGATTAACCATTCTCATCCAGGCAGTCAGCAGGCATCAAACAGCCCTCAGGATGAACTGACCCAACATAGAATGCAGACTGTGGACGAGGACATGTACAATACTCTCCAAGTGTATTACATTTGATGGACACTTGTAAACAAAGGATCTCATGTTCTAAAAAGGCATTTTTTACTGCAACAAATTATATGGAAAGATCAAAGAAATTTGTACCAAGGTGGCACCTTCTGTTAAATGTGATTTTATTTCCCTTTCCTCTCTTCCTTGGATTGGTAACTACATAAGACAATTTCCCCAACAAAGGATTTCAGAGGATTCTCTGTTTTTGTTCTCCTGGCCTTTCAGAAGGTCTTTCTCTTATTTTCCCTGTATATGGACATAAAAGGCTGTGCTGCAGAGCTTTACATACAGTTTGGAAATAAATAATGGATGACTGACTAAACTGGTGACAGACTGTAGCAGCAGCAGCTGTGTATGCTGAAAGCTCACTGCTGTTTGGGAATTCTGCAACTGAATGGAGGCAATGAGGGATCTCTTCTGTTCACAAGGGATTGACACCATTTTCATCACAATAGGAAATAGGTGAGGCTTGGGCTTTGGCAGGAAGGATTTGATGAAACAACTCTCACAGCGTCAACAGTCCCATCAACATGAATGAATGCACAAGAACTGGACTGAAGCCTTACATCCTATACTACTTTTCATATTGATATCTGGTTTTCAATATATACAAACTTGCTTCCCCATTGAGGCCCTTAGAATTTCAGTTTATAAAAATCTCACCTAACAGCATAAATACTATAGTGGATTCACAACCATCTAGAAGAATCATAGAATTGTTTGGGTTGGAAGGAACCTTAAAGATCCTCTCTTTCCAACCTACCTGCCATGGGCACGGATGCCTTCTGCTAGCCCAAGCTGCTCAAAGCCCCGTCCTGCTTTGCCTTAAACACTCCTAGGGATGTGTTCTCTGGAAGCTTCTCTGGGCAACCTGTTCTTGTGCCTCATCCCCCTCATCACAGACAAATGTCTCCTTTATGTTCAGTAAATCTACCTCCTTTCAGTTTAAAGCCATCTCCCCTTGTCATAACACTACCTGCCCTTGTTAAATGTCCTTCTCCAACTCTCTTCTTGCCCCCTTTAGGCAAAGGGTGAAAGGCTGCAATAAGGTTCCCCCATCCAAGCCTTCTTTTCTACAGGCTGAACAACCCCAACTCTCTCAGCCTGTCTTCACAGGAAAGATCCTCCAGCCCTTCAATGCCCCACCAGAGCCCAAGTGCCCAGCCTCCTCAACTATCTCAGAGCCTTTGCAGTTTCCGTGCAGCAGTATCCTGAAATGCAGAGAATCTGTAAATTAATCATCTTCTGTGCAGGCAGAAACAATTGCACCTGGAGGAAGGCTAGGACAGCTCACAGATATGCAAGATCCAGCATTTTTCTTAATATTTACAATTTCCCCCACATCTTCCAGCCATGAACAGGACTCCACAAAGACAATTTTCTTCAGGTAACCTGTGAACAGGAAATTATGGTTTATTGAGTCATAGATCCTAAAATATCCTATGAAGCATGTGACCTCTGCATAATACTACTATTAATAATAATTAAGCAATGCAAGTGTACGCTTTTGGAACATGCTAAGGAAAGCTCAGTGCGGAGGAGGAGAGACAGGCACACTCAGGCAGTTTTTATACTCACAGCACCTGGGGGCATCAAGACTGACAGGTGCACTCCATCTATTAACAGAATGGGCTAGATAAGCACGTTCTGCTTCTATAGACAGAAAATCCCTCACTGTTGGACAAAAGACAGGCACAACAGCTAGTACTGACCAATACCATGACCTCACCTCATGGCACACAGGTAATGACTGCAAACTGGCTTAATTTTATCTGAATGCATGTATGCCTAATTTTACAGTTTAGTGCATCAATGTAATATATAAACTTACTCTTTCTGATGCTTTCAGGTTCCTGACATGTTTTCAAGCTGAATATCATTAAAGGTGTTGGCCACTGGCAAGCCTGTATGGAGAGTCTGGTGGGCCTGAGAAAGCTGAAATCTAGACCTGAACATCACATCATATGTTAAATGAAATGTGAGGTATCTCTTAAGCACAAATCTTGTCTGACTTGGAAAAGTGACAGCTTTTCATGTTTTCCTCCAAGCACCACATTCTTCTTGAAAAGCAAACACACAAACAAAAAGCAGTCCCTTATGCTGTGGTCAGTGTGGTGACCCTATTACTGGTGTGATGTTTCCTAAGTATTTTAGTACAGCCAGCACTACTTAACTCCTCTCCACGAAGAAGGACCTGATGGACTAAACTGACCTTTGCCAGTCATCCTGCACATCTTATGGCAGCTTTGAATTCTCTGGCTGAGACAGCCAGTTCTCAGCTGAGGAATACTCTCTGCTATCAATGAAGAGTCTAAGCTGGCCAATAAACAGCAATCATTCAGACATTTATGTTATGTTATGGTCTGTTTTGGAATTTACAAGATTGTGGCATTCATCTTCATAGGCACCAGCAACGTCAGGGAGAGAGTTTGGACATTTCTAGAAAAATTACAAGGTGGAAAACTCATTTGGGTCCTTACACAACATTTGGGACTAAGCCACAGTTTGGTATATTCAGTATAGTTCATTACACAAGGACCCTCCCAGTTTTATCACTATTTTGTGACCATTTCTGACCACATCTGCACCCAAAATGCCAGTAAGCCACTGCCAAACGCTTCTGTAAGAAAGCTTACACTTTTTATAGCTTGTTTCAGACTACCACTTTTGATCAGTAACCAAAGGAAGAAATCTCAAAGATCCATTAAGCAGTGGGATAAAAGTCACTTATATCTCAGTGCCCTCTATGCCATAGGCTCAGACAAACGCTGAAAAAGGAAAGCAACTACTCCCAAAGTCACTTTGCTACAACACCCTCCAAGAAAACAGTTCCTTCTTCGATAGCTTCTGCAGCTGCTCAGATCTCAGCAATTAATCCTCTGTGGCAATCTCCTTTCCTTTGGCAAAGTCAGAGTTCCAGCACAAGAGATATACGTTGTCCTTGTGAATTCTCTCAAGCAGCAATCAATAATGGTACAATGAAACCTCTGAAATTACTTAAACTTACTTTGTGTAATATGACTAGCAGACAGATTAAAACAATATCGCTACAGGAATTTTCCTTCCTTAATATTAAGGTTCCACACATCAATTCCACTCTAGCTACTGTGACTAATATCCACCACCGCCACACCCGCCCCCCAGGATTTCCTGATTTTAGATCACATGTACTTTGAAGAAGATTTGTAAGTAATTTTTCTCACTCTTGGCTTGAGGTACCTGAAAATGCTGAGCACCCATTTTCATAAAGTAAGATTTCTTGAGGATGTATCTAGTAGGGCACCTGGAAAGGAAAGCACTTGAAATCATGTAATCACCGCTGAATATCTTAGCTGTAATTTCTCTTGTGAAAGCATTTTAAAAATTGTACTTCTATCACAATAAATGTGATGCTATTTGCTTCTCCTTGTGGCTCTGGCTTTTGGATTCAACTGAATAGATGTGTATCTGTTCCACACCGTGATCACAACCTCAGCAAGGTCCAGAAACTTAGCAACAGGGACTAACATTACCAATGCATAAAGCCCAACTCATTGGCCCTGCTAACAAGGAATTATCCAGGCACCAGTTCCAGACCTGCATTAATACCTTTACATGGAGCTATGCCACAGAGCTATCCCAGTTTGCCCCGCACTGCAACACCACATGCCACCACAGTAGACTGCACATACCCCAAAGAGAAACTCAAGTCACCATTTTAAAATGTTCTCATGGTTGCAGAGAGAAGCTTGAACACATTGCACCACAGCTGCAGCCTTACCATGTAAGAGTTGCATGGGTAATGAAAAGGTGCATCCCAATAAATTACTGAGAAAAAAAATTTCACTGTGTTTTTTTTTCATTTATCCTCTAGTTTTTAAGCTTGAGGTAAGACCTACAAAATATCTTGGCACAACAATGCACCCAAAATACATCCAACTGTTCTAAAATTCAATGCAGACGTGGTGCTAGGCCTAATGCCTCATGCTGTACACAGTTTTTCTGTTGTTGGTCTGCAGCAGGAGAGTCACTCCCCACTGATACCCCCAAACCAGGACATGTTCTAGGCACCAGTGAGCATCAACCCATTTTTCAGCAACACATGGGAAAATCTGTTTCAGGAAAATCAAAGTGCCTGAATGACTGGTGCCCGGGCAGTTACTGGACCTTGGATTCTGCTGCCCTGATTCAGAGGACACAGGAGATTTCATGGTCTGGCACTTGTTTGGCTAGTATATGGAGTACACGCACCAAAACACTTCGAGGGACCATGAACAGGTGTTGATGGTGGGTGGCCACTGGTGGGATCTGGGAGAGGAGATGGAGCCAGGAAACTGGGGTGAGGAGGAGAATGGAGGAGGTGGAATCCCAGCATGCAGACAGGGAGACGAGACCCTCCTGTACGGGAGGGCAAGGCACAGGGGAGCAGAAGGGACCCGGCTGTGGGGGCTGCTGAGAGCCCAGTCTCAGGAAGAGGAGGACGGCGGGCGGTGGGTCTGTGGGGGCGGCCAGTCTGGGGAGCTGAGGGTCCCGGCGTAAGCTCGCCCCTTGCCGGGCCGGCACGGTGAGCGGGGAGCGGAGCCGGCGCATCCTCACACCCGGGGTTCGCCCCCACCGCCTCACGCTGCGCCGGGCGGGGGTCGCAGCGGAGCGGGGGGCGGCGGTGCCCGCGGCGGGCGGCGGGGGCGG